>JAWRVF010000323.1:0-364182 GCA_036785485.1 Physcomitrellopsis africana
GGGTCTTTATGGTGCATGCCCAGCAGTTAAAACAAAAATTGGAAATGTGGAGGTGGATCAGAATTTCTTTGTGCAAGTCTGAAGTACGTATCCAATTATACTTGGACAACCATATATTACAGCTTCAAGAATGGAAACTAAGGTATTAGACGATGGATCACATTATGCTAGAATTCGGAGTTGTGATGGAAGAAATTCAGTGCAATTTCTCACAGTAAAGCCAGAGCATGAAAGACATCGAGATCAACTGCGAGAAGTACCTCTAGACACTGAAGAGACTTTCCAGGATTTCTAAGGAGCACACGTAGAACATGGGGATCTACGGGTGCAAGTACTTTATTTACTACTACATTCCCCAATGTACAGAAGAATGACTGTCGAATTTTGGATTTGTCCAAATGTGGTATTTCAAGTTTTCAAGGTATTGATATATTAGACTCTAAATATAGAGCTAAATTAAGAAAAATTGAAAAAAATCTAAAGATGAAAGGAGTGCTTTTGGAAGATGAAGCTATTTCAGGGATGGTGGAAGAAACAGGGTTCGTAGAAAATATTCTGCAACAGTTGAAAGGTTTAAATGAAGGAATGGATATAAAAAATAATAATGATATTGTGGTGGAAATTCATGATCAAGCTCTTTATGAAGAAATAAAAAAATTTGTTAAAAATCATACTAAAGAAGCTAACAATTGCATATTTGGAATTGAAGCACAAGTGAATACAAAGTATAAATCAGTGGCAAAGAAAATTAAGCCTGTGGCAATACAATTGCCTGAAGATTCCAAAGATCATGTAAAACAAGCTGAAATGGAACCAAGGCTAAGGAATCTAGAGGGGATTGGACATCGGTTTACGGAAGAAACACTCAAGAAGTTGAAGATTGGAGAGGGTGAGTTCTTGACTGATCTTGAAAGAAACCTTTTTTTGAATATGCTTTCTAAACATGGAAAGTCATTTGCATCAAAATCTAATGAAATAGGATGTGTCCATCCAAACATAGTGGCACCAATGGTGATCTTTACAGTTCCACATATACCATGGGACTTAAAACCTATTCCAGTTCCAAGAGCTCAACTCTCAAAATTAATTGAGTTGCTAGAGGAAAAAATAGAAATGGGAATCCTTGAACCTTCTATGGGACCATATTCCAATCGTTGGTTCACGGTGCCAAAGAAAACAGGAGCATTAAGGTTTATTCAAGATATGCAACCCACTAACCGAGTTACTATTAGAAATAAAGGTTCCAATCCAATTGTGGATGAGGTGGTTGAGGCTTTTGCAGGCCATGCCATTTATTCAATTGGAGATTTGTATTCAGGCTATGATCAGTTTCAATTGGCAACAGAGAGCAGGGATTTAACCACAATGAAGACTCCTTTAGGTTTGGTTCGAATGTGTACATTACCTCAAGGTGCCACCAACTCAGTGGCACATATGCAGAATGCAATGAATCGAATTCTAAAAGATTTTGTACCAGAAAAGACTATACCATTTGTGGACGATATTCCAATCAAAGGTTGCAAAGAAGAAATAAAAGATGTGACTGTGGAAGCGGATGGCTGCAGAACATTGTAAAACAACATATTAAGGATGTAAAG
The DNA here is from genome assembly GCA_036785485.1 of Physcomitrellopsis africana. NCBI lineage: Eukaryota > Viridiplantae > Streptophyta > Bryopsida > Funariales > Funariaceae > Physcomitrellopsis > Physcomitrellopsis africana. Next base: position 1,599 of record JAWRVF010000323.1, read on the forward strand.
AGGATTTTGAAAAGATTGGAGGAGGTGAATTTAACTCTATCCATTGATAAATCCAAATTTGGAGTTAAAGAAATTGTAGTTGTAGGCCATTTGTGTGGAAGCTATGGAAGAAAGCCAAATCCAGATAAGGTAGATGTTATTTCACAAATGTAAGCCTGCAACAATATCATTGAGGTGAGAAGATTTCTTGGAGCATGTGTTTTCTATCAAATTTGGATACCTCATTTTGCACATGTAGCGGAGCCTTTATACAAACTTTTAAGAAAAAGAAATAAGTTTACTTGGGGCATGGAACAAGATAAAGGTATGGAAGATTTAAAAAAGATTTTAAGATCTCCACCGGCTCTAAGACAAGTGAATTATGAGAATGATAAGCTTGTGATAGTAACAGTGGATACTAGCCCTATTGCCATAGGTTGGGTTGTTGGACAAGAAGATGTCAGGAGGAATCGATTTGCTATTAGATATGGAGCAAGAATCTTGACTATTATAGATATGGAGCAAGAATCTTGACAGAGCGCCAGAGGGCATATCCACAAGTGAAAAGAGAGTTGTGGGGTGCAATTACAGCATTGAAAGCAGAAAGAAATTATTTAATTGGAGCAAATGTGCTATTAGAGACTGATTGTTTACCTTTGCTCGGTATGATATCTAACTGCTCAACTCCTGATATTGCCATGCTAAGATGGATAGGCTACATTAAATCTCTAAATCCAATTTTGATTCACATTAAAGGCAAAGAAAATACAGTAGCGGATATGCTATCAAGGGCTAGATATATGGATAAAGAAGAAATGATTGCTGAAGAAGAGAATGAAGATAGCTGTAATAAAGATTTGGGTTATGTATTTTCAATAAATAAGGAGAAAATAGAAGAAGTTCTACCTTTTGAGGCAGAATCATATGAAGGAAGATTGAAAGACATTGGCATTTATTTGAGCACCCTTAGAAAATTGCAAGATTGGTCAAATAAGTTTTTTAAAGAAATCAGGCAATATTCATATGGATATTTTCTACGGGATGGGCTTCTTTGGAAAAAACCAAAAAGAAAGGATGGAATGCCATTGCGGGTAGTTGGAAATGCATGCACCAAAGCTCAAGTTTTAAAGGAATTTCATGATTCACATTGGCATCGAGGAATTTGGGCTACATATACAAAGATAAAGGAGCGGTATTGGTGGAAGGGTCTTTATAAAGATGTAGAGAATTTTGTAGGATCGTGCCTTGAATGTCAACTTCAATCCAAAATCAGATATCGTGATGAACTTCATCCAACTTACCCTCTTTCCATTCATTTCCAATGGGTAATTGATTTGGTAGTTATGCCAGTTGGATTATGGAATATGAAATATTTAGTTCTGGCACGAGAGGAGTTATCAAACTATGTTGAAGGCAGAGCTTTAAGAACCAAACAAACAGCTGGAATATGTCGATTTATCCTTGAAGATATTTTTAGTCGCTATGGATGTATTGGAGGAATGAGGGCTGACAGAGGAGAATTAGATGCTGCTGAAGCTAGAAGTTTTTTTGAAAGATATGGAGTGAAGCTAAAATTAACCACTGCATATAATCCAGAAGCAAATGGAAAGAGTGAAAGAGGCCACCCACCAATCATACATGCATTAGTTAAAGCTTGTAAAGGCAATTCAAAGGAATGGCCAAGGCTACTACCATTTGCTTTATGGGCCGATAGAACCACCCATAGTACGGTAACGGGATATATGCCAGTTGAATTAATGTTGGGTCAAAAGCCCATTATGCCAGCAGAAGAATCTATGCCTACGTGGTTATTTTTATCTTGGGAAGATGGCATATCTCGTGAAAGACTTTTGGAACTCCGGATCCAACAAATTGAGAAACTATCGGAAGACCACCAATTGGCACTAGATAGGTTGAAAGCAGCAAGATTGGAAAACAAAACACGATTTGATCAAACTCATCGATTGCGTTTGAAACCAATCTTGGAAGGTGATTGGGTAGTGGTTTATGACAATACTTTAGACCACCAACATAGTACGCAAAGAAAATTTTCTCGGAGATGGTTTGGACCATATATTGTTGTAATTGCTCATGACAATGGAACTTACTCACTTCGAGAATTAGATGGAACATCTATCCGAATTCCGATAGCAGGGAAACGAGTGAAAGCTTTCCGAAGAAGAAATAACAATTGTCTACCTGAAGACTTTGAAATGTATGTGTCTGACGAACAATGGAACCAAGAAGATAAAGAAATTCAAGATGAAGACGAATAGGATGAAGGGTGAATGGTGGCACATGCCGGAGGATGTGCAGGTCTGGAGGGGGTGGATGTCGTGAAGTAAATACATTCATATATAGAAACCTAACTTAATTATCTTTTCTTCAATATTTTATTAAGTTCTTTCTTTCTTCTTACCAATCTAAGTTTTTATATAGTTTAGGAAAAATTTCTCACTTTCTTTCTTTTTCTTTGGTTAAATTTTTACCTTATCTTTAATCTTAACTTTAACTTTGATCTAGCCTTGAAACTTTCTTTTATTTCTTTTATCTTTTTTTCAATCTTAGATTTTAGTAGATTCAGGTTATATTTGTAGATATAAGGAGTTTTGACTTTGAGGTTGAATTTAGGATTTTACCAAGGATAAATAGTAGATTTGGATGTCAATAGTCGGCTACCATTAATAGTGCTGACTTGGAGGATTAGATTTGGGGTTTTTATAACTTTAAACTATTAATTGTTGACTTGGACTTTGAAGACCTTGGCTGCGACTTCTTTGACGAGCTCGGAGGAGAAGAAGACGGGGTTTTTTGGCAAATGCAGAGAGGTATTCAGAGAGAGCGTCTTCTTGGCATGAGTTTAGGTGGTAGAAACGCAGGATTCGGAGCTTAGATGAGAGAGATATGCTTGTTTGAACTTAGACTACTAATATGACACCTACTGTCACTTTTCAGGGTGTATTAGAAGTTTTAAGATACTAGCAAGAAATCTGAAAGTTGGGTTAGAAACTAGACTTCAAGCTACACATTTTACGTCCAAGAATTGATAGAAATGAGTTCAGGTTGAGTGAGATATGGCTAGTTAAACCCAGCAATCTAAACTGGGGTTTTGAAGAAGTTAGATAAATAGAAGGATTTGCTTTAAGCTAGAACTTGAGTTTCAAGAAGAATTTGAAGCTCATTTTTTGTGTACATATTACTTATACTATAAAGAGTCTATGTCTAAAATCTCATATCAATTGAGACTTTGATTAGGGAGTAATGGCAAATTTGTTCTTAGGTGCCTAGGGTTTTGACTTTTAAAAGTATCTGCCAAGGATTTGGTGATATCTAACGATCAGCAATGAATTCATAGCTCAAATTTTATGTGATGAGGATCAAAGGTATGAGTTATGTTTTCCCAAATTTTGAGCTTATTTGAACGGCTGGATCTTCAATTATGAATTTTCAAGTTTCAGGTTGAAATTTGACTTCTAAAAGTATCTGCCAAGGATTTGGTGATATCTAATGATTGGCAATGAATTCATGCTCAAAATTTATGTGACAAAGATCAAAGGTATGAGATATGTTCTCCCAAATTTTGAGCTTATTTGAACAGTTGGATCTTAAATTATGAATTTTCAAGTTTCGGATTGAAATTTGACTTCTAAAAGCATCTGCCAAGGATTTGGTGATATCTAATGATCGACAATGAATTCACGGCTCAAAATTTATGTGACAAAGATCAAAGGTATGAGATATGTTTTCCCAAATTTTGAGCTTATTTGAACAGTTGGATCTTAAATTATGAATTTTCAAGTTTCTGATTTGGTTTTACTTATATAATTACTTGCTAATATTTTGATGATATCTGGTGATCGGTAATGAATTTACGGTTGAGAATTTTTGTGAAGATGACTAAAGAAGTGAACTCTATGTTTCCAAAATTTGAACTTATATAAACGGCTGGATTTTGATTTATAAATTTCCAAGCTTCTAGTTTGTTGATTTATTATACACATGGTTTTGTGGCTATAAAAGAAAAGTTTAAAAAAAAAGGTTTGTGCATATTGGATCCAACTTGATTGTAAAGAGGGACCTTGCGTCTACAAGCGGACTTTGCCTGACAGTGTTCTTTCAGATTTTTTGAATAGATCAAGATATCATCAAGATAGATCACTACAAACTTGTCTAGGTGCTCTCAAAAGATATTATTTATTAAATATTGAAAGGTAGCAAGTACATTTATTAATCCAAAGGACATGACATTATGTTCAAAATGTCCATACCTTGTCCAAAATGTGGTCTTCCATTCATCTCCCTTCTTAATCTATACCAAGTTGTATGTTCTACAAAGATCTATTTTAGTATAGATCTTGGCTTGGCCAAGTTGTTCCAAAAGTCTTGAGATTAATGATAGTGGATAACAATTCTTCATTTTTATCTTATTCAATTCTTGATAATCAATGCACATATACAAGAAACCATCATTCTTCTTCACAAAAAATATAGGTGCATCTATTGGAGGCTTTGAATGCCTAATGAAGTTCTTTACAAGGTTTTTATCAATATAATTGTTTAATATCAAAAGCTCATTTTAAAAAAGATTATAGATTAGGCCAAAAGGTGGTTGCATTCTTTTTTGAAGATCTATAGCACAATCATATGCTTGGTGTTCTAATAATATATCAGCATTCTTCTTTTCAAAAGTATCTTGAAATTTGCTATATTGCTTTGAAATATTTATTGATGAAGTTATATCTTCTTTAATTGGAGTTGCATAAATAACAAACGATGTACTTTTTTTGGCCAATCTTATAAAAGCATTTGCTTCAACAAATAAAGGCTCACCCACTTATTTCCAATCTATAGATGGATTATGCTTTTTCAATCAAGATAGTCCAAGAATAATAAGATTTGAAGGAGTCTTAATAACATTGAATATAATTTAGCTTCTATGATCTTTGAACAACACTTCTATAAGCATGGTTTTATGGATGATATTATTAGAGGATAAAGATTGTCCATCTATTGCCTCCACATGAATAGGTTTAGATTTTTATATTAGAGGAATTTTATGAAGCTTACTGAATGTCTCATCTACAAAACAAGTGGATGCCTTCTAATCCAATAAGTCGATTGTTTGAAGCTTTTAAAAGCCAAAATATAAAAGAATTATAAAACAACAAGTAAGTTGAGAAAAAAGAGAGGAACCTAAATAATTTTGTAATGTTGGATTGTCTAATTGCATGGTCCCTACCGTGGCTGAACATCTTTGTTTTCTTAAACAATTGCACTCTTGATTTTGGTAATGTATCAATTTTGTTTTTTTAGACAATTACCAATCTTCTAGCCTTCCTCAATACAATATAGGCATAGACCTTCTTTCATTTGATACTTCTTTTTTTATGGATTAAGACATTTAGAACATACTGCATTAAATTGCATATCTTTTACTTCTGAATATGAATTCAAAATACTTGTTGATATAATAGGAGTATGCCAGATTGTATGTTGTCTTGTTGAAGCCAACAAATGTTGGTCTTGACAATGTTAGAATAATCAATTATTGTATTTTACGGCTTGGCCAATGGCTTCATTAAGTGATTGTGGATTCAGAAGTGATAGTAATAAATCATTCACGTCATCTCTTAATCTCCAATAAAATTGACTTGTTAGAGCTTCTTCATCTCAATCGATGTTGCATGCTAGTTGCTTAAAATTAGATGTGTAGATTGATGCAGAGCGCATCCTTTGATACAATGCTTGAATCTTAGCTATTACCCAATGAGCCTTATCATGTTCTCCAAATGCTTTCTCAAATAATTCTATGAAAACTTCAAAGTTGCTCAAAATTGGTAATCTCTTTTCAAACAAGGGAACAAACCATGATAATGCTTGCCCTATAAATAAGGTGCCAACCAATCCAACCTCTGATTCTTCTATCAAATAAGTATCAAGTTGTAAGACTATTATTAATCAAATTTGGTTGACAAACCTTTGGAACTTTGAATGCGTATTATCATATTTCTCTGGAAGACTAACTTGAGGTTCTTTAATTTATTAAATAGGTGGATTCCCTTGGCATAGTATAGATAGTACTACATCTTCAAGTGCAAAAGTTTCAAGTAGATGCAATTTAGATTGCGGTACTCCAGATGTTGTGTTGTTATAAAGTTTTGTAACAATCCTTTTAATCTCTATAGTCTTAATAGATAATGTAATAAGAAATTTTATAATGGCATCTAACTTAGACTTAGAAGATTTGGTCATATTAATATCTTAACCTTTGACCATTTTAAAAGAAAAAATAAATAAATCTATAAGAAAACAATATTAATTTAGAGGAAGATAATCTGTAATCTCTAAAATGCTTTAAGACCTTCAAGGAGAGAGGTGATCTACTCTCTCATGAAAAGGATAAAGCTCTATTATTGTGATGAAAAAAAAATTAATTTAGAAGAGGATAATCTGCAACCTCTAAAGCATTAGTATACCTTCAAGAAGAGAGGTAATCCATTGTCTAACAAGAAGGATCTAACTTTGATATTTAAGATGAAGGCACTCTCAACAAATTGTCAAGGATATAAGAATATAGAGTAAGAGATTTGAACTAGGATAAGGTTTCAAGAAGAAACCAATAAAAACTTGAATTAACTAGATGAATACACAAACAACACGAAGAAAGATGAGCTAGAACACTAAGAGATGTATTGTCAAGACTGAAGAATTCTTCAGTCTTGACTCCCATATATATTCCTATCCAGAGTGCTTCTTAAGTGACTTCCATCAAACTAAGAAGCTTCTTGAGCTCCTTCTACTAACTATGAAGCTTCTTGAGCTAGTTTCATCAACTAGGAAGCTTCTCAACCGACTTTCATTAATTCAAAAAGCTCTAGAATGTTATAGAAGATTTTGTGAATCTCCAAAGTATATATTCTTAATACTAGGATAGTTTTCCAAGTCTTATTAATTCACTTAGGATGATTAGGATGAAAGATAGGCCTTAAAAATTCAAAGACTCTTCAATATCTTAGATCATATATGTTGTTAAATCAATATTTTTTTTTAGAATCATATGAATTGGATAAGAATACAATTGCCATCTTAAAAGTAAGTCTCTTTCTCTTAAGAAGTTGATTGCTTTTTACATTCTTCAAATGATAGGTCTGTATTTTTAACAAAAGATCCCACTTGTTTAATCAGCTTCAAATTATGTTTTCTATACGTGTCAAGACAACTCTATTTAGCAGCTCCTATCATTTTATTTATAAATTATAATGGTAACTAATAAAAATAGCTACATCTTAAGGCGTTTAATTCATATCATAATTTTGTCTTTCCCATATCATCATGTGGATTGATAGAATTTATCTATCATACTTTGATTTAGACCACCAACCTCTTCATTTTTCAAACCATGGCTACTTCTTAAAATCTTTTTAATTATCTTGCAATTATTTTCTATCTAATTACTTTGGTTATTTGGCCTCACTTATTAAATATTTTAAATGCTAAACATTCTAAACACTTATTTACTAAATAGTCTGCTATTCTATGATTCTAGTAATATCTATAATATCTTCCTTGCTTTCTTTATCCTCGACTTGGTAGCACTACTTTATCCATCCCTGTTGATGATATGACACTTATTCAAATTTGACAAGGACTTTTATAATAGATCTTTTAAAGGAATGGATCATGTATGAATTGTACCTTTTATAGATGGTTTGGTCATTCATCACTTGATAGTGCTTAACTCCTCCAAATATTCATGTTTTATTCAACCTTGGATTGCCAATAGTATTCAATGTATATTCCTCTCTAACTACATAAGAATCTAATTTAAAATACTCAAAGTGGTGGCATCTAGATTACCTCCGCTTAGTAGTAGTTTCCTACCTATATCTTATAGATCGCTTATTCTATCTTGATAGATGTTATCAAAGAGTGATTATATAGTCATTCTTCGACAATGACAAATATCACTTGGTATATTAATTGGCCTTCCAATATTCAGTCAACTCAATACTAGTTCAAAATTTGACTCTAATATCAAATGAACAATGTTGAAGGCATAATTGGTCTTTAGTCCAAAATTGATCTAGCACCAAGTCGGATTTTATTTTAATATTAATTTTCTTTTAATCTTTAAAATATAATAATATTTTTTCTTTCTATACTATTTTTATCATAAATTAAATTTCAACTAAAAGATATACTTTAATTTTAATAATATAAAAATTTATTATTATTTGATTATATAAACTAATTAAATACTATATAAGTTAAATTAAGCTCATGATAGCTTGTCTCTATAACCTTCAAGATCTAAAAGATTAAAGACAACACTACTATGATAATAGCAAATAAATGCTTGCATCTTGTATGCTTTGATATTAATAAGATGAAGCTCTAACTCCAATGGCCAATCATCTAACTTTATGGTCTTCTATCTAACCAAAGGAGCTATATTAGATGCCAATATAATCTATGGTTGTTAAGCCATGGATAAGACAATCTTTGTGCCTTCAACATCTCTATCTAAAATCAAATGAAAAACCTTTCTACCATAACATAACTATGAGGCATCAAAAGATAAAAGGTCACTAAAAAATACTTAGAAAAATATCACATATATATTTGATCTACTAAAATCTTGAATTAGAATAATAAAATCTTGAATTAGAGCAATAAAATCATGTTGAGTCTATAGCTCTTCTATAGTCCAATATTCTAAGAAAATAAATTTCTCTAACTCCTCAATTTCAATCAAATATAACTTTTATATTATTCTTGGCTATAACTTTTGTTATTAGGAGCAAAAAATAGCCACTATGATGTTACTAAATAGAACAACAAATGTCTAATAGCCACACCAAAGAATGAAGGTCTATGGCTTGATCCAAAATAAATTATTATTAATCTTTAATGAAGTTAAGAGCAGTAGTAGTATCAATCAAAAATCTCATAGCATACTTTCTTTCATGCACAATGGGTTCTTCATAAGTCTTTATATTACAATCTTATATCATATTAAGCTATTGGATACAAAATATAAATAAATGATGATAAATTAAGGAAGTAAGAACACCTTGCAAAGTACCTCTATTTTATTAGCCATTGCAAATAGATGTACATCATTCTAATTGACTACCAAAGATCCGTACTAATCACCTAAAATGTCATCAATCTTATATTTTATACAGTGCTTCAAAAAACTATTTCAATGTTGACATATTTTGGAAAGAATAATGTATTATAGGAAAATTGTAATAAATTATAACATGTGATTAATGTAGTAAATAAAATACTCCTTTATAATTACTAAATGGGCCTATATTCAAAAGAATCCATTAGGTAACTATGAAGCTATGACCAATCCAATTTGAAATAGTATTAAAATTATTTTTTGAGTGTAGCATCTAATTATTGGTTTCTATCAATTACTCACTATTATATCATTTTTTCATCAAGTATATTATGACAATATTATTACTAATCTAATAACATCATTAATGCTTATCAACAACTATAAAAGTACCATCTTCAATCACAATTCTTGTTATGGATATATTCTAAATTATTATATTTTAGGACCTTCTAAAATCTTTTATAATTTTTAAGAACCTTTTAAATGCTTATAAAATCATTTATAGGCTTCTAAAAAGTTCTACAAGCTTCTTGAAGCTTCCTTGGATTTTTAAAATTTTCAATAGATTTTTAGAAGCTTTTATAAAAAAATACCATAGATTTCTCAAACCTTCATTATAGTATAAATAAGAGTCTTTGGAACCACTCTTGCTATTAATCTTGTTCTTTGTCTTTGATCTTGACATACTTCTTTGTTAAGTTTTTATATCTCTAATAATTCCTTGGACAACTATGAGACCCATTTCTCATTTTTTTCAAGGCAACATTACATTTATTCTTCTTCATTCTCAAAAATCCTATAGCCAAATTGCTTCTGAACTTGGCTGCAATAAAACTACTATCTTTAAGCTAGCAAAAAAGGTTACTCTTGACAAAAAAAACCTTAAGGGAGATAGACCAAAGAAGCTCATTGTAGTACATAAAAGAATAATCATTAGCCAAATCAACATTAGAAAGGCTAAAAATGTTGTTAAGATTGCCAAAAACCTTATTAACATTATTAGGAATCTTGTGTTGACCTGAACAATCCAAAATGTCCTCAAGAAATGTAACATGAGGGTTGTAGTGAAGAAAAAAAAGCCACTACTATCTACTTGCCATCAAAAACAATACTTGGATTTTCCTCTGAAATATAAAAAATGGATTGTGGAGGATTGGAAGAGGGTTATTTAGTCAAATGAGACAAAAATCAATAGATTTGGATTAGATAGTAAAAAATAGATGTAGAATGAAAATGATCAATCTTTATTTAATAAGAAGATCTAAAAAATAGTCAAGCATGGGAGTAGAAATATAATGGTATAGACGTATATAGGATGGAATGGGATTGGAAGGATGGCAAAGGTTGAAGAGAGGATGGATGCCAAGCAATTTGTGGCAATTCCTGAAAAAAAAAATTGCTTCCTAATATTAAAAAATCTAACATTTTAAAAGAGGAGGTGATCTTTCAACAAAATAACAATCTTAAAGACAATTCAAAATTAGTATGGGAGTGATTTGATTATCATAGGATTAAAGTAATGGACTAATCTATTTAGTCTCTTAATTTTAATTCCATTGAATATCTTTGGAAGCACCTCAAATAACAGTTCAATACCTAGGAGACAAAACCATAAGAAGTTTGGAAATAATGGAAAAGAGCAACTATAGAATAGAACAAAATTAAAGCATTTTTGTACCAAAAGTTAATAGAAAGTATGTCCAAAGGGGGTCCTACAAAATATTGATATGTAATTATATACCACACTTTAAAATTATTTTAATAGTATTCCAAATTGGATTGATCATAGCTCTACAATTACTTGATGGATTCTTTTGAATATAGGCCCATTTGGTAGCTATTAAGGGATATTTTATTTACTGCATTAATTACATGTAATAATTTATTATAATTTATATATAATATATTGTTCTTTTCAAAATATTTCAACATTGAAATAATTTTTTGAGTCATTGTACATATAACTAGGATTTTTTTTTAATAGTGCCAACTTAGCATCTAGAGACTTTTCATTTTCTAAAAGAGGCCTTAATTCAAGATAGAACTTAAAACAATAGTTATCATTCAAGTTGAGCTTGCTACAATGATTACATTTTATTTGCTTCTTCTTCAACTTCTCATCTACTTTAGCTACTTGCTCTTTTTTCTTAAACTACTCATTTTTCATAAAGAACCAAAGACATGAATCATTATTCTTTTTGTGGCTAAACTCACCACAATTCTTACAAACCACTTATTTCTCAAGTTCAATATAAACCAAGTTGCTTGAAGTAGCAATAGTCTACTTGAGCTTAGACCTATCAATCATCCAAGTTACCATATTTATTACATTATGCTAATAAAGAGCCTTATTACACTTCTCTATCATAGTAAATGCTTAAGCCAAATTAACCATTTCATCATAATCAAGAATAATCTTTAGTATAGCCAATTCCAAGAGTTGTTTATTTATCTTAGACAAGAAAATCTTGATTAGCTTACTTTCAACAAAAACACCTTCAAATTCAATAGCAAATTACACCAATATAATATACATAGTATTTATTATATCTTCTTTTTTATAATAAACATTATAAATATGTTATATTTGATCCCATTAGAATCCATCATACTCTATCTTCAAGTATACTATAAATTTTTTATTGGATCAAAATGAAGATGTAAATTAATAATTATTAATTTGATTATTTCTTGATAATTGGAGGAAGCATGCTAGCTACTACCTCTTCCTTTAAAGTAGTAACCAGTTCTATTTAAGTCCTTAATAGTGCTCAATCTCGTATAATTTAAGCTACTTCTCTTTATACCATCTTTCATATGTTTAAAGAGCCTTATGCTCTAAATATTGAGGCAAAAGCTCAAAGGTATACCAATGATTGAAACTAGGTGATCTGTGGCACTTTTCTTTCATCCATATTTGAAATTGCAACTTCTAATTAAGCAAAGAGATGCCATAAGTATGACTTGAAAATTGGTCCTACACTATATCTTAAGAATCCTCTTTTACCTCATCAAAAGTATGCAAGTGCTAAATACAAGCCTCTCTAAAAGTCTCTAACATCAAATCAAGTTAAAAAGCCTCATTGAATTCTACCAATAGCTTAATACTTACTACGGTCTTGCTTTAAGAATATCATATTGGAGATGATGGTTAATATTACACACTCCAAGTCATTACTGTAAACAATAGTAGTATACAAATACACTATATAACATACACTCATAACTATCTAAGGCAAAAAAAGACAACTTGTACCTATAATCACCACTAAAGCTTAGATACCTAGGCATTACTTTCATATCACTGCCAAGAATACAAGCACTACCTACTTAGTGCATATATAGTAGTCTTACTAATCATCAACTAGACCTCACCACTACAGTACACCTATAACATAAAAACTAAGTACACACAAAATTGGATAATATTTGTAACCATCAGCAATAATATATATATATATATATATATATATATATAATTATTTATATTAAAACAACATAATTTATAAGCTTTTAAAATAATTTTATTTTTGTAAGATTAAAATCAGAAATAATAGAAATAAAAATAAAACTTAGATATTTTTATAAAAAATAATTAAATATTATCTAAAATTAAAAATATATTTATTAAATCAAAATAATATATTTAATAAAAATAGATTACAATAAAAAATTTCTAAAAAAATTTTAGTTACTTATATACTTTTAAATAAAATAATTTTTATAATTTTTATGATATTTTTTCCAAATAAGAAAATTTTAAGATTGAAAACTTTCTTTGATTATGTCAAATCAAAAGTTTTGAATTCATTCCAAAAATAAATATGCAATTTAAATTTTACAAAATCTAAGATTAATAAATCCACTTTAAAATGCCATTCAGGTTGAAGTGTATTTTTAAGTTAAAAAAATTATTAACATATACATATTTGAATTTGAATATATCTACACAAATTATGTTATAGATTTTTTTTTAGAATTTTTTACAGTTATAAAAAGATATAACATAAGTATAAAAATATATATTGAATATAAAAAGGATGTTTTAGAAAAATTTAAGAAATTTTTAAATAATTTTCTATCAAGCAATTGTAAACAAGAAAAAAGTATTATATTAAAAATAATAATGAGTTTATATTGAAGTTGTTATTGAAAATATATGATATTGGAATGATTGAGTTTTACAAATAATATAATAGGATCGTTTTATTTTTTAAATTATTATTTTAAATATTTTTTAAATCAATTAAAATATACAAGTATTTGATCTTGAATTTCAAATGAAGGTAGAAAATCTGGTACTCAGTTACGCCCAATGTTTATATATATATATATATATATATATAAGGAATTTGTTTTAAGACTAGTAATAAAAATAATTATATTGCCTAAATTAAAGAATTGAAATTAAATTAAATTATCATTAATGTTATTATTTATTTATTTATTTATTTAATAAAAAGTTCACATCATAAAACTTATGCACTAAGAGATAAAATAAATAAATAAGATCCATCTTGTTATATTCTAAAAGACAACAATGCAAATTATTACATGATATTGTTCTTGAACTAAAATAAGTAGTAAACACGATTTTGTTCTTAAAAATAATAGGCTTTTTATTTTTAAATACTAAATATTAAAAGTCTAAGCAAGGTTGCTCATTGTCAGAGATCTGAGATGAAGGTGGGAGACATACTTCACGATTTTGGACAAAATATAATAACAGAACTTCCCGTGTACCACATAAATAGGAACCGGAACAGAAAGTATACTTCAGACTGATTGAGCTGTGAAGAGGTGAGATTTCTTCAGCGAAAATGAAGTAGAATAGCATTACTCGACTCGAGATACTTCTGTTACAAGGTTGAACAAAGCTTACAAGAAGTGAATATTAAATTGCAGTGTCAATTGAGTCTATCAAATAGCAATCTACACAGCGAAAATACTGTGCGATGACAATAACTTTTGTCGCCAGGTGAACGTACTACAAGAGTTTTAATAGGCTTCAAACCTTCAAATCTCTGGCCAAACACGGTGCCTGGAGCGTGTGGTTGTCCAACAGATCTAGGGCTCGTTAGCGACTACCATGTCCTGCCCAGATTGACCACCAGCACTTGTTATTGCTTATGCATGTAATGTCTATGTATTGAGGGGCTGATGAATAGAGAAGAATTCCTGTATCATGGTGCATCTTTGATCTTCTTGTTTTTGCTCACTTCGTTGCCAGCCCTTAAAAAATCCCACACAAATTTCTGTAAACCCTGAATCATATAGAGCATATCACGAATTAAAAATCTTTAAATTGATGACTTAGACAAACACAAGCTCACTTGACAGAAAGGTATTACTTCGGCTGAAAATTGTGGCGTTTCTACAATGAACAAAAGGAAACAACAAACTCCGCAGTAGAACTGCTTGTAATACATAAATATAGAGAAGCCTGTCAAACCTCCAACGACATATGTATTAACCCTTGGCCATCCACGTGTCAGAAGAGGATCACATACTAATCCAAATGCAGAAGCATGGGCTTTAACGTCTAATAATCCATCACGAGGGACTCACTCCTAGCAAACAAGAAAATTCATTTCCAGAAATAAAATAAAATCCCACATATTACAACGTCGAAGGATGAAATCAACTACCTGTTCTGCCATCAGCAAATGGTTGATGGATTCCCAATACCATCAAATTTATCTCACGTTTCTAACACTTGTGAGAGAAAAGTTATTAATCTACCGACGTAGTTTTGTATGTATTTATAGACTGATTAATATATGCCATATTTTGAATAGACTTTTACTAAGACAGAAAATTACTGATCTTTGAACATGTCTGCTAATCACTCACTCATGTGTCAAGTTTGGGCTCTTTTGATTTCAAATGTTGATTTTTAAGGAAGGCATCTCTTCGGCACGATGCTCCTGACCTCATACTGTTTTAGCTTGCCTAAAATTAACTCTAGGACAAAGAACTATTCATAGCAGAATGAATGCATACCCCCGATTGCAGCAAATGTGTGAGATGCCTTATTTGTTGTTCTCTTTCTTCAGCAAGACGATCTTTCTCCAGTTGTTTCCTTTCTGCCTCCTTCAATGCCACTGATAGCTGCTCATATTGAGAGACAAGCGACTCGCATCTCGAACAGCAATCTATACGTTTTCAAGGGTATCAGAATTAGATACACAACTTAAATCGTCAACAATTTTGAACAGGGTAACTCTTCGCAGATACAAGACATAACAAGATGGGAAGCCACCATAAGGTTCATCAACTGAGGCTACTGAGCTGAATTCACAGAGTACTTCCATCTTCAGGATCACTACCATGGTTTTCAACCAAAACAACTGTTTCCTCAGGCACCTCACTTGCTCCCGCAGTTATTGTTTCCTGGGACCCATCGCTGCTGCTTTCACCATTCTGGTTACCTTTATACACATGATGAGTCTCATTCTCTTCGGTCCCGTTACTCAAGTCAGAGGATGACTGAATGGAAACTTCAGGTTCTCGAGGAAGCGAAGTATCCACAGGTGCCCACCCGATTGTTCCCGGTCTTTTTCCGTCGCTTCCTTCGAGCAAACTTAGTGCATACTCCAGTAAATTATCTTCATTACGGTCCCACTCTTTCAAAGAATCAGACCCAGCCTTGCTCTCCACCCGGCTCCCTGCTTTGCTCTGAACTTTACTTCTATTATTCGGAGAACGTGACGCCCTAGAACCACCCTGAGAACTCTCACTGCCCAACAGCATCGGAAGTTCAAGTAAATCCTCATCGCGAACGTCATCTTTTTCCTGCTCTTGATTTTTCAGACCTGTGAATCGTGAAGACTTGTCCTGATTTAGTTTCCTATACCTGTTCCGTCCCTCCAAGACTTCATTAAGTCCACTCAAACTACCACTGTGCTGCTCATGCCCATACGAGTGTGAATTCGAATCAGATGGATCACGTTCATGAATCATGGCTCCCATGAACCGTGAGTGACTGTCAAAGCTCCCATGTCGCTCTCTGCCGCTGTCATTCAGAGGCTCTCCTGGCCCACATTGAGAATCTAGAATACTCCTTTGATGAAGTCCTTCGGCTACCTGGTGCTCAAGGTTAGGTAGCGTGCTTACCACTGCTGGGAGGACAGTCAACGGAGTGGGATTGTCACCTTCTGCATGAGGAGTATTAGTACCAGTAGTGCCACGCCCAGCAAATGGAGTTGACTCACCAGTGGTGCCAGCAGGGGAAATCAAACAACCAAGGGGACTTCCTGCATACAACTGATATCCAACCTGCAAGTCATCTTGCTGACTGTGATCTTGTTGATAGTAATCAGGGGAGGCGAATGGTGAGGCAGAGTAAGGGGGCTCCGGTTCCCGTTTCGTAGATCGTTGGTCTGAGAAAGAAGATGCTAGCAGCTTTGCAAAAGGAACATCAGGAGAAGAGGGAGTGGTAAAGTGAGCGGCAAGTTCTGGCGGGGGCGTAAAAGGAGCTGTTGAGGGAGCAGTTGTAAATGTAGAAAAAACTGGAGGCGAGACAAGTGCTGTTTCATGTGCGTAAGGACCCACAGCAAACATATTAGACTGTGTTTCTAGAGGAATCCTTGAGCCACCACCCTGAGGAACAGGGCATGATGAAGGGTAATACGGCGACTGAACAGAAGAAGGAACCATAGAATTAGCATATGACGCTGGAGATGAAGGAGGTGCAAGTAGGAAGGCAAACTGGCCCTGGGGATCCGATGGCTGTGCCGTTCCATCGTGCACTCTGGTTGCCGGAACGATTCGCTTTTTGTTCTTGCGGGACAAGGAGCCAAGGAAAAATGGCCCACTCCAACAGCACCCACCTCGTGCCATCTGCATCAGTAATAAATCGTATCAAGTAATGGACAAATGAGCATCATAAAAAGTCCATATTCACAACAAGTTGTAGAATTTACTATGTCTGGAAAAAGATCAAATTCTCTACTGGATCAAAGTCTGAGTTGAATTTCAAACAATAATCATATACTCAGATGCAAATGGTGCCAAATATACAAATAACTACATGCTTGAAAGCGTTACTTACTGGAACCAATCCAACAGGTGAAAGAACGAACGTCTAAAATTTCACGTCTTCCGACGAACCTTAGGCAATCGTAATACAAATAATGCGAACACACCAGGCAAGATCCTACAATATTCGGAACAAAGGGAAGACTTTCGATCTCCTTGAGACACGTGTACATCAATCTTGATAGAATAAAATATGCTTACCCATTGTAATCAAAAAATGCTTCAGATGACACTGTTCAAAATACTGTCCCATCGCTCAGATTCTCGCACAAGAAACTATGCATCGGAATTGGAATCCAGAACAAACGAATGCAAAATTAAACAAAAGTGTGAGATTCAACCTGGGGAGAGGTAGAAGACACCAACGTCTCGTCTTTCAGAAGCTTTTGTCATCAACGACGCAGCGCTACAGCTAGGACATCCAGGAATTCCACCATAGCAGGCCGTGGTTAAATCAGACTACCAACCATAACTTGCGGATAGAGAACTCGGTGCCCACATTAACACATTTCAAAAGAACTTTCCAATCCACTAAAACACCCTGTCTCACGAGTCACAAGCCCGAGACACGAAGCACGAAGTACGCGTTGTTCTAGTTTCTCCTTTCCTAACATCCCGAATCAGCTGTTGAGCTTCAGAGCTCCACCTAGCACATCAGCAGACTAAATAGGCCATGAGACCTAGTACGTCACTGATAAGAAAAGTCCACCCTGACCTAGCCAACTAGGTTCCGACTTCATATAAACCACATTCAGTGCCTCACTTTGCAAGTCCTCTAGAGTCCAGAATCAGTCTGAGTGCAACCGCTTCAGTTCAACTCCAGAAAGAGATGGCCCAAAGCTTTCGACTCCCATGTGTGAACCACAGTGAAACATTGTGAGAGCGAGAGAGATATTAAAAATAGATAAAATATGATACAAACGCGCGCGCGCACACACACACACACACACACACACAACTACGAGCACCGTCCGAGCAAGATACTACAAGCAGCGCAAGTAATGTTGGGAGGAGCCACACAGATCCTCCCTTCCCCGTCCCCGCTGTCGGTCCCCTCCACTCGTCTCCGTCCCTTCCATGGCCCCGTCATGAGCTCATCTTCTCATATACAACTTCCCAAAGCTAGGGTAATCATCAGTACAACGAGCTCCCCCACCCCAACTCTCTACAAATCCGTCAGCATTCCCTCACCGACACCAAAGCCCGCACTGAAACCACTCCACTCTGTCCTATGTCACCTCGCCATCTTCACACCGTCACACCACTTCGTCTTCATCACCCCCAACCGCCGTAATGTCAGCCCATGTCTTAAAACGACACTGCACCCAACTCGCTGCACTTCAAAACACGACAATCCTCGGCACGAAAACTAACCACAGAGATTTCCATACCATAGCACCACAGGGGAAGCCCCCGCAGTACACTGTCCTTCATATGGTCCCAAGGTGAGCTCCATTGATGAGCACCTGCAGAGCATAAAAAAAGGAACTTAGCTAGCCAGTCTGGCTAGCGAGAAGGGCAAGAGGAGGAGGAAGAGGAGGAGGAGGAAGAAGAAGAAAGAAAGAAGGAAGGAAGGAAGGAAGGAAAATTAAAAACAAAAACAAATAAAAACAACACTTCAGAGCAAGTGGTAGATCAGTAACCTAAAATAAACAAGCGCTTTTTAAGTCCTTACACCTGTATTCTACAACACTACTACAGTGGCTTGGCACAGATGGGTTGATGATGGGTGTCTGCTGCTTCGGCGTCGGCGTCGAGGGAACAGGTTTATGAGCTTCTGGCATCTTTGGATTGTTGGGGACGACGACGGTTCCGTTCAGAACAACCTTCCTCTACCGAGCAACTCTCACAACGTCTCAAAATATTTACGCCCAAAAACCTTCTGGAATTTGAATATACTCAAAACCATCATCGCCAGGCGACGGTCAGAATGTTGGCTGACAAGAAATCAGTCGCTAGAAGTTGAGATTTTCTTTTCTCGTGCAGGTGGGTGCCATCAAATATGACACCAGTCGTTACAGTTGCGAGTAAGAATGAGAACATTCTAGGTAAAGCTGAAATTTCTTTGTCTTCGAGGGCAGGGTAAAGTGCGCGATCGCGAGTGAGAGAGGTGGGTCGATTGGCAATCATGGAGTTAAACGATAAGCTGATGAGCTCTCGCAGATCGGCGATTGACTTCTGTCCGCCGCAGCTCAAGTTCTATGGCAGCCGGCTATGGTTTTTTTTGTTTTTTTGTTTTTTCTTAAAAGGGAAAATTGATTGTGATTGTGAGATTTTTGTCTGTGAGCCCATGTGCAGTGAAGTTAATATGGCGAGGAGAATCCATGCAGATCCCTAAAACTATCATTACGGCCAGACTGGCACGAGCTCCGAAATGGATCAAGCTCGCATTCTGGTCCTTGAGCCACCGTGGGTTCACTCCGTCGCAATATTTTTAATCACCCAGTACTTGGGTACTATGCTTGCAATCAATGGAACGTCGGACATCTCGTTGGCCCGCTTATTTCACTCTTAATTATTCACTGGTGCCCTTGAGTATTTGGTGCCGCTTACAATTGGCCTGCAAAAGTTGTGTGTTGGAGAATAATCTGTATTGCTTTTTCATGTGGAAGATGCTGAGAAGTCATCAAGTCTGCGTGTTTTTGGAACCGTGTTCGTTGCCAGAATTGCAATTATAGAGAGTAGATGGATAGAGCCTAAAAGTGCACATCCATAAGTGTCGTTTTCCAGCTGGCTCTGGGAGGTAAAGTTTAGCGAATTAGCTTAATCTGCATGGCCTCTGTCGCCGTCTTTGTTTCATTTTCCACCAGAGCACTTCACGGACTGTGCAGATAACTGGTTGCACGAGGGGGATCGGATGAATCAGACGTTTGTGTTCGCGGATACGGGGAGCTATATTCTTAGTTGACAGGAGGGCTAGATTAAAACTCAGGATTTATAAATTATAAAACACTTGACGATTGGAATATGCGGTTCCCAGGAGAAACGGATGGAGCCTTGTTTCACCACAAAAACCCCAGGACATTGAGAAAATGCACTACATCTCTGCTTTTTAAAGCAAGGTTGGTGTTGCAGGTGGATATACTCATATTTGTGTATATATATTTATATATATATTCGTATATATATTTTTATGTATACATATGTTTCTATATGTGTGTGTGTGTGTGTGTGTGTGTATATGCTTTGGTTGAGTTTTAATGGTGCAGTGGTTGTAATAAGCATATCGAAGCCATTTTATTGTAAATTCCAGAAAACCCGTACGGACTATGCTTCTATCACCACATAGGTCAAAAGTTCATTTCACAGTATTTAATATCTAGTAACTGGGACTATTGTGATGATTATTTCAAGGGCTTTCTGCTTTATTCTAACAATATTTGATAATCACAGTCTTTAATTTTGGATATGAAGTGGGGTTTGGATTGAGAGTTTAAAGCAGAATGAAAAATAAAACGAGAAAGAATTGTTGTAAGGACAGGTTTGGCGATAGAGTACAACGTGAGTCTCATGGATCGCTTTGATTACGAATACCGTTAATAAAGCTCGTCAGAAAGAAAATGTGGCGAACTGTCTCTGAACCCATTTCGGAATTTCGGGTAAAATAGTGCGAAAATATCGAAACGTAAAGATGATTGTAAGATAAACCAATCTCAGACAACGACAGCATCACATTTCCATTATTTAAAACGATGATATTTGCAGGACTAAATTATTCCGAGTACAAGTATATGTTGCTGATGCGCACATTCGAATACCTTGCCAGGTAGATTTCAAGCAGCCAGCCACAAGCAGCAAATATATGTCTCAAAACTCACCACTAAACTCAAAAAAGACCTAGAGTAACATGGCCAAAAAATAATGGAAACAATTAAATGTAGTGTTTGTGAGTGGTTCCCCTTTCACCCCATCAACGCCACTCCTTGCTCTCCTCTCTCATGCCTTCAAGCCCGTCAGTCTCTCCTTAAAATCTGCTGCCATCAAAGGCAGGCCCTCACGCAGTGTCACCTGAGAACATGTAAAAACTTGATTAAATTACTGATATGCGCATTTCACTAGCAGCTTCTTGGGTATCATTGATAAAGTATGTGGTAGAGAATGGAGGGATAGAATTCCCGTATAATTGGGTGGGAAAATATTCGAAAAAATCAACCCGCAAATGACTCTAAATCAGAATGTTTCGAACATTAAAAGTGTTTCAGGTAACGCTATGGGAAAGAGACGCAAACCTTAGGCTCCCACCCAAGAAGATTAGTAGCCTTGGTGATGTCTGGTTTACGCTTACGAGGATCATCAGGAGTGTTCTCAACGATTTTAGTCTCCG
The DNA here is from genome assembly GCA_036785485.1 of Physcomitrellopsis africana. Lineage (NCBI taxonomy): Eukaryota > Viridiplantae > Streptophyta > Bryopsida > Funariales > Funariaceae > Physcomitrellopsis > Physcomitrellopsis africana. The sequence continues at coordinate 23,075 of JAWRVF010000323.1, forward strand.
CAGAAGGCTCGATCAGCTGCAGTTCGATCAACCAAACTCAGACATCAACAGTCTTAAAAGGTAGCACTCTTCTCTACAGAAAGAGGAAATAGAAAATCTACAAAGCTGCCATGAATACAAAGACGCGGTATTAAAGACAACTTAACCATCTGGGTATACATTTCAATTGCATCAAAATTAAATTGCGCAAAACAAACGTGATTATTTTTAACCATAAATTGATGTCTGAAAATATTTTTAAAATTGAACTTTGTGAGGTTTAGGTTTTGAATATTACCTCCTTGACTAAGCCAGCAAGCTCCAACATGGTGAACTCCCCTGTTTTATTCGAAATGACCACAAGTGTGAGAAAAAATATTGTTCATCACCGAGCAACAGATACAGCCGTAACAGGAGCTATAGCACCTTGATCGCTTTTCATTGAAGCGCACGTATGAGTTAAACAAGCGAAGATAAGAAAAGCACCTGGGTTGCCAATATTTATAGGCCCAGTGTGCTCTCCATTCATGAGCCGGTACAAACCATCTACCTGCACGCACGGCAAACATGTTGGGATTCAAATTTTGCAAAAATGAGAAATTTGTTTCCCCTGGGTGGTGAAAGGGCCACCTCTACATTCCACACTGTCCTTGCATCTATCTCAAGAAAGAGTCTGACATAACCAAATCCCGACAGCTCAAGCAATTCTAATTCCTTTTTCGAACACCGCTACTGTGAGATATACTAGTCATCCGGACTCTCCACCAATAAATGCAGGATGAGTCATAAAGGGGATCAGGATGTACCATATCAGAGACGTAGCAAAAACTACGAGTTTGAGTGCCTGGAGCCTGCACCGTCATCGTCTCCCCTCTACACACCCATATATCATGTCAACTGTCTTGAATTCATGAAGTATAGGAAATATTGAATTTTGAGACCTTGAGGACCAGTACCTTAATGCTTGAGCAATAAAATTGCTGACTACTCGCCCATCGTCGATATTCATGCGAGGCCCATAGGTGTTAAAAATGCGTGCTACACGGATTTCTGCCACCACGAATAGCAAAGCAGAGATTATGACCGAGATCCAAGCTTCTTGGAATTCAGTGATGCTACTACACTCAGAGCTACATTTCATCGCATCCTTTATTTTTTCATCAACTTTTGTCGATACAATACTTTAACACATGTTCAACAGTCATAGCAAGAGTGCATGACAAGAATTTGCCAGGTTAAAATATTTTACGCTTCTAGTACCAAATTGAACCGACAAAGAAAGCGTACAGCGTGTTAATCTAGAAAAGATACAACACGAGGAATGTACATACCAACGCCATGCTGTCTATGGTAGTCAAACATAAGAGTCTCAGCAACACGCTTTCCCTCGTCATAGCAGCTTCTTACTCCTACACAAGACAAGAATCAACGTTAAGGTAAATATTTTGTGTAGAATGATTGTACATCAGAGTTCAGAAACTGTACAGAGCGTGATGATGCACCAAGCTTGTAAGGTGAGTTAGATTTACCAATTGGGTTCACGTTTCCCCAGTATTCCTCTGTCTGAGGATGCTCCAAAGGATCTCCATAGACTTCAGAGGTAGACGTGAGAAGAATCCTGCCTCCACAAAGCAACCAAGATTAATTATCGGATGAGAGCTACATAGATACTTATAACTAGAGATGTCACAGACTTTCGATCCAAACTGATTAAGTGGATAGGGAGCTTCACTTGCAGTATACATAACATGAAATCGTAGGTCCAACTGCCAGTTTCCTGGTGACAAGAGAAATTAAAGAATAAGATATACAAAGAATTTTGCACCTTGCACCAACTCGTTTAGCGAGTCCAAGCATGTTGAGCGTACCCATCACATTTGTCTTGATAGTCTGCAAAATGAAATTTCAAACCAAATTGCTGAAACACACATATCTCTTCACTCTACAAACGCTCAAGGATTCAGATTACTATATATATAGAATGTGTGTGTGTTCGCACATTCTGCAACAACTACACCTTTTAGAAGATTAAAGTGGAGTACCCTATGTGCTAACAATGCCATCCTGGGAAGACGTTAACAAATGAAATGATACGCTTTAGTTTCCCAAAAACGGTCTACGCAGGACGAATGCTCTTGGTAGAGCTTGGCAGTTTACCTTCACGGCATTATACTTGTAGAAAATGGGTGAAGCAGGACAAGCCAGATGATAAATCTGGTCTACTTCAACCAATAGTGTCTCTGTCACATCTGCAGATATGAGAGATAAACTACACAAAATCAGCTGAGATGTTTAATTCCCATCAACATAAAATAGGATGTTTAATACACTGCAGATTTAACTTTAATTTTAAACTGATAATACGAGTATTGAATCTCTTCATTTGACCATAAACTATGATGTCTCTACATACTGAACCATCAAGTAGTGTTAAAAATGGCTCAGTAGTTCAATTTGAACTTAAACTCCAAGGAAATTTGTGAGCTGAAAATATATAGTAAGGGATATTAAATTAAAAAAAAAGGTGGTGATCACGAACCATGTCGAATGAGCTCAAAATCTGGATGACCGATCCATTTTTTTAAGTTTTCCTTTGACCCTGAGAAGAAGTTGTCAGCAACGATAACCTACACAAGAAACAGGAATTGGATAACTTGTGAGACACAAACATCCGATAATACTCATGTTTGGCACAAGCGGAAGCACAAGCACAACCTGAAGATGTGAATATTTGCTCAAAAAAACTGAACGACACAACACTCCACTAACTACTAATGACACCTTAGGAGTGTGGGTTGCTTATGGTTTTCCTCACTGCTCCTCAAGTTTTATTAAGAAACCAACAACAAATACGTAAAACAGACAGATTTTGTGTCATTAATATATCCTTTGTTGTTATTGCCAAAGAAATTGCGAGATTAGTTACTGCTATTAGTTGAAATCTCCAGCATCGATCAAGAAAGGAGGCAGTACTTCGTTTGTGCCCTCTTCCATGAGCCTGTCGACCAAGTGAGACCCGATGAATCCAGCTCCTCCTGTGATCAAGATCCTCATCTTCGCCTGCAAAGGAAAAATAACTCAAATATTTAAATCAACAAGACTGAGTCACGACGATGCACAACTACTAAAAGAGCAGTTAAAGCTGGAGGTAGTAGTAACAGTTTACGATGAATCACAATCACCGTTTTAAACCTTGACTAAATAACTTCCACCAATTAGGTCTGGCAAAGAATTGTTTTGCGTGCTTACCGTTGTAAATTTAGACATGCGCAGCGGTGAAGGAGCAGGCGGTGCCTTAGCAGAATCTACATTAGCTGCCATATCGTCAACCCCAAGTTCTCCCTGAAACCAGTCAAATAGAAAAAATTCAAAAATACTGCTGAGTGTCGTTTGGTCGTTTCACGTCTCTTGACTGCAAAATTGACAGACAGTTTTGAATCTAAAGCTATTGTTCAAAAAAGTGGTTCATATATCTTCTTCAAAACAGGCATATTCTAAGTGGGCACTTTTCTTTAAATAAAAGGAAGTGTTATGTGGGATATTGTAGCATGGCCATAGTGCTACGCACGAGGCACAAGCGAGGAGAAATTCAGCGTGAATGGAGCAAAGAAGAAGAGAGAACTCGACACCAAATGAAACACAGCACAGATCAAGAACTCTTCCTCCAATTTAATTGGCATGGGATGTCCCCCTGACTTAAGAAGGGCACGATGCGCAACAGCAAGACTGCTCCATCACATTTTCAACACCTCCACCTCACGTGATCCACTACGTACACATACACCGAAACAAACTCACATACATCCAGCTCCAAGAGGAATTCTAAAAAAATCCGCGGCATCCCATCTCATGAGCCCCGACAACAGCATTCCAAAGCCAATCTAAAACGAGGAATCATCCATCATTCTGCCCACACACAAGATCGCTGCTCACAACTCCGGAACACACATTCACCTCGAATCAAAAAAACTGTGTATCACAAGTCGACTTTCGACTCAAACTGAACCTTCCCCACCTCCAAGGAAAACACTAAAAATCTCATCAAGACAACATAAACCCTAATAAAATCCAACACCAATCTATCGCCCAACAATCTGTGCTCTACGCAGTTCCTGCAGAAACAAATATGACAATCTGGAGTGGGTATCGGTGGGGGGAGATGGGGGAGATGGGTGCTGCAGCACTGACAGTTCTGGCAGTGGCGTTGGAAGCAGCTCCAAGCTAAAGGGGCTTTCCTTCGAATACCCTTACAATTGAAGAAATGCTATCTATATATAAAAAGCTCCATGGCCTCTCAGTAGGGCTCCAATTGGCCTGCTGCCCTACATGCGGTTAACAAGTGCTTTCATTCAACCAGATCTCTGATTTAGAATGATCTCGTGGGGATCATGCGTCCCCTGCAATGAATAGAAGTGTGCATTATCTACGAAAACACACGTTGTCGTGTCTAATGGGGTTAAAAATAAACCATATTCACCCTCATTTTTTCATCATTTTTTTTTTCTGTAGCACTGCTACTTCTTCATGGTATTGTATCAGCATATTCTGCAGATGTACTCCACGCTTCACCTATAGCCGATTACATTTAGATGAACACCTTACAGAATTAGATGATTATCATCCACATGGGGGGGAATGTGGGTGGAGGATTCTGCCCATCCATTGCCCCAGGTAATAGAGAAAAATCTTTCTTAAGTGAATATTTCTACACATGGGTTCTTTTGCATGGTTTCTGTAATAACATGGGTTTCAGTTTAGATGGAGGTGTTAGCTTCATGTTACACAGTGCAACAGTTTAATAAAACAATTTTTTCTTGCTGTACCTTTCCTTGGACTATTAACTGAAATGGGCACTTAACAAAAAGAACTTCTAGGTGGACATCCACTTTTATTGTGTGGACATCTTTGCATACACAAATGTCACCCATCCTTGCATTATTGCATACACAAATGTCATCCATCCTTTATCCTAAAACTTTCATGGGGGTGTTCATGCAGTAAAAGGGGGGTGTCCACCTAGCAATTCTCTAAAAATAAAGCAGACTCACCCAAATTTTTCATTTCTATGAGGATCAATTTCAAATGTTCATCCTCCCCAGTGTCCACATTGATTGTTGATTCCAAATGATCTTGTATCAACCCAACAGAAAAAATAAAATAAAATATATTATTAGGTCTAGTTTTTACTCATCTATCTTTGTAAAATGAAGAAAGAAAGACAACAACAATAACCCACTCTTTTATCCCCTATAAACACAAGCATTTTCAGGGCAAATGATGGGTGAGGTAGAGGCAAGGAGCTGGGATGTACATTAGTAAGCATCTCCGAAGTGCATTTCTCTCCAAATCATGCATTCATAGCAGGCATTGTACTACCCACACACATGCTGTTCTTGTTGAAGGTCATTGATTTATTCTCCCTCTCCCTTTTCTTTTTTTCTTTTTTCTTTTTTTTCGTTTTCCCTTATATTTCCCACTTCTTCTTGCCACACCAAGAGCAGCGTTTGACCACACTGTGAGCATGACGCAGCTCGTATTCCGCTGATGCTCCGCGCAAGCATAAGCGTGGACCCAGTTTTCAACTCACTGCTGCTGTAGTCCTACCCATGTCATGCAGCCCCACTTGCTTGTTTCCTGCAAAATAAAGCAAGGAAAAGCAGGAGGAAGAGGAAGAGTGAATGAAGCCAACACACCAACCTTGCTGGCTATGGCAATGTCAATGGCAGTTGGGGCTGAGAAAGATTTGATTCCGCATCAGATAGATTCGTCGGCACTTACGTATCTGTCTGTCTGTCTTTGTTTGTGGATTTGTGTGTGATTATGATCAATTATCTATCTAAATTATGGTCAATTATTTATCTAAATTCCTGCTCCGGAGAGAATGTCAACCCTAATCAGAGTCGTCTCTAAGAACTAGTCCCCTTTGACACTTAATGAACAGGTCCACTGCTACATCTGTTGTCTAGTACTCATTCTACTGTTTTCTTTGTTCTTGTACTAGTTGAAACCTTTCTGATTAAGTGCACAGTGTTTGCTGGTAAATTATTCTTGGAAGCTGTTTGTTTTTAAATGTGTGTAAGTGTGGTTGACATCTTTGAACTTGGAGCACAATTGCTGTTTGTACAAACAATGAATGTTTGAGTGTTTGTCAGTCTTTGAAACTCAAATGCTTTACATGTTCTTCTAATAACAAAAAAAAAAGGAGTAGCAAGACGTGAAAATTTCTTTATTTTCAACATGGTAAAGAGGTTGTATAAGCTTAAATGAAAATACAAAAAATATTTTATATTATATAAAAAATGATTCAAATGATTTTTAAAAAGTATGATTTCAAATCATGATATTAATTTGTTTGTACTTCATATTTTGTGAATATTTAAGCTCATACGATCTTTTTGATTTTAAATAAGATTAATTTAGTGCTTTTATATAAATCTATTTAATTTTTTTATAATCATAATTACAAAACTTTAAATTTAAAGTATATGATTTTTAAAAAAATTATTGAAATGTCTAAAAGTATAATATTAAAAATTTATAATCTAAGTTTTGCAATTTACAATTTATTTTTTATTTGATAAATATTTTTAAATTTATCAAAGATATTAATATCAATTATAAAAAAATATTTTTATTTATATATTTAATATTTTTTTTTTCTATTCTCTTTCTTTACTTACAAATATTCTATTGGCATTCTTATCTTTTATGTATGTCAAATTACACACTTTAATAATTATTTTAATCTCTAAGTACATAAAATAGCATATCTTTATTTTTTTAAAATGTGATTTTTATTTTATTTTAATTTATACTTTGAATTAAAAAAATTATTATATACTCTTATTTTTAAAAAAATAATATTAAAATTAGTTTATATATATATATATATATATATATATATATATATATATAATACTATTATTTGTACTAATATGTACTTTCTTTAAATATTATCAAAACAAAAACTCTTTTTAGAGACCAATTGCATCTACAAGTTGAATTTAATATTATTTTGCATCAATTCTCAAAATCAAAGTGTTGTGCATAACCATTAAAAAATTAAAACATAAAAATTAAAGTTTATAAAATAATATAAAATTAAATAATCTATATGAGATTAAAATATTTATTTATTATTTTAAATTAAAAATATTGTATCAAATCAAATATCAATATAATCCAATGCAAGCATATTACAAAGTTATTTAATATGAAAGATTAAAAGCTACCAAAATTAATTATTTTTGTAAAATCTAAATTGATAAAAAAATGATTAATATAAGCTTTAAAATGACTAAAGAAGAAATAAAATATTTTCAATAAAAATAAAATAAATAATATTTGACATATTCTTTGATTTATATATATATATATATATATATATATATATATATAAGTCAAAATATACTAAAAATTAGTCTTGATATTTAGATGATAATAAAAAAAAAAAATCTAATATTTAGAATAGACTTTATAGTCTATATTTTATTTTGAAGGTAATACTTATATATATATATATATATATATATATATATATATATAACTACAATCTAATAGTTAAAATAGAATTAAAAATTTAAAATATATATATATATATTTATGTATAATATCCATAGGATGTATTATATACACTTACTTTGATTATTATATTAATTTTTATTTTCATAAACTTTGATTATTAATTCAATTTTAAATATAATTTTGATAAATTAAATATATTTTATTATAATTAATTAAATTTAATAAGATATTTTCAAATATATAAATTTTTTAAAATTGATTATATATATTTGATTACCAAAATTGATTATTCTTTGATATTTATTTCAACTTATATTTTTTTAAAAAAATTATTTTAAAAGCTATCAAAGATATATTATCTCAACTTCTAAAGGAAATATATATATATATATATATATATATATATATATATATATTTATTTATTATTAAAATTATTTAACTCATTATAAATTATATAAATTTTTTATCTTATTTTATGTTATATTAAGAATGTTCTATAATTTCTACAACTTTGTTTAGAAAATTTAAGAGAATTTAGTTGCTATAGTATAAATAAAAGGGAGAGAAGTGAGATTAGACAAAAAAATATCATTACCTTACTAATACAAGTTTTGAAACAATTAAGGAGTTGCTTTGTTCTTCATATTATATTTAGTGTTGTTTCAAATCTAATATCTTGTTTTTTTATACTTCTTGATTTTTTAGTCTCTTATATTTACATCCTTAAAAATTAATAGAATTTCTTGTGCACAATAATTTAAATTTTACATGAATATAATAATTTCTTAATTAAAGCAATTATCACATTATCTTGATTCTTAATATATCTTTCTTCAATCTCAAAAGAATGCTTATATAAATAGTTTTATAACTTTTAATGTTCTTTTTTTTTTTAAGAAAAAAAATAAAAAAATAAAAAAAACTTTGAAATCACTTACAATAAAAAAAAATACTAATTTCTATATGTATCAAATTAAGAGTCTACATTTAAATTTTACTTTGCAACAAATTTAAAATCATTTATTAGGTATTGTAGTACAAAATAATATACAAAGCTAGAGTATTTTAATAGATAAAGTGGTAAATAAAAAATGCACAATCAAACTGTAGATAAGATATTTTAATATAATGCTTAAAGTGAAACTTATTTCAATTTTTTGACCCTGATTTTTACAATATGTTTGGGCTATACATTCTAGCTACTATTACAATAAAATCTTTATTATGTATATGCTCCAAATTAATATTTTTCAATAAGCAACCTAATATTTAAATACTTTGAAGAATTTATTTGAACATTTATTTATCTTCTATTTAATTTGCTTCTTTTTGGACAATAATAAGCTTTATTTACATAATGACGACTGTTAAATATAATAATTTGAAAAAAAATAAAAATAAATTGATGCATATAATATAATAAAAGAAACTGTACTTTTTAGTGAATTAATTTAATATATTTTATGGTTTATAACTTTAAATTAATCTTTTAGAATGAACTTGAATATATTTTTAAAATGATTTAATAATTTTAAGTTGCAAATATGGTTTTTCTTAAAGTTATTCTTTTGATAATTTAACTTCTAGGAATTTTATATTTTTAGTGTGTACTAATAATTAATTATTTTAATAAATAAAAAAATTCTTTAATTATTTTAATTAGTATATTTTAAAATAATTATTACATAAGTGTCTTAAAGAAGTTGTATTTTATAGTATGAAAGGTGAAGAAAAGATAATGAAATTATAAAGCTGATAATATTAAATTTAAAAGAATATTAAAAAACTTATAAACAAAAAATATATAAGCATTGCTACAAGAAAGTAAAGAGCTGTTTTTTGGATAATCTCTTAAGACCATCATACTTTCAAATATATTTATACATACAAAATTGGATAAAAAATGTTATCTCTTAATTATTCCAAAGGCATATATTACACATGAAGGTATTTCTTATATGTTCAAATAGTATATTTTTATTTTTATTTTATTCTATTTTATAATCATATTATTGATATATTTAAAGTTTTATATATAAAATGATTTATATTTCTATAATAAATAATATATTAATATAATAAAATATATATTAAAATAATATTTTTATATTTTAATTTAATATATTATATTAAATATCTATTATTTATTATAATTTATTTCTTTTCAAAAAATTTACCAATCATTATATATTAGCTAATATCACAAATATATAACAAATTGTAACTTCAAATACCTTTCAAAGACATGAAAGTGACAACTCTTGAAATGAATCTACAATTTCTTGGTTTTTGATGTTATAAAGAAGTTTTAAAGATTGATCCTTAAACTTATTTCTTTTGAATTTAAACTATCTTAATATTAATGGTTGATACTTGGTTTTGATAGATGTTGTTAATAAAAAAAAATTAAAATTAAAAAATAAAAACATATTTTGATTCAATTGCAAGATTCTTAGATAACTTCTATGTGCATTTATTAATATCATATTTGTGCCAATATAGAAGATATTCCAATTTATTTTGGTGCTACCTTAAATCTAAATATTTTTTCATTTCAAACTCTTAGTTATTTATTTCAATAAGAATTAGTAGTAAATTTTTTTCTTAAAAAAAAAAATTATACATTAATTGTAATATAAGATTCAATAATAGATATATAGAATATATAATAAATCTTTATTGATAGTAGTAATTATAACTAATAAGCAATCACATAAAATAATAATAATAATAATAATAATAATAAAAGCCAAATCTTTAATAATTCAAATTGTTATAAGACTGGTTAGTCTTAATATTATGAAACCATATCCAATCATTAACTTTGAATAATGTTTGTTCTTTTTTAAGAACATCTATTCTAAATTTTTGTTGTTCTTAAGTATCTTTTAGTTGTATCTTCATTGTTGTATAAAACTTTGCTATTCTTTATGTAAAATTTTATATTGTTAGATGTTCAAATTTTAAAAATTTAAAAATATCAAATCATAGATTATAACTATAATTGATAAAAAAATATAATTTATTGAATAGAAGAATATATCTTATTATATAAAAATTCCTCTAATAGTAAAAAAGTTGTCCAATTGTCTTAATGATAGTTGATGGTACATTACAAATATTGGTCTAATTCTTAATTCACTCATTTTATTTATCCATCAATTTGATACTAAAAATTTAAAGATAATTTGATATTAATTTTAAATATGTTAAAAAATATCTTTCTAAACTTTGATATAGATTATAATCTTTAATTAGACATAAGATTACTTAAAAATCTATGATACCAATAAATATAATTTTTTTAAAAATAATAATTTTTATTTAATAATACTTTTATAAAAGATAAAAAATATATCTTTTTTAATTAAAAAATATACCATTATAAAAATAGAATTATAAAAATTTAAAATTGGAAGACTTATAATAAAATCCATTCAAATAGATGATTAAAGTTGATTTAGAATAGATTGTAATAAATACTTATATTACTTAAATAAATAGAAATAAATAGATGTAAATAGAAGTAGGTAGATGATTTCTTCTTTAATAAATTTGGAAGTTTTTTAGATATAAATTAGATCTTTAGATTCCTAAAATCATGCTACTTGGCTATTAAAACTTGTTCTATAAGTTTTTTATTTTTAAAAAGTTACGTTCAAAGTGACCTCTAATTTGATGCTTCGGCCACAAGTCTTGTGGTCCTTCAAAAAGCTTCTACAAGGCCTTTTTAGTAGCTAGTATATATGGAGATAAGAATGAAGTCATTCTTAATTTTATCAATACCTTTCTTATATTCTAGTCTTTAGTTCAAAAGTCTCTAATCTCTTTGTATTTGACAAAAGAGATTTTAGTTTTTTTCTTTCAATCTTATATCTAATTATTCTCTTCTTACTTTTTTCCTTCTTTACTAACACATGAATATATTTTTTTTAAAATTTTATCTAGATTCAAGTCTCTTATATAGATAAAGGTTGAAAAAGTCTATAAGGTCAATGATGTAGTCTTTAATTGAAAAAAAAGTGTTATATGATTAAATAAATTCTTAAGTTTTTTTTCTACATTCAAGGCTATAAAATGCCTTTTGAAATAAGCTCTTAAGTTTTGTTATATCTAAAATGTCATGTTGTATGAAAGTTATGTCTTGTTTGAAGTGCACATAATCAGATTTGACTTTGTCAAATATATGAATGTCCTTCATAATATATACTTGAGTAAATTTCATCAAAAAAAAAATATATTAACTAAAATTGTTAAAATAATAGCTTGAAGATGTAATTGCTCTAGTTTTAAAATAAAGGATTTGTTGTTGATCATGTGAAATATCTCTTTCTTTTGGTATAAGATAAGAACATTTAAATAAGATATTAAAGAAGTCTTATTGATTTTAAAAATAGTTTATAATATTAAATATAAATTATAAAAAGAAAATATTACAACAACTTTAGAAATAATTTAAGACATGTGTTGACATAATTCATAATTCTTGTAATTAATATAAACTATGATTAGATAAAAAGTATCTTTTAGATAGTGATACTATTATTAGAATAAATTTAAAATAATAATAAGTTCTTTATTATGGATCTTATGATTAATTTTTATTATTAAAAAAAAAATTAAATAAAAAAAATATAAAGTATATTTTTTGTATATACTTGAAATAAAAGTGTATTTAATACAAAGTCTAATGCATATATTCAATAAAAATATGCTTATAAAAACTTGTGCAATATAAAATAGGAGTTGAGATAAAATTATTTTAAAACCTTGAAATATTATCTTTATACCTTTATTCTATTCTAATTTTTATCTGAAAGTTAAGTGTTTAAGTGGAGCAATAATTTAAGAGAGAGTTTTAATATATACTTTATAATAGTTTGAAAATTCTAAAAAATATTAAATATTATATTTAATTTTTGGAATTTTATAATCTAAAATAGTTTGTACTTACTTAGAATCTATTTACAAATTATCATTTGAGATGATATATTCTAAAAATTCTACTTATGTTATATAAAATATATATTTTTCTATCTTCGCATATAATCTTACATTTTTTAATTTTTGTAATATGAGGCAAAAATATTCTTTATATTCTTCCATATTCTTAGATTAGATTAAAAAAACTATTGTCCAAATAATGCACAACATAATTTTCTAAAAGTTCACAAAGTAAATTTTTTTATCAAATTTTGGAAAGTAGCTAGAGCATTTCTAAGTCCAAAAGGCATGATATTATATTCAAAATAACCATACCTAATTTGGAATATAATCTTTTATTCATTCTCTTCTTTAGTATATATTATATTATATACTTATGATAGATATATTTTAATATAGATCTTAGCTTCTTTTAAAAGATAAAAAATCCAATTTTAAATAAAAATGATAAATTTTTTTAATGGTTAATTTATTGAGTCTACAATAATTTATACATATTTGTAAGGATCTATTTTTCTCTTTACATAGAAGATTGGCGCATCCGTATGAAATCTAAAAGTTGGATAAAAATATTTGTAATATTTTTATTAATATATTTCTTTACAACAATGAGTTTGTTTTACAATAAGTTGTAAATTGGTTTAAATGGTGGTTGAGCTCTTTCTTGAAGATCAATTGTACAATTATAAGGTGAATATTTTAATAATATATATATATATATATATATATATTTTTCAAATACATCTTAATAATCTTTATATTGCTCCAAAATTCTATTGTAACTTCCATTTAAACAAGATCTTAGTATTATATAAATGACAAACAAATCTTCTTTATTTGTAGCTTGTATAAATGCCTTATCTCCAAAAAAATAAGGATTGAGATAATTTCTTAATTTTCAAATTAAGTCTTAAGGTGATCTTTTTTAATTTCTAATTATTATCAAAATGATATAAAAAAATCCAAGTATTATTAGATTTAAAAAATATTAAGTGATATTAAAAATAATATCTAATATTTAATTTTTTAATTCTATTTTTAATAATTTGATCTTTTTAATAACATCTCTAAATACAAGTGTTTGTTCATTAATAATATCCATTGAACCAAGTTGAATCTTCTTTGAGAGTATCAATTTGTGTAGTATATATTTAAGTATGCTTAGGCTTTGATTTCAAAATATATTTAAATTTAAAATATACAATTTAAAATTTTAATGATTATAAAAAGTTTAAAATAAGGTATAGGATTTAGTAGTAGCATAAAACTTGTATATGATGATTAATGTTAAAACTTGTCCAATTATAAGGTCTTTATTATAACTTAATGTCTTTGTTTTTTTTCATATTTGAATTTGTGGTTTGTGCCTTGAATCCATTTAATTTGATGCTACAATGTTGTATTTAATGATTTACTTTTTTATAATATAAATATAAGTTTTTATAAAGATATTTATTTTTTTATATAGTATTAATTACTTAAACTAGATTATATCAATCTAAATAGGCTTTAATCTTGATAAATAGATTTCTAAGATCTTGGAAGTTGTTGTTATTACTTGATTTGTCTCTCTTGAATCAAATTTATGCTCTTGGTGCTTTTTAAACAATTGATTATTGCATGTAGTTTCTTGAATGATAAATTATTTCAATGAATCTACTTTTGATATAATCAATAATAGATCTTTGATATTATCTTTTAAACCATATTAAAATTAATTGATAAAAACCTTATTGTTTCAATCCACAGTACAAGTAATTTGTTGGAATTCCACATTATAGATAGTAGTTAAATATGATTCTTATCATATAGACTTGAATCTTATTACTATTATCAAGGATAAGAATTCAAAGGATGTAAAAAAAACCTCATCACCTATATAGAAAATACATGTTTTTATATTCAAAGACGTGCATCAAAGACAGATGAAAAAAAAAAAAAAAAAAAAAAAAAAAAAAAATCTAAAAAAAATTGAAATGATTATTGCTAAAGATAAAAAGATTAAAGATTCTTAAAATTAGACTATAAATAAGAAAGGTATTGACAAGAGTGAGAAAGGCCTCATTCTTCTCTTCATATATAATATTTAATTAAGAAGTTACATAGCAACGCCCTACAGGCCACATAATATGTGTTCAACTTGCAAGACAAATGTCTAAATTGTAGGACAAGTTTCTTATAGGTGTACCATGTGGCCAACTTGTAATACAAGTGGCTAATATGTATAACATGTAGCTAATTTGTTGGCCAAGCTTTCAACCTACCAATCACCTACAAACATGTATAAGATTAAATTTGTAACTATAAAACTTCTAAAAAGCTTTATAATAAGATATTAATAATTTAATTTATTTTTACTTACTTCTATGTAATTCTACATATCCAAATAAATATACTAGTAATTATAGATGTCTATGATATTACCTCCCTTTTTAAATAACATATTCCACAAAAAATTGTGAAATTACTTTATAAGTTGATAAAGTCCAAGATTTGTCAAATGATATTAGCAACAAATTTTAATCTTTGTTTTGGACAAAGGTGGTTGATAGGTTCTTTCAACCATCAATAATATTCCATACTAAGGCAAGAAGACCACCTAATTATTTCATCCTTATTGAAGATTTCATAACTATCTTAAAAAAAAAAATTCTATATTTTATTAGATATAATATCTACTTCTAATAGTATCACTAAATATCAAGAGTTTCTTCCAAGATTGTAGTACCAAATACATTGTATTTCACCATCTATTTAAAAAAAAATATATTTCTTTTGAGGATCTTTATCATAATTACAACATCATCTAAGTTGATATAATATAAGTGCTTTATTTAGAAATTCTATAAATAATAACTTTTGAGATGAATTTGCTAGTTATTGGTTCTCCATGTTTGCAAAGAAATTTTACAAATTGATTCTTGAACTTGTTTCTCTTTCATTTATACCATTTCATTATTAATGGTTAGTCCTTGATTTCAATGGATATCATTGATAAAAAATAGAGATAAGTTTTGATGTATTTTTAAGATTTTTATATGACTCCTATGTATATTTATTAATACCATATCTATTCCAATGCATTAGATATTTTAATTTATTTTGCCGCCGCCTTGAATCCAAAACCTCTTCAACTTCAAATTCTTGATTGTTATCAATTTTTATTAATAGAAGTGGCAACTATCTTTTTTTTGATATATCCATTGTCTTGTATGGTTTAAAAAGAGATATGTAAAAAATAAGATGAATCTTCATTGAGTCTACTAGATATAATCAATATGCAACCGAGTTGATTTGTTTATTAATGAAAAATAGTCCAAGTTTGTAACAAATTCAACTTGTTATAAGGATAATTAATTTCAATTTTATAATAAAATAACCATATCTTATTATCAATTAGAAAATGAGATTGCTCCTTTCAATAGATATTTTTATTAATCTTTTGTCATCTTTGAGTTTTTTTTAATTATATCTTCATTGATATATATAGCTTTGATAATTAATTTGTCAAATCATTTGCTATAGATTTATTGGCTTTTGAATAATAATAAGTATCAAATTGTAGATAATAATCATAGTTAGCATAAAATGGCCATTGTTGTATAGAAGAATGTATCATATTATTCTATGCAAATTCTGCTGATCATAAAAGAATTGTCTAATTATCTTATGTTAGAGACATATACTTTGGAAGTTCACAAAACCTTCTAAAATATTCTAAAGATTTTTTAATTAGTGGTAGTTACTTGAGAGATTTTTTAGTTGGTGGAAATAGCTTGAGAAGCTTTGTAGTTAGTAGAAGGAGCTTGAGAAGCTTCTAAGCTGGTAGAAGTTGCTCAAAAAGCTTGTTAGTTTCATAGAAGCCACTTAAGAAGCTTCCTAAATATGGATATATATTGGAATCAAGGTTGAAGAATTCTTTAGATTTGATAATGCATCTTTTAAAGTTTTATCTCATCTTTCTTAGTATTGTTTGTATATTCATCTAAATAATTCAAATCCTTATTGATTTCTTCTTAAAACTTTTTTCTAATTCAAGTCTCTTGTTTTGTATTCTCATATCTTTGATAGTTTGTTGAGACTGCCTTCATCTTAAATATATCAAAATTAAATCCTTTTTGTTAGAGAGTGGATTACTTCTCTTCTTAAAGGTATATTAGTACTTTAGAGATTGTGGATTATCTTCTTGTAAATTGATATTTCTTTCATCACAATATTAGAGCTTTATTCCTCTTGTGAAAGAGTAAATCACCTTTCTTCTTGAAAGTCTTAAAGTATTTTAGAGGTTGCAGATTATCTTTTTCTAAGTTAATATTGTCTTCTTATAAAATCATTTTTTTTTTTTCTTAGAATGGCCAAAGATCAAGATGTTAGTATGATCAAATCTTCTAAGTCTAAGTTAGATGCCATTATAAGTACTTTTACTACTTTATTTGCTAGAATTATAGAGATTGAAGAGATTGTTATAAAACTTCATAATAATGCAACATCTTGAGTACCACAACCTATACTACATTTGTCTTTAATTCTATGCTTGAAGATGCACTACTACCTACGTTGCACCAAAGAAATCCACCAATTCAACAATGTAAGGAACCTTGACTTAATCTTCTAAAAAAATATGATGATATACATTCAAAGTTTTGAAGGTTTGTCAATCAAATTTAATTGATAATGGTTTTACAACTTGATATTTATCTGACAAAAGAATCATGGGTTGGATTGGTTGACATCTTGCTTACAAAATAAATATTATTGTGATTTGTTATCTTATTTCAAAAAAATCACAAATTTTAAGCAAATTTGAATCTTTCATGGAAGCATTTATCGAAGGCTCATTGGACAACAGCCAAGATTCAAGCATTGTGACAAAGAGCATGCTCTATATCAATTTATACATTCAATTTTAAGCAATTAACATATGATATCAATTGAGATAAAGAAGCCTTGATGAATTAATTTTATTAGGAATTAAGAGACAATATGAAGGATTTATTATTATCACTTTCAAATCTACAATTGTTCAATGAAGCCATCAGCCAAGTTATGAAATGTGATAATTGATTATTTCAATGTCATCAAGATTAGTATTCATGGGCTTTAATAAGACAATTTGCAATTTGACACACTCTTATTATATTGGTAAGAAGTTTGAATTCACATTCAAAAATAAAAGATATACAACTTAATGTGATATATTTTAAACTTTTTAGTCTACAAAAAAAAAAAGCGTTAGATAGAAGAAAGTTTATGTTTGTATTATAGCGACAAAGGCTATAAGATTCGTAACTATCCAAAGAAACAAAATCAACACATCACAAAAATCATGAGTAGAATTATTCAAAAAAATGAAGATATTCAGGCACAGTAGAGATTGTGCGGCTAAACAATTCAATATTACAAAACTATTTAGGTTTGTCTTTTTTTTCTCAACCTACTAGTTGCTTTACAATTCCTTTGTATTTTGGCTTTTAGAAGCTTTAGGCAATTGTTTTATTAGATTTAGAGAGGTGTGCTTGTTTTTTAAATGAGGCATTTGCCAAACTTTATAAAATTCTTCTAGTACTGAAATCCAAATCCATTCATAAAGAAGTAATAGATAGACGACTTTTATCCTTTGATACTATCATCTATGAAACAATACTTATAAAAGTAGCATTTGAAGACTATAGCAACCAAATTGTGTTCAATGTTATTAGGATTCCTTCAAAGTATGTTATTCTTGGACTTTCTTGGTTGAAAAAGCATAATCCATCTATAGATTGAAGGTTACAAAGAATAATATTTTTGATAGAAATATCTATAAAAAAAATTTATAAAAAGTTACAAGTTGGTAAGCCTTTATTTGTTGGAATAAGGACCTTTATAAGATTGGCCAAAGAAGATATACCATTTATTATTTATGTGATTTTAATTAAAAAAGATATGATTTCATCAATAATTATTCTAAAGCAATATAGCAAATTTCAAGATATTTTTTAGAAGAAAAATACTAATATATTATTGGTGCACTGACCATATAATTGTACCATAGATCTTCAAGAAGGAACATAATTATCTTTTGGCCCAATTCATAACCTTTTTCAAAATAAGCTTTTGAAATTGAAAGATTATATTATTAAAAATCTTGTAAAGAACTTCATCAAGCATTCAAAATCTCTAGCATATGTACTTATATTCTTTGTGAAGAAAAAAGATGGTTCCTTATATATGTATATTGATTATTGGAAATTGAATAAGATAACATTGAAAAATTATTATCCACTATCATTAATTTCAGGACTTTTGGAATAACTTGATCAAGCCAAGATCTATATTAAGATAGATTTTTATGGAGCATACAATTTGGTATGGATCAAGAAGAAAGACAAATAAATAACCGCATTTCAAATAAGATATAGATATTTAAAATATAATATTATATTTTTTAGATTAACAAATATATGTGCTATCTTTTAGCATTTAATAAATGATATCTTATGAAAGCATCTAAAAAATTTTATAGTGACCTATCTTGATAATATCTTGATCTATTCAAAAAAATTGGAAGAACATGAGAAGCATGTAAAGTTGGTATTACAAAAGCTATAAGATACTAGTCTATATGTTAAGCTAAAAAATATATATTTTATCAGTTAAAGATAGATTTTTTGAGATACATCATATTTAATGAGGATTTGATGATAGACTCTAAGAAAATAGAGGCAGTTATATTCTAGAGCTTTCTAAGTTGATAAAAATTGGTTAAGAAGCTTCTTTATTAATGAAAGTAACTCAAGAAGCTTCATAATTAATAGAAGGAACTTGAAAAGCTTCCCAATTGGTAGAAGCTATTCAAAAAGCTTTTTAGTTTGATAGAAGCTGCTCAAGAAGTGTCTTAGATAGGGATATATATGGGAGTTGAGGCTGAAGAGTTCTTCAATCTCAATAATGCATCTCTTGGAGTTTTAACTCACCTTTTTTTAGTATTGTTCGTGTAATCATCTAATTAATTCAAATTCTTGTTGGTTTTTTTTTGAAATCTTCTCCTAGTTCAAGCCTCTTGTTATGTATTCTTATGTCCTTGACAATTTATTGAGACTAACCTCATCTTCAATATCAGAGTTGGATCTTTCTTGTTAGAGATTGAATTACCCCTCTATTTAAAGATATACCAGTGTTTTAAAGATTAAAGATTATTCTCATCTAAACTTACATTTTCTTCATCACAACATTGGAGCTTTGTCCTTCTTGTGAAAGAGTATATTATCCCTCTCTTTGAAAGTCTTAAAGCATTTTAAAGGTTGTGGATTATCCTCCTCTAAACCAATATTATCTTCTTATAGATTCATTTTATTTTTTATTTTTTATTTTTTTCTTAAAATGGCTGGAAGTCAAAACATTAATATGATTAAATCTTCTAAGTTCAAGTTAGATGCCATTATAAGTGTTTTTATTACTTTATCTGCTAGGACTATAGAGATTGAAGGGATTATTGTAAAATTTTGTAACAATATAATATTTAGAGTGCCACAATCTAGACTGTATCCACCTCCAACTTCTATGCTTAAGGATGTAGTACTATCTATGCTACGCCAAGAAAATCTATTTGTTCAACAATATAAGGAACCTCAAGTTAATCTTACAGAGAAATATGATAGTACGCATTTAAAGTTCCAAAGATTTGTCAACCAAACTCAATTAATAATGGTCCTACAACTTGATACTTATCCAACAAAAGAATCATGGATTGGACTAGTTGGCACCTTGTTTATAAGGTAAGTATTATCATGGTTTGTTTTTTTATTTGAAGAAAGATCACTAATTTTGAGCAACTTTGAAATTTTCATGGAATCATTTGCGGAAGCATTTGGAGAATATGACAAGGCTCATTGGACAATAACTAAGATTTGAGCATTGTGTTAAAGAGCATATCCTACATTAGTCTATACATTTAATTTAAGCAATTAGTGTACGATATTAATTGAGATGAAAAAGCCCTAATAAATCAAATTTATTGGAGATTAAAAGATAATATAAATAATTTGTTATTATCGCTTTCAGATCTACAATTTTTCAATGAAGCCATTAGCTAAGCTATAAAATGTGATAATCAATTATTTCAACGTTGTCAAGATCAATGTTCATGGACTTCAGCAAGATAATATGTAATCCAATATACTCCTATTACATTGACAAGCATTCTGAATTCACACTCAAAAATAGAAGATATACAACTTGATATAATGTATTTTAAATTCTTTAGTCAATAAAAAAAAAGAAGCATCGGATGAAAGAAGGTCTATGCCTATATTGTAGTAAAGAAAGCTACAAGGTTGATAATTGTCCAAAGAAACAAAATTGTTACATTATCAAAATGAGGAGTACAATTGTTCAGAAAAACAATGATGTTCAGCTACAATAGGGACCATGTGGCTGAACAAGCTAACATTAAAAAATTTATACTATTCTTGAAATTTTTCAATCCATGATAGTTTAGATTTTTTTTTGGATCCATCATAAGACCATCATTTAAAATAATGTATTTGAAAAAATTGACTTAAGTTGTATAAAATACACATTATTTCATCTTGGCATTATTGTGGTAAGAAGACCTTATTTCAAAAAGGCATTGGGCCTTTGATTGCCACTAATTGCTCAAACCAAATTCAAAATGAACTAACGTATCTATATGTATTTATATAAACCTTGATGAATTAAAGATTTTATAAAAAAATATAATATATTTAAATCCTTACTCTTTAAATCTTTTTTTTTTTTAATAATTTCTTATAGCTCTTCCTAAAACAACTTCTATAAACTTCTTCTTTTTTCCACTCTTTCCATCCCTCTCCAAAAATAAGTCTTGTCCTTTTAAACATAATTTTCTTTTAAAATCCTAAATCCTAAATTCTAAATTCTAAAGCTTAAATCTTAAATCCTAAAGCCTAAAGCCTAAAGCTTAAATCTTAAAAATTAAACTTTAAAGCATAAAAATGTAAAAGGTGAAGATTTCTAGAAGATTGATATTATTATATTATAATGATCACCAACTTTTAATTTTGTCATGGACATAAGATTTATTCTAATAATTATCTGATTAGTATAGATAGATAGAAGTAGATAGAAGTAGAATAATTTGATAATATTTTAAAAAAAAACTTTTTAGAAATTTCATAAACGTGGTTTTATTTTTATACATGGCTATAGGTGATTGGTAGGTTAAAAGTTTGGCCAAAAAATTAGCCACATGTTGTACATATTGGTAAATTGTAGAACAAGCTAAGTACATGGTGCACATATAACAAACTTGTCTTACAAGTTTGATACATGTCTTATAAATTGGACATATGTTGGAGGTCCTATAAAACATTGCCACATAGCTCTTAGGTAGATAGTATATATAAAAATAAGAGTGAAGCCTTCTTCACTCTTATCAACTCTTTTCTTGCTTCTAATCTAGTTCAAGAGTTTTTTATATTTTTTAGTTTTTGGCAATATCCATTTCAATTTTTTCTTGAATATATATACTTCCTTATTTTTATTTTGTCATTTTTTTTTAATACAGATTTCACTAGTTTATGCATCTTTTTTCAATTTGTATCCTTGATTAGTTCCTATCATTATGGAAAGGTGTATATTAATCTATCAAAAAGATAAATATATAAAAGATATAGACATTACATATTATGTTACTATTTAGAGAGGTTTTTTGCTCTCATCCATAGATGACAAATCACTTAATATAATCTTCTAATGCAAGCATTATTAGGCCAATTCTCTAATCATCTTTAATAAATAAAATAAGGAATTTGAAAAATATAATTCTTCCAACCTCATTCTACTAATAATGAGATTTGAACTCAATATCTCCTAGGTGTCATCCCACCATCCTACCATTCATCCCAACTCCAACATCCTAAGCCACTAGTTAGATGTTTCAAACATAGAAGAAAATGATTATATTGCTGAAATAAAATTTCCTCTACTTTAGAACCTTGTTACCACTAATCTAAATATTTTTTTATATTCAAATTTTACATACTAATTTTTTAATTTATTGAAATTACATCTACCAAATTTCATCATAATTTAAGATTCCAACTATTAGTTATATTCTAAAAATCCAATCCCTTAATTTGATGGCAAATATATACAGATTTTAAAGATTCCTTCTTTTCACAAGAAATAAAATCCATCTCTCTTTTGAATATTTACTTAATTACTTAAATACATATAAAAAATTTATAATATATTATAAATTTAAATTAATTTTTAAATACCATATTAATTTATAATATAATAATATATAATCTTATATCTTCAAATTTTTGTAACACACAACAAATATATTATTTGTGTTCTTTTGTATTCTTATAATAGATACAAAAATTGTTTAGATAGCAAACAACAAAATTATCTACAAATTCTCAAAAAATAACATTTATTACATATAAAAAATAACTAAATCATTCATAAGTTTAAAAGACATAACATTGTATTCAAAATGTCCATACTTGATTCAAAAAGCAGTCTTTCATTTAATTTCTTCTTTAATATGTACTAGGTTATATGTTCCTGATAAATCTATTTTGAAATAGATCTTGACTTAATTTAGTTGATGAAGGAATTTAAATATTAAAGATAGAGGATATCAATTCTTCATAGTTATCATATTAAGCCTTTAATAATCCATATACATTTGCAATAATCCACTTTTTTTTTTTTACAAATAATATTAAAGATCCTACTAGAGATTTTGAAAAGCGTATGAAGTTCTTGGCCAAATTTTCATCAATATATTCCTTAAATGAAGCCAATTCATTTTATAATAAGCTATAAATTAATCCAAATAGCAATTGAGCTTCTTTTTGAAGATGAAATGAACAATCATAAGGACAATGCTTTATTAGAATATTTATATATATATATATATATATATATATATATATATATATATATTTTTTAAACATGCCTTGAAATTCTTTATATTATATTAGAAGGTTGCTTGATGTCTTTCTACCATCAAAAATAGATGCTTCATAAATAATAAACAACAATTCTTCTTTTGTAACATGCATAAATTATTTTTTTTAATAAATAAAGATTTGGTTGTTTTAGACTTATGATCTATTATTTAATTAGAAATGCTCTTAGATATACTATTAAAAAAAATTAAAATTACAAGAGATTCAATCTATTTAGAGGTTATATTTTTTTAACCATAATAAATCTAAAATAAATAGATTAGTGGAAGATCTAATGATATTAAATATTATTAAGTTATTATGACTATTTATTGCTACATCTATATGAATGGTTTTATGAATAACATCTTTAAAAGATAAAAATTGACCATCTATGACTTCTACATGTATTGATTTAGTTTTTTTTATCAATGGTATTTTATGATTTTTAACAAATATTTCATCTAAAAAATAAGTTAAGGCTTTTAAATCAAATCAGGCAAAGATTTTATGATTTTTAGATCCAAAACAAATATCTATTATAAAATAAAGAGAGGATTTTGAAAAAAGAATAGGACCTTTATAAGATGTTATATAAGAATCCAACCGCTATTGTGTTATAACACGGCTATAGGTTGAAAGAGCAAAAGAAGACATATATTATAGAAGATCTTAATTGAAGACTTAGTAACAAAATTATTTTTAAAAATATAGGTAAAAGATAGAAAGGTAATAAAAATATTTAGTATTTAATATTTAATATTATTTTTTTATGAAAAAGACTTCTATTTATTTTATAGAATTATAAAAAATATAAAACAAAGTACATTAGTAAAAATAATACTATAGGCATCTTTACATTATTAAAAAAAATAATAAATAAATTTAAAAAAATGATAAATTTTATTTAAAAAAACCTTGGATTAGTACCTAAGGAAGGTTGATTGTCACCAAGGTTGAAACTAGACTCATAGGCACAAAACTATGCGCCTATGGCAAATAGAGATTTTTTTTGTTTATTAAAAATCAAGATTGAAAAGCAAACTTGATAGGATTTCTTTAAGCATTAGTTTCAAGATTTTTAAGTTTGTAATTACTTTATAAGAGCTATGCAAAGTTGGTCCTATTTGGATGACTTTGGTTTTTGAGAAATAAAATAGATTCATATTTTGGAAAATTTTATAAATTTTGTAGCAGATTTATAGATAAAAATTTATAGATTTATAAATATAATTGTATTGAATGTTTATTGTAAATTTTAGTTTAATCATACAATTAAATTAAAGGTTATTAGACTTTAAACAAACTAAAATCTCAAAAATTGGATTTTGATGATTTTTGTGATTTTGAATAATTTGCCAATTAGATTAGAATGGTTCTTTTTGAGCTAATAGTTGATTTAGTTTTTAATATTTTTGTAAAATTTTAGAACATAAAAATGGTGCAAAAAAGAGCTGTTGATACTAGAAGATTGATATCAAAGTTGAAAAAAGAAGACAATCAACACTTAAGCAGATTAAGAGTTTTTTCTTCCAATCTATAATTTCAAATCTTTTCAAATTTTCTATGCTTATTTTTAATTAGTAGATCAAAAAATATAAATATTTTGAATGAAAATCAATAATTAATTTAATAATTATTGAGATTTTATATCTGCTATAGAATTTGATTAGAATTTTTTTAGAATTTAATTAGAATTTTTTTTAAAATTTCATTGAAATTGATTAAAATTTGATGAAGATTTATAAAAGATATCTTTAGGATTTTATTAATATTTTTAATATTTTATTAAGATTTTATTAAGATTTAATTAGATTTTAATTAAAATTTGATTGAAATTTTATTAGGATTTATTCAAAATTTAGTTAAATTCAATTAGGATTTATTTAGAATTTCTTTAAAATTGGATAGGATTTGATTAAGATTTCTTTAATATTTATTTACAATTTCTTTAGGATTTCTTTAAAAATTCTATAGAATTTTTTAAAGTTTCTTTATGATTTTTTTAAAGAATTTTTTAGAATTTTTTAAAGATTCTTTTTAATTTTATTAAGCTTTATTTAGGATATTTTTATGATTCTTTTAAGATTTCTTTAAGATTAATTTAAGACTTTATTAAATTATTAAAGATTAAATTAGAGTTTATTTAAGATTTTATTAAGATTGTTAGATTCTTGGTTAGTTGCAAAATATAAGTTTATCTTCTATAGCCAAATGCCTGGTATATTTTCAAACAAGATAATACATAATATAATACCACATGGTCTTTATTATAGTTGGACAATCTTATTTTTTGATACATTGTCTTCTTTAATAACCATGTTCATCATTCTAAGGTTACATTTCTTTTTAAGATATTGTTGAGTAGTGTATTTAGATTCTCTATAATATAAACACAATCCTTCTTAACAATATCAAAAAAAAATTTGTTTAATAAGAGGTTTAAAGCATATTACATCAATTTATATATCTTCTATTTCAAAATACATATGTTGAGAAGATATTAGAGTATCAAATGAATTATAAAGACATTTTGGCATACTTGTACAATTTTCAAATTGAAAGTCAAAAAGTCAATTATTATACTTTATAACAAATTCAATTGCTTGATTCAATGTTTGAAGATCAAGTACGTTCAACATCAATTTCTTTATATCATAGTACAATCTATAAAAAAAATTGGTTGAAAAATGCAACATTATTCTACTTGATGTCAATGGCCAATTGTCAAAATTATAAAGTATATGATAATATTGAACAATTTATTTAGCATAAAATAAAATCTTATTAGTTGTAATACAAATCACATCATATCTTCTATGTATAGATCAAAATTTTGCTAAAAAAGCCTCAAAGTTGTTCAATATTGGATCATTTCATTTAAAAATGGATAAAAACCATAATAAGAAAAAACTTGAAAGTAAGGTTTTAATAAATTTGACTTGTGATCTTAAAATTGGATAGCTTTGATATTGAAGCTCAATCACTAATTATACATGGTTGATAAATCCTTGAAACTTTCATCTTGTACCATCAAACTTCTCAAATAAGATAATTTTTTATTCTCTGACAATAGTGGAGATGCTTATATAATATTTTATTATAAGAAAATTTGATGGTACATGTATAGATGTTGAAGTAACTCCAATCATCTCTACATCTTCATTTTCAACCAATCTTAATAGTGCTTGTAGTAATAAAGTGAATTGATGCATTATAAATATTAATTTTTTGATTTGTTCTTGCATTTATGCTATTGCATCCTTTATTTTTGTAAATTCAACTATAATTATATAATTAAAAAAATATCTTATATCACTTATAATATGAAGTAGAGAAAGATCAAAAAATAATAATAATTAATAATAATATTAATTTAAAAGTAGATAATTTATAACCATTAATATGCTTATATCTTGTCAAAAAAAGAGATAATTTACAACTACTAATATGCTTATATCTTGTTACGAAAAAGAGATAATCCATTTTTAATTAAGATAAAAGTTTGATATTTTAAGTGTACTATTATCAATTTATTAAAGACAAGAACTTAAAAGATATAAATAAATAAATAAGACATACAATAAAGAGAGATGGCAAATATATATATATATATATATATATATATATATATGTATTCAAAAAAATTCTAGAATGGCTATTATCAAAGATAAAAAGACTAAAACCTCTTGAAATTATACTAAAAGCAAGAAAGGTATTGATAAGAGTGAAGAAGGCCTCTTTCTTGCCTCTATATATAATATCTAAGTAAAGAGCTATATAGCAATATCCAATAAGCCACATGACAAGTATTTAACTTATAAGATACATATCTAATTTGTAGGCCAAGTTTCTTATATGTGTGCCATATGGCTGACTTCACTAGAAGAGAAGAGTGTCACCAGTGATAACCAAGGTGACGTAAAAATGTGTTAAAATGTGTTAAATTGTGTTAAATCTTGTTCCAAATTTTTTTGATTTAACACAATTCAACACATTTTAACACATTTTTACGTCACCTTGGTTATCACTCGTGACGCTTTTCTCTTCTAGTGATTGTAATAAAAATATTCAATATGTGTGACATGTGGCCAATTTGTTGGCCAAGCTTTCAACCATCCAATCACTTACAAATACGTATAAGGTCAAATCCATAACTATGAAGCTTCTAAAAAACTTTATAATAAGATATTAATAATTTAATTTATTTTTACTTCCTTCTACATAATTCTACTTATTCAAGTAAATATACTAATAATTATAGATGTCTATGATAACTAATATTTTTTTTATTTGCTTTTTCCAAATGTAGTTATTAATGTATCTAAAAATAAATTCAAATCATACAAAGCTTGTGAATTTTTTTCTATCAAAGATGAAACTCAAAAAAAAATACTCTTAGATAGAAGAATGTATAAAAATTATATTTGAGTGATACCAATAAAATATCAAAAAGGATATAATTACAAAAAGTGATTGATGTGTTATCAAAATTTTTAAAATTTTGATTTTATCTTATCAAATACTTGTGGTAGTAAGATTTTTAGTATTTACTTCTGAAGTTTGTCTACTTGTACTTGTTTATCTTAGTTGTATAATTTTTTGACTTAAACATTGATTTTATTGCTGACTTTTTTCATAGACATAGTAATAGTACTTCTATAGTTGAAATTACTAATACATGACATTTTTACTTAAAAGAGTATTATAAAGATTGTAAAGGTCCACAATAGTTATAAATTTATTTTTACTTCTATATATGATATCTATAAGTTTATTTTCTTCTATCCAAATTAATCTAGATTTAAAATTAATAACATCAATTAGCACAAAAGACAAATTAGAAGAAGATAATTTATAGCCTTTAATATCAAATTAATATTTTTATTAAAATTAATATTTTATTTTTAAATAAAAAATTAATATTTAAAAATATATATTAATTTAAAGATAGATAATCCATAATCTTTAAAGCATAAAAATGTTTTTTAAAAAGTAGATAATTTACTTATTTTTCAAACAAAAATAACTATAAAAAAATAATAATCTTATAAAATTATCAAGGACATGAATTTAAATAGAAACTTAAAAAGATAATACATTCTTGTATCACTAAAAGAGAGAAAGTATATAAAAAAGAAATAATTATAAGATAAAAATATATATATTAAAATAGTTATTACTAATTTTAAAGAAATCATAGAATCATAAATTAAGATTAAAATATAAAAAAGATGTTAAAAAGATTGACAATAGATTTGGTCTTGCTTCTATATGTACTAGCTACAAACAAGATCTTGTAGAAGCTTCTTAGTAGTCCAAGCCTTAAGTTGTAGATTGCTTCTAGCACAATTTTTTAAAAATAAAAAAAACTTATAGGACAAGTTTCAATAGTCACATGGCATATCTATAAGAGTTTAAATATCTCATCCATATTTATAAAACTTCCTTAAAATTTCTTAAGGAAGATATTATATACTTAACATGTTTCTATCTACTTCTATTTATTAAGTATTATAAGCATCTATTACAACACTTTTTAAAATTTTTATAAACTTTTAAGGACTTTTTAGATATTATATCAATTTTTATAGATCTTTAAAAATCTCTTAAACCTTCTAAAACCTTCTATAGCCTTCTATAATCATAAAGAACTTTATATAATCTTATAGAAGTTTTATAAAAGATTCTTATAATTTTTAGAATATTTTATAATTCTCAAAACCTCTTCAAAAAGCTTTCTTAGGATAGAGATGTTGTAGATCAAATAAGGCTTTTGCAAACAAATTCTTAGATCCAACCTATGAATAAATAGTATCTTTTAGATTTTTATCCATGGAATTGAGATTGAAAGCAAAAAAAAATATTATTTTTTGAAATACTTTTATTTTTATTTTTTTTAAAAAAAGTAAAAAATAAAAAATTATTTACATAGCTAATATGGTACACATTATTATGCAAGTCTTGGATTTAAACCTCAATAGCTATAGCCAAGGTTATTGTTGATTTATTTATTATATATTATTTTAAAATTTAAAATTTTTACTTTGACAACTTTTTCACTTAGATTCTTCTTAAACTACCTTCTTTTAATCAAACCTCATCATCTTTGGCTTTTAGGCCATTATCTTCATTAAGAATGTCAAAAAAATTCAAACTTGCTTAAATTTCTCATTTGGAAAAATTATAATTTTACATATTCATCTTCTTTAGTACTTAGTTTAGAACTTGATTCTTAAATGGCCATGCAAATAGAAAGATAAGACAAAAAGTACTTTATTCTTGCAATACAAGTTTTGAAACAATTATTTCTAGTCTTATATTTAATATTGTTTCTAATCTAATATCTTATTTCTCTTATACTTTTTAATCTTTTAGTCCCTTATTAATGTATTCTTACTAATTAGTGAGATATTTTGAAGATAACAATTAAAAATATTATATGAAGGTAAGCTCTTAAACAAAATAATTATCACATTATTGTATTTTATAGTATGTCTTTCATCTACCTTAAAAGTGCACTTATGTGAATAGTTTTAAGATTATATATATATATATATATATATATCTAATAGAAAATATTTAGAAACACATATAATGTATAAATATTAGCATCTATATGTAATAAGTTAAGAATCTAAAATCAAAGTTTAATTTCTAATAAACTATCTATGAAATATTTTAAAATAAAATATAATTTAAATTTTTGATATTAATTTTAGAAATATATATAAACTATATGCTATAGCTATTATTACAATAAATTTTTTGTGATATGTATGTTTCATAATTGTTATGAACAACCAATCTAATGCCAAGATATTTTCAACTATTTATCATAATAATTATTTACCTTTGTCTAATTAATCTTGCACTTGGGCTACAATAAGCGTCATCTATAGAAGTGCTATCCTAAATACAAGATTTCAAATTCATCAAAATATTGAATTTATATTCAAAGTATAATAATAATAATAACACTTCAATGACATTAAACTATGAGTATGATCTGTTTTGAAGATTTTTTTGGTAATTCTACTAGTACCAATTTTATATTTTCAGTGCTTAACAAACAATGAAGTTGCTTTTAACAAAATAATGCAAAATATAATAAAGTCTGCCCTTTATAGTATTAGTAGGTACTTTTAAAGTAAGCATTACAAAAGAACCTTAAACGAGGTGAACCTCAAAATATGAAAGGTAAGATAAGAAAATTATAAGGCTGATGGTAGAAAATTTTAAAATATATCAAGAAAGCATGTAGATTAAGAAGATGTAAGTATTACCACAAGTAAAGAACTGGCTTTTAGACAATCTCTCAACACCATCTCACTCCAAATACGTTTTCACATATAAGATCAGGTAAGAAAAGTCCTCTCTTAATCATGCTGAAGGCTTGTATTGCACATGGAAGCCATCCCTCATGCATATAGATCACAATTGGCTTACTTTGATAATTTAATGGTGTTAAAACCTTTCAGATTCATTCAGAACCAAGAAGTAGAGAATCTGTGCAACAGGCTCGCATATCACTAACACAGAGAACGATTCGCTACTGGAAATATAAAAGTCATGTCAGATGATAAGAAGATGACAGCTGCTGTTTCTACACGCACCTAAAAAATACAGACTGGCCTAGCATTCACGAGTTGACAACAGTTGAGAAATCAAGAAATAGGATGTATGCCTGCAGTGACAGTAAATCATTGTGGCTGATTTCAAGGACAAACGGGCAGAAACAAAAACGAAGTCATCTTCCATGTTAAGAGGGGCACCAGTAACCCCCAAGAAATGTAGTCACAAATATGTTTTTACAAAGATTTAGAATTATCAATGTACTTTTCCTGACTAATCTAGAAGTGAAATTATTTTGCAGATGCTAGATATTTAGTGCAAAATTGACGCAGTGATCAATCCTCCATTATTATTGAGCCCTTGCCTACGGCAGGTATAATGTTGCTGAGAGTCTGTGTTGAAGTCCTGCAAGGTAGCAATCATGGCTGTCAAGGGTTAAAAAAGCCAGATACAGGCAGTCAAAGGTTTGACACGCCTGCGTGATTAGACACAGATTCATTAAATGCTGTTAAAATTGAAGAGTGAAAAATGTCTTATTTTTGTTTATCAACCTGATGACATACCGCTGGTGGAAAATGTAAAATATAAAATTAACCATTAAAATAAAATTGGTAGCAACGTACGATATGACATCGACGACGTGCAGCCAACGTTCATTTTACTGTATTGGTAATAGAGTTCCTATCGTGGTATACCACCCAACAGAAGTTCCATGTTATGAATTATGCAAGATGCAATTTGCCTCATTACTAAAGTACACACAACTAATAAATTAACTAAAGCAAGGTATTCCATCCAATTAGCGTAGACGAATGAACGACAAACCGAGTAATACTCATACCTGTAATTTGGAAACATCCTGATCAAGATGCTGAAGGAGAGCCGACGCCGATGTCCAACACACATACTCCAGCGTCTATCCTCAAGTATCTTTTTCAGCCTCAGGATCACCGACTGTGCTTAACCCGTGTCCAAGGGTCCCAGCGAACCTACAGTATTCTTGTACACTACTCTTATCTTCAGGCAATTGCCAATTACGTGAATCAGAACTAAATTTAGACCATGTTTTTCTCATAAAGTACATTAGCTTTACAATCAGACATCCCAACTACTCAAAAGTCCCAGAGCCACCAAGAACCTGCAAACCATCTAGGTGCTTCAGAGGCTGAGGACCAATTATTTGAAGTCCTGAATTGCGACTACACTCAGGGTGTGGTGTTGGGTATCGGTAAACGTCTTTGCAGTAGTCGTACACCAAGAGGTTTTCGGTCACCCACTGCAACCGCGCTTGCTGCCTGGTTGTCAAATTATGAATAGTGGCCCTCTTTAGCATGGAGTCGACTTCTGATGATTGGCAGTACTTAATATCCCCTTTGTACCAAGGTACTTCACATCCTTCAACTTCATAGCCTCGGTAAGCAGCTACCTGTGAGTTGCACAAATAGCTAGAGCTGATGATGCAAATTTACGGGAATGATGAATCACAGTTTTGCTACAAAAGTAATTCACAGAGCCTTAGTACAACTGTACGATACAAGACAGAAAGTCAAACACAGGAATTTGTCCAGTAAGTTTCAAGGTACAAAAAAATGAAGTGCAGAAGCCATACAAATGGTGCATTGCTCCAATTTAACTTGATGGCTCCATTCTGAGTAGCCCATTCTTCC
This sequence comes from Physcomitrellopsis africana, assembly GCA_036785485.1. Taxonomy (NCBI): domain Eukaryota; kingdom Viridiplantae; phylum Streptophyta; class Bryopsida; order Funariales; family Funariaceae; genus Physcomitrellopsis; species Physcomitrellopsis africana. Next base: position 55,711 of record JAWRVF010000323.1, read on the forward strand.
CCATTCCACAAGCTTGCGAAAACGCTCATAGCCTGACGTGAAGGATACGGAACACCCAAATCTTCGTTATTTCTGTAGATTCTGATCGGAGTGTCATCCACCATGAAACTGTATTGATGCACGACATGTTAGAAACGGTAGGCATACAGTCATAGTAACTCCCAGATTATCTCCACAAAGGCGAGTTAATGTTCTTGGTTCACAATCAATCAGGTACTAAAAAGAGGAAGGGTAAAACTAAGGACAAAAGGGTAAAAGTACAGATGTGAAAAGCAACATTTGTCAACTTACATGACTATCTCTCTGTTCCAGTGGATCTCATACGTGTGAAAATCCTCCGTAGGATCAAACCAGAGTCTGATACGTTGCTCACGGTCACCAATACCTGAAGCGTACACGTTGGTCTGCAGTACATATGGTTTTCCAGGTTCGTTGCCAAGAAACTCAAAGTCAAGTTCATCATGCTTTCCGCTCAAAGAGGAAGTCTGTCGGAGCAATCAAATGTGTAAGTTAGTTTGAGTACTTTTTGACCAACACAAACGAAGTACTTCGCTGCAGCAGCATCATCAAGCTTTGTAAGAGGACAATTAATGATATAAGAGAGGAGTATGGGCCGATCTGATCAGACTTGTTGAAAATGCAGACAGAAAATGATGGTTCTAGTAAACTACAGGTATAAACTCATACATATATACTCTGTAGGGAAAGAGACCTTACATAAAATGTACTGACAGTGCCTGCCGAGTCGCCTGGATGAACCTTCATTTGAATACTGACGCGCCCAAACAAGTATCTCGTCTTGGAGGCAAAACCAGCAGCTGGTGAAAACAACAGGGACTGTCAGACTCTTCTCAGATTAGAGACGCAAATTATCACAATAATTAAGTGGAAGAGAGATACGAGACACTCCCACGACACTATCTTTTCAGAATCACCACCTGTGACCTTTACCAGGCTAGAAAAGAGTATAAATTAACCATTTAACACATTTCGTTTCATTTCTTAAACGAATCTTAATCGGTTCTTTAAAGGACAATGCACGGACGTAATATTCTTGGTCGTCACTCCAATACATCCCCAAAAGGTGGATATCATAGACCATTGACCCGAACATAAAATCTAAGCTCGTCAGCAACAGCTACTCTTAATTGACGGATTCAAAGCGTTTTATCAGATCCCTCACATGTGTAAGAAGGTCTGTTTGGACACGTTGGGACAGCCCTAACTGCACGAAACAAAACGTACAACAAAAGCTGCATCTATCAGTCACTACTAAAGTCACAATATCTTGCCTGAGCTTTGGTCGAGAACAAGTTCAGCCCCCTCGCCATCCTCCGATAACTTGTAATGATGTCTGTCGGAAGTGGACCAAAAATGACGAACGAACGTTGGTTGGCCCTTTGAGCCCACCTGACCCGTTTCTGGCACTATTCCCATCGCTACTCCCCTCGCCAATAAGAAGACCATTGTCGCACACAAGAGAGCATGTATCTGCGGCATCATCCTAGCCATCATGCTAACAAAATTCTAAAATATAGTGGTAAAAATTCCGCTCTAAAAAACGAGCACAGTCAGCTTCTTGAACTGCTTCTAATGAAGCACAATACCACCAAATTCCTCTTCAAACGTGAGACACTGTTTTTTGATCTCCTGCTCTCAAGGTTGCATTGAAACATTACGATAGAATCCACCAACTAGATTGAGGTAGCACAGACTTCTGAAGAGCAGATGCCACATGATCACCTGCTCCAATTCCGGTAGCGTCGAGGAGCTTTCAAACTGTAGATGAACTTATTGGTTTCAACAATGTAGAGACGCCACCAATGGTAGTTTATGATGAGATAAGATCACCTTCATTAAGAAACACAATTCCAGAAAATCGAGCGATGACGGGATTCTGTAATGAGGTTGTGAGATATGAAAGAAGTAACGGTAGACTCCAGTTAAAATGATGAAAAGCTATGCGCCTGGAAAGGTCTTGATCTTGAAAAGTTTAGTGCAGTGAATCCAGCCTTTGTCAGCGACAGGAGAGGATGGTGCTGTCATAACCCGAGTTCTTTTAAGTCCAGGATGCCCAGCGAGACCCAAAAAAATCTGTACAGAAACAGAAGTGCCACGTCTTAGCATGCTGCTGAGCGACTGAAGAATAGAGAATTTCTTGACGGAAATAAGAGACAATCATAGAAGACGACGCATGGACACTCTTTTCTGGAAATGCCCAGCAATTTGAACTTGGAAGGGATCAAATAAAAATATAGTCTTCTACAAACAGTTCTGCAACGGTCTGGTTTTTTGGAACTTAATGTAAAGTGCGCATCGACACTGTTTACGGTTACACCTTACTAACAAAAGAACTCGGTGCGGAAGTGCAGATCAAACAAAGCCATGGTTTAGAATTTCATGGCACACCCAAAATTAAGCATGACCATAGTCTTTTCTGGGAATGCCAGAAATGCAGATTCAGTTCTGATTGAACACAGGCAGAATAGCTTATACTTCTGCAACATCAGGAGCCAGATCGCAACAAGGGAGAGAATAGCATTGTGGAGAATACATCGAGATCCACAATTCCAGCACCTTAAAGAGATTTAAAGAGTGATATCAGCTCCTCAAGCACGCAGGTGAAGTGCTGAACGTTGAAAAATACCAATGGACATTAACGACGAATTAGGATTTATGCACTTGAGAATCGGAGGAAGTAGACACCAATGAAGATGAAATCGAAATCGGTGATAGGCAGCACTAAGAGATAAGGACACATCTTACGCTCAGACTTTTCCTGAAAATGAGATGAGTGATGCCAGACATAGTAAGGAACTGCTCTTCCAGTGAGTGACATGCCACGCTTAGTAGAGATCATATCGTTCAGTGCGTTAGCATACTGATGCTTCAAATGATCTACAAATACATGCCAAGAAGTGAAGAACACAACCATAGAGAGTCCCTTAGTCTCAATGACACACTAAAGCGAGGGACTGAGTATGTCATTTCCAAAGTGAATGATGACCGCCCACCTATGACATTTAAAGAACAAGTAAAAAAGTTTCAACTGGCGAAGGATGGCGAGAGAGATCCCTGCTTAGAAAAAATGGAAAAAAAAAGTACTACATAAGACCAAATTTCGAACAGGCAAGCGACAGCGGAGCATGGTGGAAAAAGAAGCTCATAAAGCAGAACGAAACAGATCATTGAAAGCGAAGGAATCACAGTTGGGTTCAACGCAACTATTGCTCCACGCTTTTCAGTAACAATCTCAAAGAGAGATGTGATCCTAAACGAGCACGGACAGCTCATGTAGTAAGCAGACCTGGCGGCACTCTAAACATGAAATGCGCCTAGAAATGCTTGCACAAGAAAACAGCCATCCCATTCACCACAGTCAACCAACTTTAATCTATGCCAATACTGACCACAAAAACGACAGAGGAGTGGCCAGGAAGAGATAAATGATTCCCAAAATCGATTGAAAATGCGGAAACAAGCAAGGTAATCGATCGAGACGCGAGAAATGAGTGTTCGTAACCGGTGCGGAAGCAAAATCTTCCTACCTAATGCAGATCGCGAACAGCATTGCCTCGCGAAACAAAGACAGGTCCTGCACATGCAACGCTCCCTCAAACAACCCCTCGAATTTTACCACTCAGGTAACACGCAGCCGACAATGCATCAGCACCACTCCTTGCTCGGCCTGTCCCAATCTCACCATAACCTTAGCGACACACAGGACGTCCCAATGCTGAACGCGGTGCACACGAACTCGCCCCAGGCCAACCCCTTAACGCCGGGCGAAGAGATATGGCCAACAAATCAGGGCGCCAATGAACAATGCCAACCAAACCAGCGCACATGCGCACTCGATCATCAGCGCACACACACACACACACCATAAGCGAAATGGTATTACACTCTATGATGATCCTGGTGCACGCTCTGTTTCGACTTACCACTCAGATACGAAGGATATCGTATGGACGACACGGGACCACCCCGAGGCTCAACAGCTCAAATCGCTCTCGAGGTCCCACTCCGAGACTACTGCGACTCCATTGCATTCCGGCACCACTAAATCGGCGGAACTTATGAAACTTATTTACCGAGCGGAGGAGGGCAGGGTAAACAAACATCGATTGCCAATAACCAGATCTGCGACAGCAGAACTTCACAAGTCCACTGTACAGACGCGATAGGTGCGCGCGAATCGATGCCCCAGACATGCAGAATGGCCCGCTGAGGCCAATGCGCTGGCTCCGGTTTCAACGAACACCCCTGTCCGTGTTCTATTTCCTCGCCCCCGACGAACGATCTCTCTCTCACCCCGACGAACGTCGTCGCTGGCATGGACGCGAGTCCAGAACTGCGTGGTCGGGAACCGGCGTGAGTGGAGTCGCGTGAAGCTGTAGTCAGTTTGTGCCGTTATGAGGACGTATGTGCACGCGGAGCCGGGAACGGCTGTTCGTCGAAACTTTTCGTCCATAAAAGCAGCTTCTATCGAACGGATCGGCGGTTCGCCACCCCAGTGGGCAGTCCGTCTTTCTCATTCGGACCACTGCCGAAAGCTCTCTTAGGGTTTCTTCCTTGGCGCTTTGGAGGTCTTTAGTACACTTCACAGTGGTTTTAGAGTAGCTTTTGTTCGTGATGCCTGTGGTGTTTTCCATCTCAGGTGCCTCTCAGTTCCATTAGGTCAGCTTGGCACTGCTCTGCTCTCTTTTTCAGTACACATTCTTTTGTCTTGCAACCTGGTGTTGCAAAAAGGTTGAATTTGAAGCCGTACATGGGCAATGGATTTGGACTTGCCACCCAGACACACCATTTGGAAAACCCCTGTTTGATGAGATGGTGTGGAGGCCATTTCACCAAGCCATGAGCTCCACAACTCACACCCATTTCTAGGTCAAACAAGTATGCACAATCTTTGTATGATTAGGAGCATTTGTTGTGTGGGTGTTCTGTAGGTTGTTGAATTTGTGGTGGCTACTCAGCATTTTTCACCTTTTGATAGGAATTGATTGGAAGAATCACTAAATATATATATATATATATATATATATATATATTAAATAATGAAAACAATAAATAGAATTAAAAAACCAAGACTATTTGAAACTTGGGATGTTATTGGGCCAAACATCACAAGTTATTGGGTCAAACATCACAATGCCAATCTAAATAAACATAACATAAAAAAGATATTTTATAAGTTGAAATAGAATTCAAAGAAGACAACTTCTTATTTCTTTTTCTTTTTTTTTAATTTAAAAATACATGTACAACCATGGTTTTATTTTGTTTTTTGATGAAGACATGTGACTACTTGAAATCTAAAAAAACATAAAAAAAACAGAAACACGTGATAAAACTTGTGTTATGAATTAAAAAACAAACATAATAAAAATATAATAATATAATAATGTAATACTATATTATAATAAAATATTTTTTACCTAAGATAAGAATATTTTTATTCTACTATAAAACAAAAAATAATAATCAGAACTTCGTTAAACAAATATCAATATAATTAAAAATAAAATAAAAAATCATTTTGATATACATTTTACTGTACATTAACACTTTTAATTCTCTTACTTATGTACAATATTTTACTTTAATACATCAATATAACATATAATATATATTTAATTACTTTAAACTAATATAATATTTTTATTAAATTTTTCATTCAAAATTGATATAATTAATATTAATAATATATTTAAATATATATTTATATATATATTTTTATCATATATACACATATGTTTATATCTCAAAAATAATATTAAAATATAATGGTTATTTCCAAGTACAAAGAATTAGACTTTTAAACTAAGATTTGGATACAAAATAGATTTTAATAATATTAAAGATGATCTTAGTTTATTTTTTGGTTATATTATTTTGCAACATTTACTAATAAGTGGTATATGGTTTTGATGGATATTGGTGATGAAAATCACAAATTTTATTAGATGGCTCTAACATGTGCTTATTAATGTAATATATGCACAAATGCTCAAGAATTTTTTATTTATTTTAGCATCATTATGAATTCAAGACTTCTTTATTTTAGATTTTATTATTAGCTTATTAATAATATAATTTATTATTAATTTAATATTATGTATAATTTATTATCTTCAATAACCTCAATATTATAATTAAATCAATTTAGTTATTGGATTTAAAATGGTTAAATTATTTCGAATACAAATTTTCACAAGATCCATTGATTTAAACATTACATGAAAATAATAATGTATTATCATTAATTTTAGATAGAAGTTGTTTAGAGGAAAAAGAAATATTTGGGTAGTTTGTTTTTTGTTTTGTTTTGTTTTGTTTTTTTTGTTTTTGTTTTTTTTTTTTTGAGACTAAATGCTTATTGTTATGTAAAACTATGTTAATTATAATTATTATATATAATTTGATATTATTATATTTTAAAATTATATTTTTTTATAAAAAATAATATCAAACTATATATAATAATTATAATTAACATAAAATGGTGTTTATCATAAATTACTTATGTTTTTTTATATTCTTAGAATAAATTTATAAAAATTCCAATAAAAAACTATTTAATTATCTATAGTTTTAAAGAACATTATTCATCAAAGGTTAACAACCAATTAATAAATCTTGTTTGTCTAAAAGTTACAATATTAGATTGAAACATTAAACTTAAATTTAAGATGTTCTTTTATATTTATTTCTTATTTAACACATATTATATTATTATTATTTCTATGTATTAATAATAATATAAATTATAAAATGATTTAATTTATTTTAAAGTCTAGATATTAAATGTAAAAGATAAAAATAAAATAAAACTTGATAGTAGGATTTTTGATTCTATAATAATTTATGCACAATTGTAATGATAATTTTTATCCTCGCACATAGAATTTATACTTTGATAAGAAAATTTGAATGTTTAATAATTATCTTGTAAATTTATTTTTAATAACTTCTTTAATAAAGGCCAAATTATCATCCAATGAATTATACATTAGTCTAAATAGTAGTTGAGTATATTTTTAAATACTAATTGAGCAATTACAAAACAAAGATTACACAAGAAAATTTCATAATTTTTTTAAATGTGATTTACAAGGAATTGTTACATGGACCCTCTCTTTTATTGCATGGATACCCCCCTTGCTCTCCCCGTGCCACATACCCCTGCATACACATAGTAAACTCTTATTTACACTAGAAAAAATTTAAGATAAAATTATAATAAAAGATTTTTTAAAATAAAATTAATAAACTTTTAAAGTAAATGAAAGAATTTATATTATAAAATTTTGTTAAATTTAATATATATATATATATATATATATATAAGCCATACACAAATCTTTCACTATAAATTTATCCTAAAAGTTTTTAATGTAAATAAGAGTTTTATTGTATATGTACAAGAGTGTGTGATATAAGAGGGTGTCCGCACAATAAAAAGAGGGTGTTCACCCTAGGAGTTCTTTTTAATAATTATTATGCAAATTTAAAATGATATTATGAGTTATATATAGATTAGAATCAAATTTTGTATAATTTCAAAAAAAATATCAACATTTTTAATCTAAATAATTCTTTTATCTCTAAAACTTAAAATTTTGATTTTTCTTGATCTAAAAAATAAATACTACTTTTTTTAAGGATAAACAAAATAAATCAAAGCCATATTTTTCAGTCAACATCATTAAAAATAACAAAATCAGTTGAAATTTTAATAATTTAATAATTTATTATGCAATTATGACCACATAACCTGATTTTGTTTTGGAGGTTTTTATAGACAATATCTCCAAAAGATATTCAATGACTACCTATAACTTCTACATGTAATATATATTTTTACAAGGACTTTATATTTGTAATAACAGGTTATTTATTTTGTATTAGGAATCCAATTAATTTGGTAAATAAATACTTTATTTAACATGCATGGTTTTTTTTAAATCTGTTATTTCTTGATAACCATAAAATGGGGCCATAAATACTAAATAGACATTTTTTTTCCTAGAATGAGGAAGATATAAAATTTTAAAGCTACAAATGATAGCAGTAATAAATTTCTAACAATTTGTGGTATGTATAATGATGTCTTCAGAATTAATCTAAACTTCTTCATTTTTTAATTATTGAAAATTAAATAAAATTAAATCAAATATGAACTAAAAAAATGGATGAATGTCAGTAACATTGTTTTGTAAACTAAGTATTTTTATAATAAAAACATAGACACATAATTGTTTGCAACTTCCTAAAGGGATATGTGATTTAAAGCATTCTTCATGTCTTAATAAATTTATTTGTTTTTAGTGTTCATTCCAATCAAATTTCGAAAAATATTACTATATATAAGTTTGAATTCATTCAAATGTTGTTGGTCTATTTTTAAAAAAATCCACAAAGTCAAGATTTTTGTATTCTAAAATTTTTTAACCACTTTAGTCCTTGGAATCTGTATTACAATTATTGATGACTACATAAGATTTTGAATAAAGAATAATAACAAGGATGCATAAAAGTACAAAGAATTGACAAAACTGATAATGGCTTAAGAGAATCATATACATTTTTTTCTGATTTAACATGAAATTATTGGGTGCCTATGATTTTTATGTACATGTGTTAAGACTTTAGTGACTAAACTCGCATTTTAGGTTTGTAGTGCAACTATTCTATTCAACACTATTTGACAATGCCAAAATTTGACATAAAAACATTTTGGTTTTATTCTTACAAACAACAATTTCAGTATTCCAAAAGTACCTCATCCACTTTTCAAAAATGAATAAGCTGGATGACTTTTTCTATTTTTTCAGAAAAGGATCACCCAGCACTGTGGTGATGAGGCTGAGCTTGGGCATGACAGATGGGGCTTTCATCACAAGCCAGAGCATGGCTCCACAGTGCAGCCAGCCAACAGAATCAAGTACCATCCTAACACTGAAAACTCCCCACTGCCTCAGTCTCAGGCTTTGAATTGTCCTCACCAACTTACAGCCGATAACCCCCCATATTACCACACCCCCCTCTTATGACACCATTTGAGCACCTTCAATGCACCAAATACATTTATATAAGCACACACTCACATATATATCAGAGAGCAAAGTTATATATGTGGACCTTGTGTTAGTGTAGGTAGGTATCTTTAAAACCCACATGCTCACAACCCAATACATGTAAGTGTTGAACAGCATTATACCCAGTTTATTTTTTGTATCTTGTGTTTTTGTTTTGTGCATTCAAGATTTTACTCACTGAAACCCTAAACCCTAGCCCTAGACCTAAGACCCTAAACTCTAAACCTGTGAAAGTAATGGAGTGGGCTTCTGTACTGAGTTGCATTGGAACAGCAAGAAAAAGAAGAAGAAGAAAAACAAATGTCTGAGGTTCTGAAGTCAGGAAGGTACTAAGCAAACCTGATGCTGTTGGCTGGGCCAGGCCAGGCCTAGGTTCAATTTTGTGGGTTGATTACAGGTCAAATGATGATTTGCCTGTAGGGTTCTGCACCGGAACTGTCCTCCCAGTTCAACTGGCTCACACAGTTCTGGCTTGTAGGTGCATGTTGCACAACAGATTTTGCTGAGGTCACCAGCAAAGGAGTGTACCCACCCATCCCCCATAAAGTAAAAGCAAAAGCTTGTGAGTGTATGAGCGGATGAGAAAGAGTACAGCATCCCTGTCAATACTGCCTTTTGTACCTCACTCATCCACCAGTGAGGGGCTTCTTTCAGTTGGCTCCTTTGCCTCTGTGGGCATTCTTTCATCAATCATGTCACCCTTTGGTGTGTCCATGGACATGGCTTCTTCTATCACTCTGCAACAATAAGGAAAATGATGAGAACAAGGATTTCATCTGTTCCCTTGTATGGAGAATATATCTGCCTTAGGTCAACTAAAATCACCAAAATCATTGATCATCCATGATGATGCTTGAGCAAAATTTTAAGCATTTGCATGAATGTTGAATCTTGGGAATAAATTCTTGATTGGTTTTTATGTGACAAGGAAGGAAGAAATCCTCCTTGTGGGGAGTAAACCATGAAAAGATAATAAATAAATAAATAAATAAATAATACAACTAGTGTGAAAGTACTGCTTGGAATTCACAAGGAGTTCATAAGAGATGTCTCTCAAATGAAAACATGTATTGATTGATTTTGTAAAAATAAACATTTTTTAAAGCAAGATGAAATATGGAGTAAAATCTACCAGAGATGTTTTTGTGATCAATGTCAAAAGGTTTTTATTGGTCAAATATAAAAGATGTAATTTATGAACATGTTTTTCAATCACATTACAATGTAAATCTTGTATACACTTGTATATATTAATGCTAATCAAGTAGATTTTTTTTTTTTTTTTTTTTTTTTTTTTTTCATTACAATTATGCAATGTATTACAATTTCAAACAAATAAAAGATATATTTTCTCAATGGAAAACTTAGCACACACAATACTATCAACATTCTTTGTTTTTTTTATTTTTAATATATATTTTTTATCCTGATTAAAAATTTTAAAAGATAAAAAAGCACACATTATTTACTGATAATACTATATTTTCAATGGGTTTTCTTGAATATATTAACAATCAATACATGAAGCTTTAGTTAACCTAAACTTGTAAATAAATCTACATAATTTTATATTATATTTGTTATTTTAATAAGAATTTAAATTTATTATGATTTTTTAGAAAGATCAAGGAGTAAAAAAACTTGTCAAATATTAAAATGATACTTAAATGCATTAGCACAAATGTATAAATTGAATACATAAAACCTTAACTACTCCCTAATATAAGTTTTATATATAATATTGTATAGTTCTATCAAAATTAATGATAATGACATTAATAAAAACTATATTAACATAACTTTTATTAATATTTTTGATTTTATTGCTGAATGTATAATTTAAAATATAAAATAAGTAATAGTTATTTTTGGCAACACACAATGTACTTTACAAATTTTGTATGTTTGTGTATATATATATATATATATATATATATATATATAATACAACATATAGTTCCACTTAATATTTTACTAAATAAATAAATAAATTAGCAATAATTATAAATGTTGTAATACTTTGTTTTTTTTATAGTATGAATTACTCTTTCAGAAAAATAAAAAATAAAAAATACTTTAGATTTTAAATTGCAAATTGTTGTCTTACATTGTCAATTTAGAATAACAACAAATTTGGTGCATGAATTACAATTCTAATTATAACTTTACTAATTAAACTCGATTAAGATAAAAACTTATTTTAAAAAATTATGTAGTATTCAATTAATCTTTAATAATAGTATCTCATTTAACAATGTCTCATCTATAACAATCTTTAACAATAAAAAAAAAAATTGTGAATTACTTAAAAAATATCAAATATCAAAATATCCATGTTTACATTCCCAATACTTTTTTTTCTTCTTTTAAAAATATTGCAAAACCTTCTAGTCTATTGTTATTTCTCTTTACATTCTTAATATAAAGTTTAAACTTTTTACAAACAAAGTCTACAAAAGAAACTAACTTTAATAGTCACATAAATAAAAATAAAGTACTAGTAATATTAATGATGAAGAAAAAATCAATAGCAATTATAACTATGATATTACAATAAGATTCACCAAAATGCATAACTTGCTCTTGCATTGTTTCAAATAATAAGAGGAAGAAACAAATAAAAAAATGATAATAAATAAAATGATGCAAATGTGGATTCATTAACAAATGCCATTGCACTAAATTATGAAGTGTTACCTACAATTGCTAGTATTTTTTTTTTCCATGTTAAGTCTTCAATCCTAATCTTTCAAAACCTATTACACATAAAAAAATAATGTAATTATTAATGATTGGTCTCTTGCAAAGTTATGCTTGTTATAAATGCCACCTTCAACATTATTTAGTAGACAAGAATAATGGTGCACATACTTACTTGAGTTTGATTTTTGGAAGGTTTGAACTAGATTTAGTTTTAGAAATAAAAACAATAAAAATCTAAACTTATTTTTTTTTAGATTATAAATTTTGTATATGCTTTAATATTAATAAATATATGCAATGCAACAAAATATCTCAATATAATTGGATAGTAAATATAAAATATCATAAATAAAAATAAATAGCAAATAAATAATAGACATGTTTATAAAAGTTATTTAATATTTTTATTTTATATTTTATATGCTTTGTTCCTTTTAAATTATATTTACAAGATATTCTTAGAAGCCAAAACATATGTCTTATACTTATGATTGCAATGTAATCTAATAATACTATTAAAAAAAACAAGCAAATATGTGGTAAATAAGTTTCTAATAAAAACTTTTTTTCCTTCACTTACAACATGATGCAACAATGTCATATTGTGGAGTGCTTTGCGACTTGCAATTATATAAATATATGTGTATAATAAATCAACTTCTATATTAGATATACCTTTGATATTATTAATATTTCTAATTAAATTTAAATTTATTTTTATTTTTATTAGTAACATCTTTACAAAAATTCCTTCTCTATAAGTGGAAACTCCTTATATGCTACCAATCTCAAATTCAAATCTACAATAATTTAGTGAAATAATTTAGGGTTCAGGGCTTGACCCTCAAAGCAAATACTGTCAAGAAACCCTAATTCTCTCCTTTCGGCGAGCAAGCTTTTGAAATGGGTTCAAAACTAACGCAGTTTTCGGCATTTACACTTGAGCTTTCGCAAACGCCGCTAAGTCCGTCTCTCATGAAACAGAGAAACGATGGCACTAAACTGCCGAAAGTTGCAGTGATAGAGTAGCTGTTCGAGATCGTGTGGGTTAGCGGCACTGTTAATGAATTACTGCATTGGAAGATGTAATGCTCATTGCGTAACGATCCAGCCCTATTCGAATCGACATCACCCAATTTTATTGCTTCCTTTGTACCAATCCAGGTTAACCTCGTGTTCTTTGATGGCGTGGTCGTGACAAAATGTGATATCGCTCAAGTTTGTAAGTTATACCTCCAGGTTTACGATTACAGTGCTGCGTATTGCACACATTGTTCTTTGATTTGAAGTGTTGGTATGCTAGTTTTGCTTTTTCTTTTTTTGAAGGAATTTGATCAATTGTCAAGCTCAAGTGGCGTTCTATCCGTAGCATTCAACTTCCCTGATTCTAGGCCTCCATGTTGTTGGATTCAAAGTAGTACATGACAATCCAAGAAAGTGTGATCATTCTGGTAAAGTCAAGATTATGGTACCAGCGGCGACTCGTTGTGAATGTACATAACCGATTTTAAGGTGACGACTGTGTTTTGCATCCATGTGAGCGGACATCCGTCTGACAATCTCGAGTCCTTTTGTTGCTCACACATGATTAGCCTCATTTTGCTCTTAAAGTTCGTTCCCTCCGAGAGATGAAGAGGCGAGGTTTTGAGAAGGGGACAGGCTCATGAGGACCCATGTAGCAGATTCAATGCATTGGGTGCCCGCAACTGCCCGGTTCGAGGCTAAGATTGAATTGACCCGTTGAGCCAACTGCGCAACGTAATCCCTGTCAAGTCGATAATTTATGTTGTTAGTGGATGGTCGCTTTGCGTCCCTCTCGCTGCCTGCTGCAATTCAGATCATTGGGCTAGAATCATTTACACTGGAAAAGCCTGGAATTCCGGGTCCTAGAACTCGTACAGTCTACAACCTCTCATCAATAAACAGACGTGGATTATATCTTCGGAGGCAATTGAGATTTGCTGTCTCCGAAAACGCAGTGTCCTTGGAGAGCCATTTGAAGCTTTAAGCATGCTCCTGAAGCGATTAGGGTTTGTAAATCATAACCCTAGAAGCTAGCTTCATTGGAATCTCTTGGACAGATAGAGTTCTTTTTGTTGTAAGCTATCCATGGAATCGTTGCAGAAACAAGGCCATGGGATACAGCAACATGAGAATGAGTGGGTCACTGATATCGAAGAATACTCTGGGATTTTTCCAACACTTTGCAAGTTGCTAGATGCTCTCACGTACGCCAACCCACGGCCGGTGCTGGACCCTTTTGTCTTTATGCACTGCGAAAGCTACTTGGCCATGAGGTGAGTCAGACACCAGCAAGAAACATGAACTGTACGAGAGACCAGAGCCCCAAAACGCTTCAATTACCTTCCCCTGAACCAAGATCGTTTAATGTTTACGCATCTCATTGGAATGGACCGATCAACTTCGGGTGAAATCGTCGCCATCTAGTCCACCAGATGCTCATAATGGATCCACAGCAGTTTCGGCCCAGACAAAGGGTACCGTCACCATGCAATTCTGGCAGCACTCGCCCTGTCAGAGAGTGTCTGGAGGCTTCACCTCCAAAGTTTGCACCGAATCCCTGCAGCCACGGATTATTAACCTGCTGAAGCTCGGCATGCTTTTATGCTCTGTTGGGTGCTCATGAATGATAAGCGGAGTATTTAAATTCTACGGGCGATGGTGTAATGAGCTTGTCTTTGAACCTTGAATGATCTTGATGTCTTCAAAACCTCTGTAAACGTCAATGGAGCACATGTTTGTGAGTTCACTCAGTTCTATTAAACGCTCCAGAGTGAGACCATTAAAAGATGCGGGACCAGACATGGGTTTTGTGCTTTCAACATTTCGTGGGAATGAATGGATGGGGTGGCAGCCAAAGACTTCATCGGGGATGATCGCACCTCCTGCACACAGCTAAGAGTTGCAGGAACCGACTATTTCAGAATCCAGTAGCATGGATTTCCACAATTGTTGTGTTGCCAGCCCATGATGGAAGCAGCACGAGTTGCTACGATCGGAACGAAACGGACTTAGGGTTGTACTCAACAGTTGCAGCATTTGTTGTGTGTCAGCTGAAGGACGTGTAAAGCTTCGTTACAAATTCGAAGTTCCCCTGTGACCAGCTACTGAGGCAGAAACTCATTGCATTGCATGGTTTCGAATCAACGTTATGACCAATTATTAGCTTATTTGGGGAATGCCGTGGAATCACATGATATAATTTCTTTCAGGGTCACCCTACCCTAGCTATATATATATATGCCTTCTTTGCGCATTCATTCCCCCAGAAACTTCGCAGCCAGGTGGTCTGAAGCATGCAAAACAGCTATGCGCAATATCAGGATCGGCAAATTGTAGAGAAAAGTTGTTAACGATTCGCTTCAGAACAAATAGAGGGAGCATCTATAATGACTAAGCTAGTGCAGACAGAACTTACCTGGAAGAATATAAGAATCGCAATCCGTCATGATTCGTGTGATGATGGTCTTCAATCATCCTATAAGCGGGAGCAATTGATGTTTCCTCTTAAAGCCACAATTCTTGCATAAATCGTGATGGTGGAGGGTGACGATTGTCTACAGTGCTGGCAAGTTTTGCAGTTATCGTTGTTTACCACACAACTAGGCATCTGTCTCATGGGCAATGCACTGCAGACCATGGAGGCAGGATGACGAGGGTGTCGACGACGCAGATATTGGGTAGACCTGCTCTTTAATGACAGCACATGGCTGAACCAGGTGTTGATCAGAATGGCAACGAAGCATCAAAATGGTAAGCGGGGGGAGGGGAAGTGAAGAGAGGGACTTGTTCCTCAATTATGTTTACAGATGCTTTAGATGGAACTGGCGTTTGTTCTTGTTTAGGGTTCACCAGTCTGGAACTCAGCAAATTACTGTGTTAGGATTCCAATTGAGGCTTCCCACGTTTATATTCACACCACCACTAAAACTACGTCTGTGTAAGATCTGATTGCGATTATCTCTTCTGCGGAGCATCTTCCCACTGACCTGACGAGAAAGATGCACCAGATTATTAGCTGCAACCAATCGTTTTGTAATCAGTGTTTGTCACTGAATGCATTGAATTGCCGTGTTTGTGTTCAGAGACAACAGCAAGTTTCTCCGTGACGGGGGCCATGTCTTCAGCCTGAATTGATTCTTAGTGATCAACATGCGCTGAAGGATCAATCACGTGTTTCGAACTGCGTGGTTGTGTATGCAGCCAATATATCAGGAATTTATGTCCAACGTTGCTCCTTGTTTTGCAAAACCCTGCTTGATTGTACAGGATTTGAAAATAGGGAGAGTGCATCACAAACAAAGAACGTCTAAATACTCGAATGGAAGGCGATTCTCCACATTTTCAGCCTCCTCGAAGCCCTGACCTCCGGCTACCGATTTCTTTGTACTGAGAGTCGTCATTGGAAATTGCTCAAGCTCAAGTCAATCGAAACGCTGGTCAGCATGTGCCACACCTCGCTGTCCTCCTCACCACCCATTTTCATCACTTTCGATGCACCAGTCCCACGACGGTTACGGGAAATACATGCACAGGCATCTGGCGATGAACTGATCGATTAGCATACAATAGAGAACACAATACCTCAAACCAATCCCAACAGCGAACAGGTCACCGAAAAGCTTCGACACAAGAGGAAGGAATCTGAACCGCATTGAAGAGCGAAAGCCATCTCGTCACTTGGTTCGAGATGATCTGACATGGTCCCCAGTTCACAGCTCCTCCCTCACACATGGCTGTCATCTTATCAACCACCAGTGGGCATCTCGTGTGCTTTCCACAGCTCGACAAGCGCCTATTGCAGTAGTTCCGTAGCTCCTACATCAAAGATTCTCTTCCTTCTCAAGGAAATTCTGCACAAAACACTGCTTCTGACGAGCTTCCTTAATGGTGACTGACTCATGTGTTTCTCCCAACTCATTCCTCTGTACCTACCAAAGAATCTTGCTACCGTTTGTTGCAAGCTAATCTCGGAGACTCAAGGAACCGCTGATTTGAGGCATCCTTACACTGCATTAACAATGCTGAATAAATGTCTCATTAGATTTAGAGTTTGAAGGTTTGCCTCGAGGTTATTTTCTATGACCACTGTGTTGGGAACTGCGCTAAATTTCAAGCAGGCAATCACGTAGTATCCAAGGTTCTAGAATCCTTACACCTTCATTCAAATTACGTCGGATCTTGCAGGGGAAGTTATGCTTTAATGTTATGAAGCCTTGCATGATGCTTTCTTGTTCAGATTTGGATCATCTAAACCAAATCTACTGCATGTCTCGTTTGCTTTTTCGACTGTTTAATGGTTTGTGTGTCTGTCTGTGTGTGCAGATGGAAGCGTTTCAAGAAAGCAAGCTCTGGAACCAATACTTTCAGCGTGTTGAGAGAGTGTCGGTGGAGGTCTGATTTGATCCGGAGCAGGAGGAGCTGCAAGTGTCTGGTCTGATTTTTTTTTTTTTTTTTTTTTTTTCTTTTGATATATAAATATTTTTTATCTAGTGCAAAATTACACTTTTAATTTGAAGTTCAATTTAAAATGTTTCTGACTTTGGCATATAGGTTTTTTACAAGTTTTTTGTTTGTGTATATACATATGTGTGTGCAGATTTGATTTCTTGTATTAAACTTCAAATCTTCCGTGGTATGTTTTATAAATATTAAGGTCATTTGAAGAACTATTTGCAATGCTAAAGTAGTGTGATTGTTTAAAAAAGAGTTATGTGACTGATGATAATTAGTATTATAATATATAATAATATTACATACTAAAAATAATACATGGTATGTTAAATATTATTATTATTATTATTATTATTATTTAAATTTAAATTAATATAATTTAAATTAATATAAATTGATTTTCTATACATAAATATAGATCAGATTTGTTTAAAGTTATATTATTATCTATATAA
This sequence comes from Physcomitrellopsis africana, assembly GCA_036785485.1. NCBI lineage: Eukaryota > Viridiplantae > Streptophyta > Bryopsida > Funariales > Funariaceae > Physcomitrellopsis > Physcomitrellopsis africana. The sequence continues at coordinate 73,448 of JAWRVF010000323.1, forward strand.
TATTTCTATTTATAATCAATTAAAAAATTATATTATCAAAATTTTTAATTCTTTTTTTATTTTAAAATTTCTTTTTACAATCATATTGTAACTTAAATAAAAACTCAGTATATTTCATATTTTAAATGTACTTTGAATGTTTGTATAGATTCTACATTTTATTTGTAATAATATAATATATTACTTTGAATGTTAAATTGGCATTTATAAATAAAATCTATAGATGTTAAATTGGCATTACAAATAAAATCTATAGATGTTAAATTGGCATTACAAATAAAATCTATAGATGTTAAATTGGCATATTAAATTTAATATCTATAGATTTAATTTGTAATAATATAATATTTTTACTTTCTATAGCTTAAACAAATAGATATTTTTTAAAGTTAATATAATCTTAAATGAAATTATATTTAATTTTAGAATATTATAAAACACAACAACAAATAGATCTAATAAAGGCAAAGTAGAACAATTACAATATAAAAGATTAGGGAGTATTATAATAATTATTGGAATTTTTTATAAGATGAATTTAAAATTTAAAATTTAAAATTATAGAAAGTCTTTTATAGATTAAATTCAATTGAATTTTATATCTTCTATAGTGATTTATTAACACAATTTATATAATAAAAATAAAGATTAATTTAAAAAACTTACATTAATAAAGATATTAAGCTTCAAATTGTGATTAATTAAAAAAACTTACATTATTAAAGATATTAAGCTTCAAATTGCTTTTATCTATCAAAACTTCACCTAAGGAAAAAAGAAATGCCAATGGTTATTGTTGTAAACTATATAAAGTGGTTGTTGAGTTCTACTAAATGAAATACAATTTAATAAATGCTTTTGTTAAATTTGAAGTTTTTTTTGTAAACTCATAAAAGTTTCAATACAAACATATTTTTTATGTAGTGCAATACAAACATACTTGTGAGAATCTTACTTCCTATATTGTAAGTAAAAAAATTCCTTAATTCTTTCTAAATACTATACATAATATTGTTAAATCAATTATTAAACCACCACTATATCTTCTCTATTAGTATTGTTTCAAAGAATGTAGAGATGATTGTTTTGTTTGTCTTTCTATTATATCAAGCACATTCATCATAATAATAAATGTAAGAATTTAAGTTATCACTTTTCTTATAAATGTTGTAAGATGATTATTTATGCTAAACAACCATAGTTGGATTTAGAGGTACTACTCTAAAAACAAGTACTTATATTTATGTTAATGTTAGAAGATAATTATTCTACAAAAACATAAAAATAATCTTAGATTAGATATCTATTATAAGAGATGAAGTGGCTAGGCTCAAAAAAACTAGATTATTTATCATTTCTATTTAAAATATATATCTAAAATTTAAGATCCAACAAATACTTTTGTAACCAAGTTCAATCAAGAAAATGGAATAATTAGTAGTTCTTTTGACAAGTAAAGTTGATTTTATTAAAAATAATATATAACATATATTTCTTATTAAAAAATTTACATAAAAAAAATAAAGGTGAGAATATCTTTTTAGTTTTTATATTCATCTTTTATAATAGATTAGATATATTTAAAAAATATGTTAATGTTATTAAACCTTATGCAACCACATTCTTATAGTGTTGTGTTTTCTCAAGTCATGCATCATTATATATACATTCTTGGCATTGATACTTTATTGTTTAAGATGTTGTTTAAGATGTTGGTTCCTTGTTTCTTGATGTTTTTTTAACTTGCCCTGTTAAGTTCTCTAATTGCTTTAGCATCAAATTTCAGCTTGTTGTATAAATTTTTGTTTTACAAAAGCTGCAACTTCTATAATGTGGCTTGTGATAATTTCTTAAGTTAATTTAGATATTTATTAGTTTTTTCTATATATCTTTTTGGTTCAAAACTAAGACATGGTTTCTAAATTTATTTCCCTTTAGAAAGTAGTTTTGCTCAAATTATAACAAATGCCCATATTATTGAAGTAAATAGAAGTAAGTAGAAGTATATAGAAATATGCTAGAAAGATAACATCTTCTTTAAGAAACTTTGAGGAAGTTTTTTAGATATATATTAGATATCTAGATTTTTTATAGATATGCCATGTAGCTATTGAAACTTGTTCAATAAGTTTCTTACTTTTAGAAAGTTGCATTAGAAGCAACCTACAACTTAATGCTTAATCTACAAGCCTTGCAATTCTTAAAAAGTTTCTATAAGATCTTTTTTGTAGCTAATATATATATTAAGGCATGATTAAGACCATCCTTAGTCTTATCAACACCTTTTATGTGTTCCAATCTTAATTCAAGATTCTTTAATCTCTTTATATTTAGCAATAGCTATTTTAGTTTTTTTCTATCTTATAATTATCTATTCTTTCTTTAATTTCTTTTTTTTATTAATAACATATAAATATATTATCTTTTGGATTTTTTCTATATTTATATCCTTGTTATAAATAATATTCAATTATTTTTATTTATACTAATTAGAATTATATTTTATTAAAGTTAATATTCATCTAAGAAGTGAAAAAATTTAGATTTTTTTTTTTTTCTAATCTTTAGCCTACAACATTGTCAAATTTTATGCAATCATGTATTGCCATTGATTATATAATTAATATTAATTTATGCAATGAACTACTTGAATACACATGCTTTAATTGGTGGTCTTTATTTATTTTATAGGATAATTTATACTATTGTCTATAATCCCTTGTCTCATTGGTTAAAAATTTAGTTTATTATTTTATTTAAGATTGAATAAATTTAGAATATTTTTAAAACTACTATGTCTCTTTAATACTAGAAGTTTTTATTTCTAATTTTCAACTACATATGCTTTTGTAATGGGCTTAATATAATATTTTCTTTAGATAAAGACTAATTATCAATATTTAAGTCAATCATTGAAACAAGTAATTTAATTAGTTGTACTATACTATTATCAAAGCTTTATTGTTCTCTCACTTTTAATAGTTTTAACTAAAGTACTTTCTTTGTTTGTTGTACCTAATGATTGAATCTTTCTTTGACTTGTTTTTTTGTCTTCAATTAAAGTTTATTTTTTTTCCTCCAACACGTGTCAAATACCAATTTTTTTGATGTAGGTAGTAAGTCCTCTCATTTAATGGTTTTCATCTAATATGTTGTATAATTTAAGCATAGTCCCCTCTTCAATATCATTTAATAACTTTCTTAATTATTTTAGAGTCTAGGTGTATGGTGACTTGATTATCTTTTTGTGAGTATTATTTCTTAGTTAATTTTTTTTCATATTATTATTTTAGAAATAGAAATAGAAATATAGAATAAAAATAAAAATAAATATACTCATAAGGGTATTTGATTCTTTTATACAAATGAATAATATAGTAATATTATATTTTTCTATATGTCAAAAATAAACTAATTTTAAAACTACTATTTTTGTATCAAATTCCATTTATTTATGTTTAAATAAATAATTAAAAAAAATCTTCCTTATCTTCTTTAAAAATCTTTTAAATCATTTTATTATGATTTTTGTTAAGATCATTAAATAATATAATTAATTATAATATTATTTATCAAATTTATTAAGAATTATTAATATGGCATGTAAGTGTTATTGAAAAAAAAGAACTAAGAAGTTCTAACACTTAGCATCACCAAAGGTTGTACACAAAGAGAAGTGTGGAATGAGATGTCTCTTACTTCTAACATCCATTACTTATAGATGGTGGTTGTTGCTCCAATAGACAACTTCCATCATTTAATTTTTATATTCATCAAAAGATATATCAAATATATCTTTTTCATATCTCATCTACTATAAGGATATCCTTTAATATATTCATTATGCTCTTATTTAGTCTTTAAATATTTTTTAATAGATCCTTTATTCTCTTGATTTTCTCTCTTGGTCCTTGCTCTCATGGCTCATCTATAGGATGGATCTTCCACAGTCCAAGAGCAAATCCTTTGATTGTTAGTAACTTACTTAAGATAATATGTATTACATATTAACTTATTTTATTATTATTATTATTTATTTTAATACTTCTACTTTATTGTTAGTTAAAGGCTTTCAAATCCAATACTTTTGTTAACATGTGTGGTGTATCCTCAACAATTACTTTTGTAAGCAAATCAACAAGTATATCTTTTGTTGTATAATATTTCATATCAATCACTTCTATTTCAATATTTTTTCTTATAAAGTAATATTGAATGTCAATATTCTTGATTCTTAAATGATACTTTAGATTCTTTATAAAAGCAAAGCATTCTTGATTGTCACATATGATTATAGTTGCTTCTATTTATATAAGTTCAGTATCCTCTAAAACTTGTCATAGCCAAATTGCCTCTATTGTACTATGGCTTGCTGTTATATACTCTCTCTCTATTATAGACCTTGTAATTATTGATTGTTTCTTGCAATTCCATGAAATTGCTCCCATTCCAACAAAAATCACATAATCTATTGTTGACCTTCTATCATTTATATTTCTAATCCAATCTGCATCGTAATAACCATACAAAATAATGTTATTACTTCCAAGATATAATTTGAAATTTAAAGTGCCCTTTAAGTACCTCATGATTCTCTCAATGGTTGTCTAATGGATTGGTCTAGCCTTTAACATGTGTTGACTCACAACACTCATTATATATATAAGATTCATTCTTATACCAATCATTGCATATATAAATAAATCTATTATTGCCTTGTATAGAACACTTTCTATTTTACCTTCAACTTCAACAAACTCCTCATTTGTAAGCTTCATCAACTTCAAATTGGCCTCCAAAGGTGTTCTAATGGACTTACATTCTTCCATATTGAATTACTTTAATACTTCTTTAATGTACTTACTTTGGTTCATTATAATTATTTTGTTATCAAGATTTCTTACAAATTCCACTCCTAAGTAAAAATAAAGCTCTTTCAAATCACTCATCTCATAATCTTTTTTTTAATTTTATCTTTAACTAATCTATTATCTTCAAATTATTGGTAAATATAATCAAATCATCAATATAGAGGATGACAATCAATAAGAACTCTTTTGATTGCATCAGATACATAAAATAATTAGCTTCATTCTTTAGAAATCTCTCATTTACAAAGAATGTGTTAGTATGTTGATACTATATCCTTGGTGATTGCTTAAGGCCATACAATTTTTTTTCCAATTTACAAACAATGTGTTGTTTGTCTTCTTGAACAAATCCTTGAGATTAATCTATCTAGATGTTTTTTTTTAAAATTTTCCATTCAAGAAAGCCATCTTCACATCTATTTGATGCATTTCCAAGTCTATTGCTGCGCTAATTGCCACAATAGTTTTAATGGTGGTGAATTTGGCCATAGGAGCAAATATCTCATTGAAATCAACACCAATAACTTATAAATAGCCTTTAACAACTAATTTAACTTTATATCTTATAATATTATCTATTGCATCCTTTTTGATTTTAAATATGCACTTACAATCAATTGAAGATTGATTTGGTGGAAGTTGAATCAATTCCCATGTTCTATTGTCAATAAATAATTGATATTTTTCTTCTAAGGCCTTCTATCATAAATATAAGATTTATTCTCATAATTATTTAGATAATATGAATAGATATAAGTAAATAAAAATAAATTAATTTATTAATATCTTATAGAATAGCTTCTTAGAAACTTCATAGATATGATTTTATTTTTATGCATGTCTTTAGATGATTGATAGGTTAAAAACTTGGCCAACAAGTTAGCCACATATTGTACATATTGATAGCTTGTGGAACAAACTAAGTATGTGGCATATATATAAGAAACTTATCTTGGAAGTTTGACACGTGTGTTGCAAATTGGACATGTGTTGGAGGTCTTATAGAACATTGCAAAGTAACTCTTAAGTAGATAATATATATAAAGACAAGAGTGAAGCCTTCTTTATTCTTGTTAATCCATTTTTTATTCTTAGTCTTGTTTCAAGAGTCTCTAGTCTTTTTGTATTTGATAATAGCTATTCTAGTTTTAATATTATTCTATCTTTGAATGATTCTTTATTCTTTTTGAATGGCACAAGAATATTTTGATATTTTAGTTGTTTGTATTTGATATCTTTGATAGTTTAAAAAGAATAAAAATTCATTGTTCTTATTTTTTATTTTAGAAATGAATGAATTATTCCACTTCTATTATTATATTTAAAGATTATGGACTATCCATTTTTAAATTAACATTCTTTATTTTTTAATCATGATTTTTTCTTAAAGAGAGTAGATCACCTTTCTTTGTAGAAATTTTTATTTGATATTAGAGGTTACAAATTATCCTCCTTTAATTTGAATTATAAATTTTTTAAATTGTTAAAGATAGAAGAAAAAATTATAGATGTTATATTTAATTGAAGTGAGAATAGATTTGCAGCTATTGTAGATCTTCAAGAATTTGTCAATATTCTTAGGGTGGAAATTCCATCCATCACTAATGTTAACTATGGAAGTACTATTCTTATGTCTATGGAAGAAGTTTAGAGTCTATGCTAAAAAGTTATATAATTAAAAGAAGCAAGTAAATCAGCCTTATAATTAAATCTAGGAAGTCTTATTTCTATAAGCATGAAGGAGGCAAAGATTAGTATGCTTCAAAAGTTTGATAGAACAAGATCAAAATTTTGATAGAACAAGATCAAAATTTTGAAGATTTCTACACCAAGTTAAGCTTTATTTAAGGTTGTATCTTTTTTAATATCTTAATGGCTTTATTCAAGTTGGATTTATAAGTGTATTTTTATCTAGAAGTGCTCTTTTTTGATTTGCACTTTTGATGGAAAAAGATTCACAATTTTATTATGATTTGAATTCATTCTTTGAAATGCTTACAAACACATTTGAAAAAAGTGATCAAAAAAGATAATAGAAATTAAACTCTTATTTCTACGACAAGGATTATGATCAGCCACAATCTATATTGCTAAATTCTAAAACCTTGCTTATAATATGGAATGGAATGACAAAGTCTTTATCAATCAATTTTATTGTGGATTCAAAGATAATGTCAAAGATTTGTTATTAATAATGTCAAAAGTAGACTCTTTAGAATAATTTATTGCTCAAGCCTTTGCATATGACAATCAATTATTTAAAAGATATGAAGAATATAGATTCAATTAGAGAAAAATAAATCAATTAATGACAATATCTTCTAAGTTTTTAGAAACTTATTTGACTAAGCCAAAATTAATGCAAATTGATATAGTATGTTTTAAACCTCTCACCAAGCAAAAAAAGACTCAATATTGTTAATAAGGTCTGTGTTTATATTATAGAAAAGCTAAGTACACTACTCAACATTATCCAAAGAAGCAATGCAACTACAAAATAAAGAGTATAGTTACTAGAAAAGATAATGTATGTAAAATTTTTTTTTTTGAGCTATAATAGAAACCATGTGGCTGAAATCATGTGCAATACCTAATAAAGGTCTTATTCTCTCTTTAGATCCCTCACCTTATTTTACAATAGATGTATCTTTAGAACCTAAAAATCACAAAATTTGTATTTTTTTAGATTTAAGAACCTCACTCTATTTTATACACAAAATTTTGTCAAAAAATAAAAAATATTTTTAATTAAGAAAATTAAAGTCATATACGTTGTCGTATTACGTGTTGTCTCGTTTGGGAATGCACCGGGCACTTGGCTGTAGAAGGTAAAGTATTATTTGTAAATAATCAAAAAACCCTAATAGATTTCATCCATGTATAAGGAATATAATTTGAACTTCAATTCAAAAGTGTTTAAAAATACTCCTCTTAGTAACATCAACCATATATATATCCCAATTACATCGTTTCTTTTATAATTAAGCAATTTTTATTTTTATTTGTAAGCCCTAATCTTAATCAGTGAGCTTTGACAAGCTAGTACTTCTTCATACTAAAGGTCAAACACCTTCTAACTATACAATTAAATTATCATAAATTTTTATACAGCCTTAGCACATTCAATCATCTACACAATATTAAACTTTCAACTATAGATGTCACATCAATTGCACAAATTAGCTAAGAGTACTAATTCTAATTCTATTACATAAAATTCCAAATTACCAGTACAAATCTTGATTTTAGACAATGATTGCTAAGTCCTTCCAAATCCTATGGAAACAAGTCTTATGCTTTTGGAACAAGCTTAAAGGTAGCTTTCAAACCCTAGTCACCAATATCATGCTGCATTTACGTGCAGTGTGTAAAAATATTATATATTCTATATTTATTGTTATTATATGTGTGAGTGTTAAAGACTTAATTAGTGAATTAAGATGGCTATTTTTTTTACTCCTACCTTATTTATATCTTAGAATAGATTCTTTTATAATTAAAAAAAAGATAAAGCTTGTTTTATCTTTCTTGTTGACTTTGAGGTAGCATAGACCTTGTAAGGGACAAGAAAGAAGAGTATGGGATAAATAGGGCCTATCTAATAGGATTTTGGCTGTCCATGTGGGCGTGGCATAGGCTGATGTGGAAGAAAAGGGGAGAAGACTCCTCTTGTTGGGACTAAGATTTGGCAATTTTTGAGTGGTGAATTTTGGAGAGAAATAACTCAGAGGATATAGAGGCATTTGTTAAGAAAATTAGAAGGTGTATTCTTTGAGTTGTGAGGATTCTAAAGCCTACTCACTTGCTTGTTTAGGAGTTGTGAACAAAAAGTTATGCTTGTTTTAGTGGAGTAAGGTCTACTGCTATTGAAAAGTGACGGCAAAAACTTTGAGCTACCACTGCAAATTTGATTTCAATTCTTTTTTAGTCAGATTTATAGAGAGTGTGGAAAATTGTGCTAGCTTTCTATGAAGATATTTCTTGTAGGATTTGGAGTTGAAGAAAAAAAGTTGTAAGCTTGAAAATAGAAAAGGGTTTGCTGCCACTTGATGAAGAGGGGTAGAGAATTTATTCAATCACCCAAGTCGGACAATCTCTTCAATATTTTTGATATTTTAAATGTTTATAGTAGCTTATATAAGCTTTCCACAAAAACAAAAATTAATGCATTTGGAGCTTCTATGAAAGTTTTATGAGCCATGAAGTGTCAAGAGGGCAAATTATTACTAGGGTTTGAGGAGTAGATTCAACTAGTTATAAAATCTGAAGTTTGAGAGGCATACATGCGAAATTTTAAGACAAGTCAGATGATAGAGTGAGCTTTCTAAAAAGTTATTGCATGTCCAATTTGGAGAAGGGAAGTAACTACAACAAAGGCTGAAGTGTAGAGAAGCTTCACTGCCTTTGTATTTGCTGGAAATTTTTAGTGCCTATCTCATTTAGCCATAACTTTTAAATTGTAAGATATCTATTTGTGAAATTTTGATATGTTTTATAATAAGTTATTAACTTTTCATAGGCTATAAGCATACTTAATTTGACCTTTGGATGAATTTTTATTGATTTATATAACTCCAACTAGTTGTATAACTTGTATTCTTAATATACGATTGTATTTTGAGGTATACTTGAGATTTTATAGCTAGTTGAATCTACTCCTCAAACTTCAGATTTTATAGCTAATTGAATATGGTATGATTTTATAGCTAGTTATATACGGTATATATATAACTAGCTATAAAATCTAAAGTTTGAGGAGTAGATTTAATATAAATATAAGTATATATATTTATATTAAATATTTATATAATTATAAAATATTTAAATATAACTAATTAAATATTTAGTTATAATATTTAATTATATTTAAATATTTAAATATAAATAGTTATATTTAAATATTTATATAGTTATATTTTTAAGTATTTTTAAGTATCTTGAATTTCTATTAAATCAAAAAAATTAAATATTAAATAGAAAGTCATTCTTGTTTATATATTTTACCACATAAATATATTACAATATGACATTGGAGAATGAGTTGGTTGCATTTTAGGAGTATATTAATGAAAACTTGGCTAAAAACTTCATATGCCATTCAAAATCTCCAATAGAAGCTCTTATCTTATTTGTGAAGAAAAAAGATGGATTATTAGAAATATGCATAGATTATTGAAGATTTAACAAAATTATTATTAAAAATAGATATCTTTTATTTTTAATTTCAAGACTTCTTAATCAACTTAGTCAAGCAAAGATCTATACAAAAATAAATCTACAAGGAGTATATAATTTGGTTTGCATTAAAAAACGTGATGAATGGAAGAGTACATTTCAAATTAAGTATGGATATTTTGAATTTAATGTCATATCTTTTGGACTTACAAGTGCACCAACTTCTTTTCAACATCTTATGAATGATATTATTTGTGAATTTTATGATGATTTTATTATCTATTATTTTGATAATATTTTGATCTATTCTAAAAATATAAAAAAAATATGAAATTTATATTTGTCATGTATTATAAAAACTTAAAAATACAAGATTATATCCCAAGATAAAAAAGTATATATTTCACACTATTCAAGTTGGTTTTTTAGAATATATTATTTTTAATGATGATCTAATGATGGACCTTAAAAAAATTTAGACAATTATAGATTGAAAAATTTTAAAAATAATAAAAAATATGTAATATTTTTTGGAATTTGCCAATTATTATTGAATCTTCATCAAGAACTTTTTTCAAGTTATACCTCTATTAACATGTTTAACTTGTTTAAAAAAATTCAAATGGAATAAAAAAACAAAAACATCATTTAAAGCTTTGAAAATAGTTTTTATTTTTATACTAATTATATATTTCATCAATTTTTTAAAAGTATTTTTTATAAAAATAGATGCATCAAATTTTACCTTAGATGCAATATTATCACAAATGGGAGTAGATGACAAATTTCATTCAATAGTTTTTTATTCAAAATATTTTTCAGCAATTGAGATTAATTATAAAATCTATAATAAAAAATATTTTATAATTTTAGATTCTTTTTAAAAATAACATTATTATTTAAAAGTCGCTTCCAATCCAATCACTATATATACAAATCACAAGAATCTCAAGTATTTTATATTTGTATATATTTTGAATTGTTGCCAGGCTCGTTGAAGCATGTCTTTGTTAAGATTTAAGTTTATTATCACTTATTGGCTAAAAAAACAACAAGGTTTGTCTAATATCCTTTTTAGGTATTTTTTCTTATACCAAAAGAAAAAAAAATATAGCTTTTGATTAAAAAAAGATAATCTTATTAAAACCAAAATAATTTCATCTTTGAGCTATAAAATTAATATTGACTATTGATTCAATTTTTTTCAAGCAAATCCAATCAAATATGTCTTTAAATCTTCTTATTTATGATATTAAGAATAATTCATCTAAGTCTCATGGTAATTCCAAGTTCATATTAAAAAACAATCTACTTTATTTTAAGGGACGTTTGTATGTTCTAGAAGATAAAGTATAACTATGTACTCTTAAAGCTCATCACAACTTCCCAATAGCAAGACATTTTGGATACAATAAGATTTTGGATTTAATATCAAAAGATTTTTGGTGGCTTCAAATATGTAAACTAGTTAAAGAATTTGTGCAGTCATGTGATGTTTGTTCAAGATCAAATACTCCTTATTATTGACCTTACACACTTTTTTAACTATTATTTATATTAAAATACCTATGGTCTTTTGTCTCTATGGATTTTATCACAAATCTATCAATTTCAAGTTCATAAGTTTTTATATTTGTGATTGTAGATTGTTTCACAAAATTGGTACTATATACAAAATGTATTACACATGAAGAAACAACTAAATTCTTTCTTGACAATATCTATTGCTATCATGGATTATTTAGAGATATTATATCAAATAGAAAGACATAATATGTATCAAAATTTTAGAGAACCTTTTTTAAGATACTGAAGATAGGCATAAAACTATTTTCAGTATTCTACACTCAAACTGATGGACAAAGAGAATAAATAAATTAAATTTTGAAGTAATATTTGAGATTTATCATCAATTATCATTAAAATGATTAGACAATTCTTTTACCATTAGTAGAGTTTGCTTATAATAATTTAATACATTCTTCTATTCAATAAATATATTTTTTTTATTAATTATGATTATCATCTATGACTTAATACTTTTGACTTCTTAAAAGTTAATAATGCTATAGCAGAAGATTTAACAAATCTATTATTAGAGCTACATGTAACAATAAAAGCATAGTTAAAAGAAATTTAAGAATAACAAAAGACCAATACAGATGTCTATTATAAAAAATAACTTCAATTTTTGTTAGTGACAAGATATAGCTACTTTATTATAATATTAAGGCTATTTGTTCTTATGATAAGCTAGATTATTGTAGGATTGGACCATTTTCAATTTTTAAATAAGTCAATGTAATTGCTTATTAATTATATTTATTAAATTTTATGAAAATCCATCTTATTTTTTACATGTTTTTATTTGAGCCATATAAGATAGTGGATATATAAGAAAGAAGACAAATGCCATCACTTCCTATAGAAGTAGACAACAATAAAGAATTTGAGGTAGAAAAGGTCTTAGATTTGAAATAGCACTAAAATAGATTGAAATATCTTATACATTGGTGTGGATATAACATTAATAAATGTACATAGGAGCCATTGAAGAATCTAACAAATACATCAATCAAAATCAATATATTTCATGAATAACATCTATCAAAATCAAGATGAAAAAAATCTTTACTATAAAACAAAGCAAGTTCAATGGAGATATTTTATATCATTATTTGTTATTTCTTTGGATTTTTTAGCACTAAGAAGATGGAGAATCAATAATTAATAAATTTAGCTAAAAGCTTTTATTTGTTGACTTTCTAGACAAGACATTATAATTGTTACAACCTTCAAAACGACAAGATAGAGATGAAGATGCTTAAAAATAACATGTTCTTTCTTTGAATTGATGGCAAGATATATCATGTTTGATATCATGACTTTAGAAAAGACTCCTAGTGTTTGTTGATACTTTTTATTAGAGGTAGAAATTATTCTTGATGGTGTTCCAAATATTTTCTTCAAAAGAAGTTATAAAAGCCTTAACAATATCAATTATCAGAGTGGTCCTCTTGCCTTGGTATAAGATACTATCAATGGTTGATAGGACCTATCAACTACCTTTAAAAAGAACAAAGTTTAAAGTATGTGGAAAATATAATTTGATGTATCTTAAACTTCTTCAACATATAATCACCACTCTTTATAGAACTTGTCTCTAAAAACAAGAATAATATCACAGATATAAGATTTATTTTAATAGTTATTTAAATAATATAAATAGATAGAAATAAGTAAAAATGAAATAATTTAATAATGACTTATAAAAAAGCTTTTTAAAAGCTTCATAGATGTGATTTCATTTTTATTCATATTTATAAGTGATTGATAGGTTAGAAACTTGACCAATAAGTTAGCCACATGTTGCACATGTTGGTAGCTTATGAAACAAATTAATTATGTGGCGCACATATAGGAAACTTGTCTTATAAGTTTAATATATATCTTGAAAATTGAATAAGTATTAGAAATCTTGTAGAATGTCATCACGTAGTTTTTAGATAGATAGTATATATAGAGACAAGAGTGAAGCCTTTTCCACTCTTGTCAATACCTTTTTTGTCCTTAGTCTTGTTTCATAAGTCTCTATGCTTCTTGTCTTTAGCAATAGCAATTCTAATTTATTATTATATTATCTTTGAGTGATTCTTTATTCTTTTCAAATGACACAAGAATATTTTGATACTTTACATGTTTTTATTTCATGTCCTTGATACCTTCTTCCACTTCACAATATCTACAGACTTCATTGTATCACTTAAATTCAATGGATTAATAAGAAATATAACATCATCATGTTCTTCACTTACTTGAAGAAAGATGTGATTCTTTTATTATTTATCAAGTGATTTTCTTGCTCTCAAAGAATATCTCTTTTTATTTGAAGAAGATTTATCTTATTGTATTCTATGATCTTTTCTAAGCTTCTTTTCTCTTGAAGCTTGTCTTTTTTCACTCAAAAATTGATACTCTTCATTAACATCATCTTCAACATCTTTACTTCCTTTATTGTTGGTCTTTGGAATTGTGGAGGCTACTTTCTCCATCTTCCTTGGTTCTTTATGTTGATTCACATTTCCACCATCTTCATTGTCTTTATTATCTTTATTATCTTTCTTTACTGAATTTAAAGATGTATCTATAAATACACCATTATTGCTACTTGGATACATCTCCAAGTACTTACAAGCATTCTTATATTCAAAAAATTCAACATCATGACTTTCAATGATCTTTTTGGTATCTAAATATATTAGTTTATATGCCTTGGTACTTTCATAATATCCAAAAAATATACTTTTTGTACCTTTTATATCAAGTTTGGACCTCATACAATCTGCTATCTTTACATAAGAAATGCATCCAAAAGTCTTCATCTGTAAAATATAAGGTTTCTTTCTATTCCAAGCTTCTTATAGAATCATTGATGTGAGTATACTTGTAGGGCACTTATTCCTTATATGCATTATATTTATTATGGCTTCCACTCAAAATCCATGTCCAAAGTGTTGTGTATAAAGCATATTTCTTGCTATCTCTACAATAGTTTGATTTATTTTGTCAAAAATTTTATTTTTTTGTGGAGTGTAAAGAGTGGAGATTTGTCTTGCAATACCTTAAATCTTCAAGAAATCATGAAAACACTTTGACAAGTACTTATTTCTATTTTCTTTGTAAAATACTTTAATCTTGTACTTACATTTCTTCTCTAAAAGTGCTTTAAATTCCTTAAACCTTAAAAACATCCACTTTTAGTTTTAAGGATGAAAATCCATACCTTCTTTAAAAAATTATTAATAAATATAATAAATTACTTTATTTCTACTATAGATGGCTTCTTCATAGGTCTACAAAGATTCAAATGCACAATCTCTAATAACTTCTTTATATCAAGGATACAAAAATAGAAAACAAAGAGTTGAATTAAGACAAGGTTTCAAGAAGAAACCAATAAGAACTTGAATTAAACAGATGAATATACAAATAACATCCAAATTAGTGAATTAGAACTTTAAGAGAAGCGTTGCCAAGACTGAAGAACTCTTTAGCCTCAACTCCTATATATATTCCTATCTAGGATGCTTTCTGAGTGACTTCTATCAAACTAAGAAGCTTCTCAAGCAGCTTCTATCAACTGGAAAGCTTCTTGAGCTCCTTCTACTTATTAAGAAGCTACTTGAATTCCTTCTATTAATTGGGAAGCTTCTTGAGCTCCTTCCACTAATTAAGAAACTTTTCAACTGACTTTCATTAATTAATAAGCTTCTAAAATATTCTAGAAGGTTCTATGAACCTTTGAAGTGTATATTCCTAACATTACTCCCTTCTTTAGTGACAAGTCCCAAGAGGAGCTTGAACTTATTACATATGTAAGAAATCAAGAATATGTTACACTAGTGAAGGGAGTAATGTTAGGAGTAATATTAGGAATATATCCTTATCGTATTAAGCTATATATTTTATTTTCTATTCTTGAGTAATGGATTCTACTAGTCCTTGATGAAATTGCTTATGGCCTTGAATTAGTACCTCCATTATTGAAACATCCCATCTAAGGATCTGATCTTCATTGTGGCTTTCAAAACATCTTCCAAATAAGATCTTAGGACTGAAACAATTTATCTTTCCAACCTCCAACAATATCACTAAAGCTTGAGCATTGGAATCGAAACTTACATGGTTAGATCTTGCTTCTAATGGCTCCAATCGAGGTTATATTTGGCGCTAATATGTATTATCCTCACTTTGCTCAATTAAAGGCTGTAAAAATTGTACTAGTTTGTTTGAAGCTTGCATGGCAAATGAATGTTCTAAGTCTTGTTCTCTCAATGTTTAAAGGTTTGACATGGTGACTAACTTGCTTCTACTACTCTATTCTATCTTGGAACAAACGATTATATACAGATGAAGACTTTAGTTTAATTCTCTCTATTTTTATGAATATTCTTTGAATTCAATCTTCACTAAAAAATTATCATCGAATATGTTTGGATTTGTGGAGATATAGTCAATAAAATACTTATATCTTTTGAGGCGCATTGGCAAGATTTGTGGCCAATTTTTATGTGTGTTTATTAATATCATAGTTTCAATAGTAAACAAGATATTTCAATTTGCTCTACCTTTGCCATGAATCAAGTACCTTTTCAACCTCATATTCTTCATGGTCTTCAATTTCGATACTAGGTGGCAACTTTTATATCCTTCCCAGAATATGCAACTCCCTATAAGGTTCTAAAAGAGAGACATGAAAAACTGGATGTACCTTCATAGCACATGATAATTCTAAGCAATATGCCACTGAATTGATTTGCTTCTAGATAAAAAATGGTCCCAATTTTCAATAGTCCAACTTATCCCATGGCCGCTTAATCTTTATATTTCATCTAAGAAGCCATATCTTATCTTCAATATGAAAAGTAGACAATTGATTTTTAAATTTATCTGTAAATACCTTATAAGCATCTTGAGCTGCTTGTAATTGAAGCTTCAAGATTGTTTCGTATTGCGATAGCTACTTTAAAAATCCTTCAGCCGCTTGATTGTTGTTCTTTGGCGTATTCCACAGATCAAGCTTTAAATGATATCTATAGTTGGAATAAAATAGTATTTGCTGAGTTGAAGCATAAATAATATTATTATATATAAATTCCGCTAGTGGTAGATACGAGATTCAATTGTCTTCTTGATAGTTATTATTACATCCTAAATATTGCTCCAAAACTTGGTTAACTCATTCTATTTGGGCATCAATTTGAGGATAGGAAGCCAAAGAAAGTTTAATATCCATCTTTAATATTTCAAAAAGATATTTTTAAAACTAAGATATGAATTGGGATCCTTCATTGGATATGATATCATCTAGTAGGCCATGATATTGATATATATTATCAAAAAAGAGCCTTGGTGTTTCTTCACTAAATGTAACTTTTTTACAAGAGATGAAATGAGCCATCTTTATGAACCAATCAACCACTACAAAGATGTTATGTAATAAATTGGATGGCAATAAATTTGTAATGAAATCCATCAAGATAAAGAGCCATGACCATCTTGAAATATGCAAAGGTTGTAAAAGTCCATAAGGGTAATGTCAAGGATTTTTGGACCTTGAATAGATGTCGCAAGAAAGCACAAAGTCCTTCACTGCCTTTTACATTTGAAGCCACCAAAAATCTTGGAAAATAAGTTTCAAGGTCTTATTAAATCCAAACTAACTTGCACCGGAAAAATCATGGCAAGATTGAAGAACACGCAGTCGTATTGGTCCTTCTGGGATATACAACGTTTTTTAAAATATAGAAGGTCTTTTTCAAATTTGAACTTATCAGTATTTTTTTTTAAGGGATGCTTGACATCAAAGGCCAAAGCATCATTAGTGGTTGTAGTATGCACTTCATTGAGGAAATTAGAATTGATAGGCATCAATGTAATAGTGGCGCAAAAGAAAAATTGCTCCAGTTTCAATAAAATCGTATATTATTGATCAAATACTGCCTGTCTTATCCTTAGTATAAGATATGATCTCCTTCATAGAGCATTAGATAATCCTTGTTGCTTCCCAGGGCAATAAATGATGAAAAAGTTAAATCAAGATAGTAACATATTCTATCAAATTTGGCGGCAATTAAGAATCCGAGCTGACATAAAGTATTCTAAGTTCTTGTGATTTATATATACAATCACAAGGTGTATTACTCCTTCAAAAAAAATGACGCCATTCTTGAAAAGAATCCACAATAGCAAGAAGTTTCTTACTATAGATTTTATAATTAATTTTGATAGTAGAGAACTTTTGAGAATAAAATATAACAAGATGGAATTTTTTGTCTATATCCATTTGTGAAAGTACGGCCCCTAGTGCAAAATCTAAAGCATCAGTCTCCAAGTAGAATGCATGTGTAAAATATAGATACACCAATATTAGAACTATAATAAATGCCATCTTAAGATCTTAGAATGCCTTCTCCACTTGACGCTTCCATTCTAACTTATCCTTACATGTCAATCAAATAAGAGGAGCAACAACTTGAGAGTAATTTTTGATGAAGATCCAATAGAAGTTAGCAAATCCAATAAAATATTATACATCTCTCACAGTCTTCACAATGGTCTATTACATAATTGCCTCTATCTTCTTGGAATCCATCATCAAACCCTTAATAAATACGATGTATTCCAAAAATTCTATCTTAAGTTGGTGAAATACACATTTTTTTGGTTTGGCATATAAACTTGTATCTCACAGCTTTTATAATACCAACTTGATATTGCGAAAGATACAAGATAGCAGGTTAGCCAAGAACCAAAGAGAAGAAATCAAAACCAGAATAACTTCAAAAACAAAGAACTGGATGGACAGGAACAAGAACTAGATCAAGAATAAGAAATTGGATTAATATCAAGAACAAGACAACACTTTGGATTGCTCCAAGACTTATGTTGGCACCTCAGTCTTGCCTCTTATTTATACTATAAAGCCTTATGTCCTATTGGATGTTCTAAGAGTATCTTAGAATATTCTAGAAGCTTGAGGAAGATTCTAGAAAACTCTAAAAAATCTACAGGAGGTCTTGGAAGGTTGAAGAAGATTCTAAAGGATCCTAAGAATATCTTAGAATATTCTAGAAGCTTAAAGAAGATTCTAGAAGATTTTCAAAGACTAAAGAAGATTCTAGAAGATTTTAAAAAATTATAGAAGATTTTAGAATACTACAAAAAGTTCTAGTAATGGCTTAAAGTATGTCCGTGACATCACCTTCCCTTCTAGCGACGAGTTTCACGAGGAGCCGAAGCAATTTGATGATCAAATCACATGCGTAAAAATTCTAGAATATGTTAGAGTAGAGAAGCAACATATTCCGTCTTTTGTTTGTTGGTTATCGGTTCAACAATCCCTTGAAATGGTGTCGATGACCTCCAGATATAACCTTTGTTAGACCAACATTCCATCCAATATTTGCTCTTCGTTGCAGCCTTTAAAATATCCTCCGAAAATAATTTCTGGTCTACTTAGATACCCTTCCAACTTCAAGGAGTATTATCAAAGCTTGGGCATTTGAATCCAAATTTTTGTAATGAGGCCGTATCTCAAAAGACTCCAAACGTGGCCTTATTTGACGTTAGGATACTCCTTCTTCATCTTGTCCATGTTCTTCAAACCCAACAGATTATGAAAGTTGTAATGATTCTCTAACCGCTTGTATGGCAGAAGAGTCTTTTGACTCTTGTTCCTACAATTTCCTTGAAATGCAAAGATTTGACATGATAATTAATAAGCTTCTACCAAGATCTATTTTATCCTAAGAAAATACAAGTTTAGGTCTTGGCGTGGCTCTCTCTTTTTTATATTCTTCTTTTGTTGTTAATATGAAGTGTCATTTAGAAGCCAAGAGATGTTACTATCCATAAAATCTTCAATGACCATTGAATCTAGGTTTTTTAGGATATTGTTGATAATATTGGCAAACCTTTGTAGGTGCATTCTTAAGATTATTTGAAGATTTTCATGTTCTTTCGCTAACTCCATAGCCCTTCTAATGGATGAAATATTCCAATCGTCCATGTCTTGTATGTGAATCCAATATTTTATCCACCTCGTATTTAATCTCTTGATTGATTTCAACTAGAGTTGGTCGTAGAATAGTTCTTCCAATAATATTTGATTTATAACAGGTTTTTAAAAGCGAGACATGAAAGATTGGATGAATGTGTATACTACTTGGTAGTTCGAGACAAAAACTTATTAGATTTATTTGGTATAGAATTATAAAAGGTCCAAGTCTTTGATAGTTTATATTTTGTGATGATCAATTTGTTTGTATATTTTTTCAAAGTAACCGGACACGATCTCCTACTTTGAAATTTGGTTGGTTCTTGCGATGAATGTCTGCATAGTCTTTATATCCATCTTGGGCTATTTGTAATTGGAATTTCAATTCTTCATGGATAGTTTTTAAATAGGTAGCTTGACTTTTTGCAGTAGGGCTTTCCACATCTTCAATTTGGAATGGATTTGCTCTAAGGTGGTATCCATAGTTTGAAAAGAATAGAGTTTGTTTTGTTGAAGAATGTTTGGAGTTATTATATTCAACCTCAGCCAATGGTAGAAAGTCCGTCCAATCATCTTGTTGATAATTTATACTACAATGAAGATATTGTTCCAAGATCTGATTCACTCGTTCTGTTTGACAGTTGTTGTATGGCGTGGCCTTCTATCTAGGAATACATTGGGCACCTGGCTGTAGAGAGTTTATTTGAAACTTGATGGCAAAAATCCAAGAGGTGATTTGTCCTTAATATAAAAAAAAAATAATACAAAAATTTCACAAAAAAAAAGTTATATATATAAACCCTCTTGGATTCAAATAAGTTTGTACAAAAAGGATTCAAACTTCTACAAAAACCCTTCAAAACTTTATTCACCCACAAGGAATTATTTCTCCTTGATGTTTAGAGTCCAATAACTCTTGATACAATCATTTAGTTTCTATAAAATTTTCTTTAAATTATAGATGATTCTCTTAAGTTTCAGCACAAGAAAGAATCAACCATAAATTCATTTCCGATCGTCCAATATCTCAAAACCCCCAACAGGTACTTAAAACCCTAGCTCAAAGATACTTGAGCACTATTTTCCTTATATCTCACAAACCCAAAATTTCTAATGCCACAAAATTATATACATAATCTTTGTGACATAAACATATACACTTTTAAAAATTTTGAGCCAAAAATCTTTCAAATTGCCTAAGATATAGCTCAAAATATAACCACTATGTAAGCAGGTCACTTATTGCCCTAAAATTTGTAAGTACTAACTTCAACTCCCAATATCTCCTTCACCTTAGCTTGGATTTTATCAAGCTATATGTAAAAAGTGTAGCTGTAAAAGTGCTCTCTCTAAATCTAGTCGCCGATCCTTGATTATTCTCTGTATGCACGAGTTACATCCAAAAGAATGACAATAGGTCCAAAATCAACACCTTAACTTTGAGCGCCTATAACTTCTTCATAAAAAGTGCAAATCACACAAAATTTACACCTAAACCAGATCCAAAAATCTAAACCTTATGATCCTAGCCTTTGATGTTTGACTCCCTTCAAAAATCAAATCCTAACTCCTAATAAATCCTCGGGCAGCCTCCTTGAAGCCCATTGGACATGATTTTTGGCCAATTATTCTAGAGATTTCTATCATCCACCTCTATTCATCCACATAGATGGCCAAACTACCCTTTTTACACTAAAAATCCTTTTCTAACCCTTCTTCTTATAAGATTCACATACTTTGTGCTTTAAACACCAAATAAAAGAAATTTACTAAGATTTTAAGGATCACCAATGTCTAATAAAAGTGACTTAAGATATACAAAAGTTACTATCAATATAAAATCAACTTCAAAAGTCACTACTAAAAAGAAAATAAGATCGTATAAACCTTAATAACAATCTTTTTATTAGATCCTTTCTAAACTAGCAACCTAATCACATCCTATAATCAATAAAAGTCTACTAATATGGCTTTCATTTAGCTATGTAGTAAATTATATATTAAATATATATATATAATTTTTTCACATAATAGCCAAACCACAACACGACACCATCAGTTTGAGGATAATAAGCACATGAGAGGTTGATCTTGATCTTTAAAAGCTGAAATAGTCCTCTCCAAAAGTTTGATATAAATTATTATCCTCGATCTGAAATAATATCAATTGAAAGGCCATATATTTGGTAAATATTATCAACAAAAAACTTGGTTGTTTCCTCCCCAGAAATAATCTTGTTGTATAGGATAAAGTATGTTATCTTAGTAATATGGTCTAGCACTACAAAAATTGAATCTTTTCTATTCAAAATTGGGAGGTCTGTAATGAAGTTCATAAATAACGATTGCCATGGGCCCTTAGGAATTAGAAGGGATTACAGAAGTCGATATGGTTGGTGTCTTGGAATCTTTGTTTGTACACAAATTTCGCATAATTAGATAAATTCTTTCACCAATTTCCACATTTGAGGCCATTAATAGTCTCTTGATATCAATTCCAAGGTCTTATTGAAGCCAAAGTGTCCAACTGCTGGAAGGTCATGTTGAGCTTGAAGAATTTGAAGTCTTGTAGGTCTTAGAGGAACATATATGAGATTCTTGAAGTATAGCAATCCATCTTCAAATTTGAAATTATTATTTTCTTCTACATGTGTATTTTTTAAATGTTGCTAAATGTTCTTTATAAATGGATCTGTCTTCAATGCTTTTTAGATTTTTATCTTGAGAGTTGTATCTGTATAGATAGATATCGTCAATGTCTTTAATTGTAAATTGGACAGCTTCAATATGATTGATTTTTGTTGATCCAATATAATGTCTCATATTCTTGGTACAAGATATGATTGTCGAGAAAGGGCATCTAGTTTTCTTTGAAGTTTTTTCAAACAATATGTAATTACAAAATCAAATGAAGATAATAACATGCTCCATCGTGCTTATTGACGATTTAGAACTTGAGCACTCATAAAATATTCCAAATTTTTGTGGTTGATATATACCATGATGTTGTGTTGAGTCCCTTCCAACAAATGGCGCCATTCTTCAAAAGCATCAATAATTGCTAATAATTCTTTGTCATAGATCTTATAATTAATCTCTGCAGCTGAAAATTTTTGAGAGCGGAATGCTATTAGATGTAGTTGACCATCATCACCAGTTTGAAAGAGTAAATTTCAATGCAAAATTTGACGCATCTGTTTTCAGAATAAATGGTTTTATTGGATCTGCATGGACAAGTATAAGAGTAGAAGTGAAAGATTCTTTTAGCTTCTTGAATGCTTCTTTAGCCTTATCATCCCAAATAAATTTATTCTTACTTGTAAGTCGCATTAATGGAGCCGCAATCTTATAATAATCTTTGATGAAGATTCTGTAGAAATTTATAAATCCCACGAAACATTGTACATTTCTAATTGATGATGGTTGTTTCTACTCCATAACAGTTTGTATCTTCTTTATATCCATGGAAATTCCATTTTTTGAAGTGATATATCTCAAAAATTCAACTGATGGTTGGTGGAAAGAGCATTTCTCTAATTTGGCATACAATCTACTTTCTTGTAATTTCTCTAATACCTTTCGTATATGATATTCATGCTCTTCTTCATTCTTAGAAAAGATCAAGATATCGTCCAAGTAGATGACTACAAAGTCATCTAGGTATTCTCGTAAGATATCATTCATCATATGTTGGAAGACTGCAGGTGCATTTATAAGTCCAAAAGGCATAACATTGTATTCAAAATGTCTATACCTTGTGCGGAATGATGTCTTCCATTGATCTCCTTCTTTAATCTTGACTAGGTTGTAGGCGCCTCTCAAATCAATCTTTGTAAAAATCTTTGCTTGTGCTAATTATTTAAATAATCCTGAGATTAATGGTAATGAATAGCGATTTTTTATAATTACCTTGTTCAGACCTCGATAGTCAATACACATACATAAGGAACCATCTTTCTTTTTTACAAATAATATAGGAGCTCTAGCAAGTGATTTTGAATGTCAAATAAAATTCTTGGCTAGGTTTTGATCAAAATATTCTCGCAAGGCTGTGAGCTCCGTTTGTGACAGATTATAAATTGGACCAAATGGAGGTTGAGTTCCATCTTGTAATTTGATTGCACAATCAAAAGGACAATGTTTGGATAATATGTCTGTTTTTTTCTTTTCAAATATGTCTTCCAAGTTGCGATATTGACTAGGAATTTTCTGCTTTAGTTGCTCAATTGTCGTATTATGTGTTGTCTCGGTTGGGAATGCACCGGGCACTTGGCTGTAGAAGATAAAGAACTGTTTGTAAATACACAAGAAATCCTAATAGGTTTCACCCATATATAAGGAATATAATTTGAGCTTCAATTCAAAAGTATTTAAAAAACACTCCTCTTAGTAAAATCAATCTTACATATATTCCAATTACCTTATTTCCTTTATAATTAAGCAATTTTTATTTTTATCTATAAGTCCTAACCCTAATTAGTAAGCTTCAACAAGCTATAATTTTTAATCGAACCGTCCACTTAGTGTGAAGTTTTGCACACACATGCTGGTATAAGCCTTTTACATGCTCAAAAAAAAATTAGTCCAATCCAACTTACAGATTGCAAGAAAACGCCCAAAAAGCACACTGATGACGCTCGGCCGCCAACTTGAAGATTGATGCAGAAATTCCAGTGGTGATTTTTCCTTCTTTCACCGTTGACTTCAGCTCAAATTTGGTGTGTAGCTCAACCTACAAGTCTTCTATTAGCATTCCAAAAATTACGTTGATCCAATTAGTGGATCTTTAGTTACCACAGAAATCCTATCCAACCCTGAACTGCCAACTTCCGACAACCCTTTGTATCAAAACTCAAATATCTCCTAATTGCATTATTAAATTAATACAAAACTTTGTATACACTTAGCACACCCAACAATCTAGATAATACCAAATTTTGAACTGTAGATGCTTCACAGATTTTACGAATCATTCAACAATGCAAGCCATCATTGTCTTATATAAAAATCCAAATCACCAATACCAACCCTGACTTTGAATAGTGATTTCTAAGTCTTCCAAAACCCTATGGTTGCAAGCTAAATGCCCTTGGAACCTCTTTCAAGCTAGCTATCCAATCCTAATTGCCGATCTTCAAATGTTTTTCTCTCTTGCCTTCGGCGGTCATTTTTGTCCCTAGAGGTATGATTTCGACCCTATCTCATATCTGGTCTTTCCTTGGGTATCAATTCAACTAAATTTAAGGATTTTTAAGTTAAATCCTATTTTCAACTTAATCCTAATACCAACCATAATAACTATTTTCCTTTTCTATCCTATTCTAATTAACTTATGGCTTTTCAAAATGAGTAAAAGATTTTGTATAGCCTAGAAGAAAACTTTAACAACTAACTTTTATCTGTTAGCTATTAAAACAAGAAAATAATCTAAGAAGCTTCCATAACTCTTTTTTTAAATATCTTAAGTTTCTATTGAACTAAGATAATCGAGTATTAAATATAAATTACTCTTATCTATACCTTTCACTATATAAACGTGCTGCAACACGACACCGTTGGGTCTTTCATTGGAATAGCATACAATGCAAATGCATCTCTTTTTTTTGCTACTTGCATAAATGCTTTAGCTTTAAGGAATAGAACAATACCTCGTTTATTCTTTTAATATGTGGATCTTGAAAAAATCTTCCACGTACTCCAATTAATATCAGGATTATGTAGCTCAAATCAAGGAAGTCTAATCATAATAGGATTTGTCGGACATTTAATGATGTTAAAAATAATTTGTGATACTTGATCTCTTAGTATCACTTCTAACGGTTGGGTTTCTTTGACAACATTTCCTGATGCAAGGTTTCATCCATCAATGACTTCAATGGGTGCAAGATGGATCTTCTTTACAAATAATAGATTGTGTCTAGTTACAAAATTCTTATCCATAAAGTATCTAAAAGGACTTTAGCAAAAAATTCTTGTTTTAAGGTTCTTACATATATATATAAAGTATAAAACAAGATGTTGGATCCAAATGTAAAAAGAGATCTTTTTCTGGTGCTTTAGATTTGAGGGTGTCCAACCGCAAGGTTCCTATTGTAGTTGGACGTTTTTGTTTTCCAAATTTTCTAATTCAGATATTATACCTCATGCCTTGAATTCTCTAGACTTATTTGGACAATTTGTTGCCTTGTCATTGGATCTTCCACAATATAGACATAAATTCTCTTGCCAATATCTAATCTTTTCTGCTGGTGTTAATGGCTTGAATTGAGTCTCATCAATCTACATAGGTTTAAGATATGTTAATAGCTTTTCTAATACTCTTGAAGATATAGCAGTCGTACCTTGATAGGTATTGTTGAAAATTGATCGCCTTTCTTGTCGTAGTTCAAATAGGCAATTGTCACAAGTAATAGCTTGAGCTATGAGTTCCTCTAAACTTTCAACTCTTAGCATCGTGATCAATAAATTCTTTATATCATCTTTTAGGCCATAACAAAATCGAATCATAAAAGCCTTATCATTCCAATTAAGGTCACAAGTAAGTTGTTGAAATTCTGTGGCATAAATTGCAACTGAATGTTGCCCTTGTCGTAGATTTTGGATCTTCCTCTCTGCCACCCTCTCTTGATCACTCTCTCCAAATATAGTAGTAAATCTTTCCATAAAAGTTTCTAAATTATATAGGATCAGAGAATTTTTTTCCAATAATGGCGCAAATCATGATCGAGCACTTCCTGCTTAAAGGGTGCCCACAAAAGCGACTTGAGTGAATCCATCTTGATAACGAGAAGGATGTAGTCGTAAATAAAGTCGTACTTGTTGTACAAACCTTCGAAAGTTGGATCTTATTCTATCAAACTTATCAGGCATACTAGCTTTTGGCTCTTTTATGACAACCCTTGGAAGTTTTAGAAAAGTTGTGTGCATAGCTTGTCTACCGCTTATTTCTCTTAATCAAATAATCTTTTGTTGCAAGTTATGAATCTTTTGTTTAGTTTCTTCAGATACTTCTCTCATTTGTAATTTTTTTTTTTGGATTGCAAAAGAATACCATTTCTTCTCATATCATATCTAATAGGGCTTGAAGATCTGCAAGTTTTGCCACTTTATTCTTTGTTTGTGAGAATGCACTTCCATTAACCTCATCTATTTCCATCTTAAAAAGAAAAAAATTCATTAGCCGTTAATATTTTCTATACTAAAAGGAATATTTTTAGATGTTATTAAAATAGATCACCACAAACTTGTCTAAATACTCTCAAAAGATGTCATTTATTAAATACTGAAAGATAGCGGATGCATTTGTTAGTCTAAAGAGCATGATATTATATTCAAAATATCTACACCTTGTCCAAAATGTCGTCTTCCATTCATCTCTCTCCTTAATTCATACTAGGTTGTATGATCTACAAAGATCTATCTTAGTATAGATCTTGGCTTGGCAAAGTTGTTCTAAGAGTCTTAAAATTAACGGTAGTGGATAATGATTCTTTATCGTTATCTTATTCAATCTCCAATAATCAATACACATATACAAAGAACCATCTTTCTTCTTCACAAAAAATATAAGTATATTTGCTAGAGACTTTGAATGCCTAATGAAGTTCTTTGCAAGATTTTCATCAATATAATCTTTTAATATTAAAAGCTCATTTTGAGAAAGATTATAAATTGGACCAAAAGATAGTTGCGTTCTTTCCTAAAGATCTAATATACAATTGTATGGATAGTACTCCGACAATATATTAATATTCTTCTTTTAAAAAACATCTTGAAATTTATTAAATTACTTTGAAATACTTACTGATGAAGCCATATCTTCTTTAATTTTAATCACATAAATAACAAACAGTATATCTTCTTTGGTCGATCTGATGAAAGTCTTTACTCCAACAAATAAAGATTTATCAACTCATAGCTTTTTACAAATTTTTGCAGGGATTTCTTTTGGAAATGTTATTCTTTGTGACTTCCTATCTATAGATGGATTATGCTTTTTCAACCAAGACAGCTTGAAAATAGCAAAATTTGGATGGATTTTAATAATATTGAACACAATCTGGTTTCTATGATCTTTGAACAATACTTCTATAGGTGTGGTTTTATAGATGACACTACCAAAGGATAAGAGTCATCTATCTATTACTTCTACATGAATAAATTTGGATTTCTATACTAGAAGAATTTTGTGAAGCTTAGTAAATGTCTCATCTACAAAACAAGCAAACGCCCCCAAATCTATCAAAGCGGTTGTGTAAAGCTTTTGAGGGCTGAAATATAATAGGATTGTAAAATATTAAGCAGATTGACTAGATAAAGAGGAACTTGAATAGTTTTGAAATGTTGGATTGTCCAACTACATGGTCCCTATTGTAACTAAATATTATCGTTTTCTTGCATAATTACATTCTTATTTTTGTAATGTGTCGATTTTGTTTCTTTAAACAATTGCCAACCTTGTGGCCTTCCTTGCCACAATACAAGCATAGATCTTCTTCCATTCGATGTTTCTTTTCTTATAGGCTAGGAAGTTTAAATCATATTGCATCAAGTTGCATATCTTTTATTTTTGAGTGTAAATTTAAAATCTTAGTTGATGTAGCAAGGATATGTCAAATTGCATGTTGTCTTCTTGAAGCCCATAGACGTTGATCTTGTCGACGTTGAAATAATTGGTTATCATATTTTACGGCTTGGCTAATGGCTTCATTGAGCAATTGTGGATCTGAAAGGAACAATAATAAATCCTTCACATCATCTTTTAATCTTTTATAAAATTGACTCATTAGGGCTTCTATATTTCAATTGATATTGCATGCTAATTGCTTAAAATTGGATGTAAGATTTTATACAGAGCACATCCTTTGATATAGTGTTCAAATCTTAGATGTTGCCTAACAAACCTTGTCATGTTCTCCAAATGCTTCCCCAAATATTTCCATGAAAACTTCAAAGTTGCTCAAAATTGGTGATTTTTTTCAAACAAGAGAGCAAATCATGATAGTGTTTGCTTCATAAGCAAGGTGCCAACCAATCCAACCCATGATTCTTTTGTCAGATAAGTATTAGGTTGTAGAACTATTATCAATGAATTTGATTAACAAACCCTTGGAACTTTGAATACATACCATCATATTTCTTTGGAAGACTAACTCAAGTTCCTTACATTCTTGAACGGGTGGATTTTCTTAGCATAGTATAGATAGTATTACATCCTCAAGCACAAAAGTTAGGAGTAGATGTAGTATAGATTTTAGTACTCTAGATGTTATGTTATTATGAAGTTTTGCAATAACATCTTCAATCTCTGTAGTCTTAGTAGATAAAGTAGTAAGAGCACTTATAATGGCATCTAACTTGGACTTGAAAGATTTAATCATACTAATGTCTTGATCTCCGACCATTTTTTTTTTAAAAAAAAATTGAATCTATATGAAAATAATATCAATTTAGAGGAGGATAATCCACAACCTCTATAATGTTTTAAGACCTTTAAGGAGAAGGATAATCCACTCTTTTACAAGAAGAACAAAGATCCAATATTTCAATGAAGAAAATATTAATTTAAAAGAAAGTAATCCGCAATCTCTAAAGCGCTGGTATATCTTTGAATAGAGGGATAATCCACTCTCTAACAAAAAGAATCCAATTTTGATATTGAAAATGAGGTCAGTCTCGACAAACTGTCAAGGACAGAAGAATACAGAATAAAGATTTGAACTAGGACAATATTTCAAGAAGAAATCAACAAAAATTTAAATTGAACAGATGAGTATACAAACAACACCTAAAAAGGTGAATTAGAACTCCAAGATATGTGTTGTCAAGACTGAAGAACTCTTTATTCTCGACTCTTATATATATTCCTATCTAGGACGCTTCTTAAGTGACTTCCATCAAACTAAGAAGCTTTTTGAGCAGCTTCTATCGATTAGGAAGCTTCTTGAGCTCCTTCCACTTATTGGGAAGTTTTTTGAGCTCTTTCCACTAACTAGGAAACTTCTCAACCAACTTTCACCAATTAAAAAGCTTCTAGAATATTCTAAAAGGTTCTGTGAACATCCGGAGTATATATCCCTAACAGCTTGCACATATTGTAACTTCACTTGAAAATGAGACTCTTTGTTGTTTGCCTTGAATGCATCCTTCACAAGCAAGAGGCATGGTATTATTACTTAATTGACTAAGATTTAAGCCACTTACCATGGATTGAAGCTCCTTCATTTTTTGGCATTCAAATGACCAAGGCATTAATACCAAATGCCAAACCTGTCTTGATTTTGTAGAAATTCAATACATAGTATTATTTCAATTTTATTGATCTTCTTTCAATTGATGAAATAAAGGTTGCTATTTCTAAAGTCTTTAATAATATTATTTCTATCCAATGCCTTCACAAAACATCTATTCTTGTCAAATTATACTTTACAAACATATAAAATAAGTTTACTTATCGAAAAGAGGTTTTTTTATTTTAAATATATGTAAGGCTTCTTTCAATTTGATCCTCTTGGTTTGGCCTTTTACAACAATCTCTATGACAATAGAATCCATTCTAATAGTTTTAACCATATTATTATTTTTCAACCAAACATTTATTACTAAAATCTCTTTATAAGTATTAAATACATATTTATATAAAGTTATGTGCTTGGTGTAACCCAAATCAACAATCCACTTGGATATAGCAACCATGGATGTGTCTTTTCTTGCCATGAATATATAATTATTTCTTCCATTTTATCATTTATATTATTAGTATTTTATTTATTTTATTTTTTGGCCTTATAATAATTTTGTACAAAGTGACTTGATTTTTTATAAATGAAGTAAGTTCTTACATTGTTTCTTATATTTTTATATTACTTCTTATATTTT
The DNA here is from genome assembly GCA_036785485.1 of Physcomitrellopsis africana. NCBI lineage: Eukaryota > Viridiplantae > Streptophyta > Bryopsida > Funariales > Funariaceae > Physcomitrellopsis > Physcomitrellopsis africana. Next base: position 103,931 of record JAWRVF010000323.1, read on the forward strand.
TACATTGATTGAAATAACTACCTTTGTCTTGTCTTCAAAAGAAAGCCAAATCTTCACTTTGATGCTCTTTTTCTTTTCTTCTAATTATTTTATGAGCAATTCTTTTCATAACATAGTCTAATATAAATTCTTTGATCTTGATGGATTCTAATATTATAATTAAATAATTGTAGGATTTAAGAAGGCTCATAAATAAGATCATGATAATATCACCATCATCTAAAGGCTTATCAATAATTATTAATTGATTTATAAGAGCCTTTACCTTATTGACATGAGCTATGAGATTATTACATTCTTCCATCCTTACTATTAAGAACTTCATTTTTACCTATAGAATATTAAAAAGGTTTTTGTTTTCATAAATATTACAAGAGATGATGTAAAAAAAGTTGATTTTATCCAAATGGATAGAAATTATATTGAAAATCTTTTTTTCACGTCATTTGAAATATTTTTTCTTCTTATTATCTACATCTATGCTTAAAAGGTCTTCATTTTATCTATAATATTCCAAAGATCTAAAGAAGCTAACAAAAGATCTATTTATTTCTTCTAATGGTAGAAATTCTCTCTTCTAAATTTTTCAATGTCTCTTAAACCATCTATGAGTCATCAAATTGACTCATTAGTTGTTTTAGGATAGAAGAATGCATTTAAAGTACCAAAATTACAATTATAAAGTGAAGAGGTATTTAGAAGATGCTAAATAAAAAAAAATAGTATTAATGAGAAAGAAATAGAGTCTTAGTAAGTCTTGGAGGCAATTATCTTAGTTGAGTTAGTATTTTCTTTTAATTATAAGAATTATTATAAAAATTAGTAGAATATAATAGAAATATCTATGAGATTTTAAAAGATTCTAAAATATTTTAGAAGATCTTTGTAATTGTAATTTGATATATATTTGTTATACAATTAAATCACCAAGAATATTTATAATCCTATAATTATTTAATAGATTGTATTTGATATGAAATAATTATAAATAATATATGAAATACTTATGTATTATTATTTTTAGCTTAAAATCAATAAATAATTTTTTTAAATTAATTTTACTAGTATAATTATTAAATTTTATGTATCATTATTTTTTTATAGACAAAGATTATATGAAGATGGTGAATTAAGCAATAATATAAAATTAATTATAAAATCTATTTTTATAAAAATTATTATTTTATTATATAAAAATTATTATTTTATTATATTAAAATAGTAATATTTGAAAGTTATTAATCTTTTTTTCTTCTAATAAAACATATATTCAAGTGCTTTAATAATAGTTGCAACTAACTTTTAAAGAGGTTATTTTTTTAAATAGTATTTTTTGTTTTGATTTTGTCTTAAAAAAATATCTTGTTGCATACAATTAAATTATTAAACAGAGATAATTAAGTGATACATTATTTTATTTAAAATTTCATAAAATCTAATAAAAATTTAAAATATAAGTATAAATAAAAATTCTTTTAATTGAATAAAAAATTATTATCTTTCAACTTGTACAAGTATCTTTTTAAATATTTAAATTAGTATATATTAGACTATATAAATAATAAAAATAATAATACACTTTTATTTAAGTTTTCTTTTTGTATCTAAGATATATAATGTTTAATGATTTTTTTTTAAATTATATAAAATAGATTCATTTAGTACAATAAAAAATCTATTCTAATTATTCTAAGTAAATCCAATAAATTTAAAAAATATATTATATATTTAAGAAATAATCTTTTTAAATAAAAAATATAATTTATTTAGAACATCTATGATTTAGATGCAAAATACCTTTTAGATTTTAAGAAAACAAAGGCAAAGTTTTAGCCAAAATAAAATAATAATGATTTTAGAACCAATCTTAGAAGCTTCTTTGTACTATAGTGATATGAGAACTTTGTTGTGAGATCTTAGCTACCACATTCTAAAGATAAAATTTGACTTTTTTATTCTATTATTATTATAGATACATTATTCAAATAGAATAAGACTCTAAAAGTTCAAAGAACTAAAATAGAAGAGGTTCACTTTATATCACAAGTAAGGAGATATGATAAGACATAAAAATAGGACCAAAAGGCCTAAGTTGAGCCACAAGAATTATATTGTTGAGACTAAGAATCTCCTTAGCCTTAATTCTTATATATACTAGTTGCAAGGAAGCTCCTTGAGGAATTCACTTAATCTTTGGAGGTGAATCAAGCCTAAGATCTTTCTATGATCATTTAAGATCTCCTAAAATCTTCTAGGACCTTTCAAAATCTTCTTGGAATCTATTAGGACATACTAGAGCCCTCTCAAAATCATCAAAAGTCTTTTTAAATCTTCTAGGATCAAATAGAATCTTCTAGAATCTTCTTCTATTTTATGTTTGTGATATCACTTCTTTTTTTTAGCTACAAGTTTCACAAGGAAGGATAGAGTTGAAGTTGATCAAAGGTGAAAGAAGTCAAAGTTATTTTGTATGGTATCTGCCACTTATTCAAGCTATCTTTTGCAAATCAAAGATTTATTGGTCCTTACAATCAATGCCTTCTACCATAGATTAAACTTAAACTTTTATGTCTTTTCTGCAAACATATCCTTCAAAAATCACTTCAAGGTATTTTTTATGGATAAGTTCTACTTTGATGATGGTTGCTACAAAGTAGCTGTTGGATATTCTTTAATATCTTTTTGATTTAAACAATTCTTCATCTCAAAATTAACAATATAAAATATTCAATTGAAATGGCCTAATTAATATGGTATTATTTTTTTGACTATATATATCTTATTATATAAGCTAAATTAAAGATGTGTTATAATCTAAGATAGATTGGAACTACTTTTGAGTTTGTTAATTTGTGTGAATATGGAAGTTGAGCTTTAAAACTTTTAAGACTACTTCTATCATTTTTATAAAAAATTGCAAAGTCTAAAATATATTATATTTGAATATGTCAAATGGGAGTATTACCTAACATATATTGTTGTTTTAGATCTAAAAGGATGTTGTTGATAAAAAATTTATACCTTTTGCAATACATTGATGAAATTTGAGATTGGCTTCTATGTGCACTTATTAATGTTGTAACCACACTAATATTCAAAGTACTCTAATTATCTTTATCTTAACCTTAAATCAAGTATTTTTTTTCTACCTTAAATTCTTCATATTTATCTACTTTAACACAAGGCAGTGGTGGTTGTATTCTTTCTAATATACTTAATTTTCTATAAGATTTCAAAAGAAATGTATAAAAAATAAGATATACCTTTATAAATGCTGGTAGTTCTAATAAATAAGTAATATAGTTAATTTATTTTTAAATAAGAAATGGTCCCAACTTTCAATAGTATAAACTTATTAAATGGTTGAATAGTCTTTATATTATGTCAAAGTAATCATATTTTATTGTCAACTTAGAATAAAGGTTGTTTCTTTCTCTTTATAAGAGTTGCCTTTTTAGAGCGTACTTAAGTTTTTTCTAATTGAGGTTTTAAGGTACCTTAAATATCAGCAATTTAGCTTAAAAAGTCATTTGCTATTACATTTTTGAATCTACCAACAAATAACATGTTCAATTTTGGATGGCGACCATGATTGGAGTAAAATAGAATTTGTTAAGTAGATACATGGATTGTGTTGATGTAGGCAAATTTGGCTAAAAACAAATAAGATGTCCAATCATCTCATTAATAATTAATAATACATCTTAAGTACTACTCCAAGATTTAATTGACTTATTTTATTTTACCATTGATTTATGGATGAAATGCTAAAAAAAGCTTAATATCTACTTAAATTTTTTTTAAAAGTGACTTCTAAAATTTAGATATAAACTATGGTTTTCAATTTGATATAATAGCATCTAAAATTCTATGGTATTAATAGATATTATTAGTAAAGAATTTGATTATTTCTTCACTAGTAATAGTCTTCTTACAAAAAATAAAATGTGCCATCTTGATAAATTAATTAACAACTATACATATGGTATCAAAAAAATTCAATAGTAGGAGATTTGTGATAAAGTTTATAGAAATAGAAGACCATGGTTGTTTTGGAATTGGTAGTGATTGAAGTCCATATGTGCAATATTGAGGATTCTTTGATCTAAAATATGTATCGCAAGAGACAATAAATTTCTTGACAACTTTTTAAATTTGAAGCTATCAAAAATCTTTAGAAATTAGTTCCAATGTCTTGTTGAATCCAAAATATTATGCAATTGAAAAGTCATGACAAGTTTTGTGAGCCTTCAAAATAGGTCAATTTTTTTTTTATTCTTAAAAAAACTAGCCAATTAATCTTAGTTAGAATCAATCTAGGCTAATTAGTAGCTATTAGGAATTAAAATCCTTATTAAAAAGGATTATATAGGTCTAATTGGTACTTTTACTATTATAAAGAGAAATTTAGACAAGAGTAAAAATTAGCAAGAAATTAAAGAAGAAACTAGAATTTTAATTAGCTAATTTAGTCAATCTTTTAAAAAATTTAGAGTTAGAATGATAATTAAGGAGTTAGGATCAACTATACTAGCTTAAATTATTTTTAAAAGTCTATGTGAGCCAAAAATTAGAAGTAAGATGAATTGTGGTAATTTCTAGAAATTATTGGCTTTTAAAAATTGTTTGATAAGCAATTCAAAACTATTAGTTTAAAAAGGAAAAACCTAGTTTAAAAAGATTGTTGTATTTTAAACACAAATGGCACAACCTAAGATCCACAATTTACCTTTTTGATATCTATTTCAAATTTTTTAATTAATTTTATCCAATTATAATAGAAAGATTAATATTCCTTATGCTAAAATTATCAAACATATTAACATTGGTTCAATCCATCATTTCTATCTAATAGGTGATTTTTTCTTAATTAATTGGCTTTTATCTAAATTTTCTTTAAATTCCTTCAAATTGTTGAAATGGTACAAAAATCTTAGAAAATCCATTGGAATTCCAAAAAGATTTTAAGAAATTTTTTTTTAAATTTCTAGAGTAATTGAAATGTTTGGAATCTAATTCCAAAGCTATTTGTCCAATAGCTATTACAGTTTGGAAGAATTTAGAGATCCTAATTCTAGCTGTCTACTTTAAATTACTTGTAAAAATTATGGAGAATTACTTCTATTTTAGAAAATCTTTAAAAAATCACATAAGGTGAACCAAATGCCTTAGATTTAATGGTAAAACTTTTATTAATTTCTGAATTTAATGGCTAGTTGAATTAAATTTCTTCATACATATGCTAGGATTTTAATCACCATATTAAAATGCCAAAAATTGTCAAAAATTTACCAAAAAGTCACTATAGACTAATATTATTATTTTAAATGTACTTGTGCTATTTTTTTACTAAAAATTTCCTAGCAATCATTTTTAGAACCAAAGATCAATTTGATAATTTTTTTATCAAGTTTTGAATTTTGTGGCCATTAATCAGTGAATTATTTTGAGCCAAGATGGTATTCTAGCCTGAATTTGAGCCTTTTGAAGAGGTATATACAGATCAATTTTCCAAAGTACAAATGGTGGCTAGCTAAGTTAAATTGACCTCCGATGATCCTTTTCAAATTGAATGAGTTGAGGACTGATCGTAGACTGCTGTAGCTACATTCAGATGGTAGGCCTGCAATGACAGCTCTTGATAAATTGGTGGGGCAATTTTTGAATTCCAAGATTGACTTGGATGGAAATTTAACCCTGAGCTTAGCCTTAGACTAGGAGGCTTTTTCTTCTCTTTAGAGGATCTCTTCTTCTGGCTCTCTACTTCTTTTTCCGATTTTTTTTTCTAACACAAACGTCTCTCTTGTCTCTTCCTGCCTTCTTTCTCTAGTTGTGGCCTCTTCTTAGATCTTCTTTTTTGTCTCATAGCCAACCCTCCAAACCTGCAAGGAGGGATTTAGTGGTTTTGGGGCTTTTTGCCCTCCGTTTTTCATCTAGCTTCGACTTCCCTCTCCTCGTTCTGGGCCTAGGTCCTTCCCTCCTTATAGTTTGGCTTGCACGAGTCGTCTTTGCCCTAGCTTGCCGGTCCACCACCATCATCTTTTGATCTACCTTCCGCTCCAACACTGTAGCCAACCTCGGTGCCAATTCTTTGGTGCTTTGGCCTCTTCTGCCCCCATTTTTGGTCACACCGTTGGTAGTGCTATACCAGATTGTATATCTATAGCAATTGCCGACACTATTGTCAATATTGAAAAACCTCCAAGTAGCGCTGGAAAATTTTGAATCTTTACTTTAGCTAGAAGGTCTGAGCTGTGAGAGTACTTATGATGGAACAGTTAAATTTAATTTTCTAAAAATTATTATTTTTATTTTGTTTTCATTTTCGGAATTTGTCAATTAGTATATTAAAAATTCTCTAAATGATAGTTATATGTTGGTATTGGTAGTAGTAGGAATCAGTTATTGCTGGTGTTGATCTAGAGATTAAGATAGCATTGTGTGTTGAATTACTCTTTTTGTTCTCTTCCTAGTATGTTGAATTACTATTCAACTTGCTGGCCCTCTTAAATCTATTATTAAATCAACTTGATTTCCAATCCAATTCAATTAATAATAAGATTCTTATAAAAAACAAAGATTAAATTTAATAATAATTATTATTATTATTATAATAAAAAGAATAATAATAATTTAATAAATATATTATTATTATTATTATATATAATAAAAATTTAATAATAATAATAATTAAATGATTTAAATAAATTAAAAAATTAAAAACCATAAGTATAGAATATGTCAATTCAAAATTAGATAGCTAACTTCTAATGGAATTAGTAATGAAGTGAATTATATTACAAGATGGATTTTATTGTAGGATTCAACACTTACAATAAGGATAAAAAAAAAAAGTTGGATGAGAAATTGGTAGAAATAATCAAACTGCATTTCAAATTAATATAAGGGCTAAATTAGTTAGACTAAAATAAATAAAAAATATTACAATCAATTCTAAATCTCTAAATTGTCAATATGTGTAGAATTAATTAACCACCCAATATGAAGGGGTTCATTTTTTTCCTCACATGTTTGAAAAATACAAAAGTGCAATGATTCTTTTGAAAAATATAGATGTTCTTCAAAGTAGAAGAGGCCATCTTCAAACTTGAATTTATTCAAATCATTATGGACATTGTTGAAACAATATTTGACACAAGAAATAAGAGGATTTGTAGTTAAGGTTGTACAAATTTAATCAAAAAAAATAAAAAAATCTACTAGAATTGATATAGAAGTTGCTCAAACATAAAATTTCTTGGATTTCAAAAGTGTTGTTTGTTGTTAATTATATATTGCCTCTCCTTCTTTTGATATAAGGTATGATCATTTTGATCAATCCTTATTGCTTTTTGGAGAGGGTATATAATGTTAAAATCAAAACAAAATAGAAACTTGCTCCAACAAGCTTGATGACAATTTAAAATACAAGCAAATATAAAATACTTAAAATTCTTGTGATATATATACAAAATCACTTGATATAAAGTGCCTTCAAGTAAATGGTATTATTTTTGAAAAGAATCCATAATAGAAAGAGAACTTAAAGGCTTTTTCAACTTCTTATCTCCATTTAAGCTTATCTTTGCATGTCAATTGTATAAGCAAAGCAATTATTTGAAAATAATTATTATTAAAGATCCTATAAAAGTTTATAAATCCAAAAAAATATTAGATGCCATGTATCAATTTTGGAGATGTTTAATTATTAATGGTCTTAAATTTCTTTAGATCTATCATTAAACCTTCATTTAAGATGATATAACTAAAGAATTTTATTTGGGGCTCATGAAATATACATTTCTCTAATATGGTGTATAATCTAATATCTTGTAATCTTTGTAAGACAAGGCACATATATTGTTTATACTCTTTTGGAATCTTAGAATAAATTAAGATAATGTCTAAATAACATATACTAAAATCATCAAAAAATTCATAAAATATATTGTTCATCAAATGTTAGAAAATAGCTAGCATATTTGTAAGATTGAATAGCATAATATTGTACTCAAAGTATTCATATCTTATACAAAAAGTAATCTTTTATTTATCCTCTTTTTTTATGTGTACTAAATTATAAGCTTCACAGAGATCTATTTTGCTATAAATCTTAATTTAATCCAATTAATCAAAAAAGCTAAATATCAATAGTAAAGAATAATAATTTTTTATTGTTACTTTGTTTAAACTATGGTAGTTAGTTCACATCCACAGAGATCCATCTTTTTTCTTTACAAAAAATATAGATGCATCAATAGGAGATTTTGAATGTCAAATGAAACTCTTTGCTAAATTCTCATCAATATATTCCCTCAATGTTGTAAGCTTGTTTTGTGAAAAGTTTTAAATTAGACAAAAAGGTGGTTGTGTACCATCTTAATGATCAATCATACAATTATATAGATGATGTTCTAGCAAGATATCCGTATTTTATTTTTTAAATACATCTTTAAAATCTTTGTATTTTTTTAAAAAGGTTGCTAGAATATTTACTGCTTTATATGTTGGAATTGCATAAACAACAAAAGAAGTGTCTTTTTTGGTTGTTCTCATAAAAATTCTAGTTTCAATACATAAAGGCTTTATAATATTAGATCTATGAGATATATGGTGTTTTCTATCAGGCTTAGTAATAACAGGTTGTAATATTATAAGGAATTTTATTTTATAGGATATCCAATCTATATAGGGATTATATCTTTCAAGCCAAAAAAGTCCTAAAATGATGAAATTAGATGGAAACCTATTGATATTAAATACAACTTGACTATTATAATTTTCTAATGTTACTTTTAATAGACCAATTTTATGAGTAATATTTCCATAGAATAAGGGTTGACCATCTATGACCTTTATATGAATAACCTTGGATTTTTTGACTATAGAAATTTCATAGATTCTCAAAAAATTTAAATTAATAAAACAAACAAAGGCTTTTGAATCTACTAAAATAAGAGTTTTGAATTTTTGGACATTCAAACATTCTAGTATGGTAAAGCAATAAGAAGAGTTAGATGATAATACAAGATTTTTTTTGATTTGTAAAGTAAAAAATCCAACCATATAATTGCTATTGTAGTTGAATGCCCTTATTTTCTTACAAAGCATCTAGTGATGTGGTTGTATTTTTTATCTAATATGTATGTTGACATTATTTGTAGCAATAATTAGTTTTGTGATTAAATTTTTTATAATATAAACATAAGCCATGTTCTTTTTAATATTTTTTCTTTTATTCAAAAAATCATTTGAAGCAAACCACATTAATTTACATATCTTTTACTTCCAAATGTTTGCTAGATTTAAAAGATGTAAAAGATGTCAAGTAATTGGTATAAAGTTGTAGCACAAGCAATGGAAGTTTATCTTGCCAACATTGAAATAGCTAATTGTCACACTTTACAACTTGATTAATGGCTTTAATAAAAAATTTAGGATTAGACATAGATAATACTACATCTTTTACATCATTTCATAATCTCTAATAAAACTAATTTATCAATACATCTTCACTCCAATTTATATCAAATGCTAATTGTCAAAATTTTGAAGCATAAACAAATGTAAAATATATTTTCTATTAAAGGACTCGGATTTTAGTTGTAGCAAAATAAATCTTAATATATTTTTCAAATATCACAAAAAATGTTTCAAAGTTATACAATACTAGAGAATTCTTCTCAAGCAATGGAACTAACAAAGACAAAGCTTGACTTGAAAATAAGATTCCAATCAAATTAACATGAGATGCTTTTATAAAATATTGTTGAAGTTGAAATAAACTAATAACTTATACTTGATTTGTAAAGCCATAAAGCTTTAAACAAGTTCCATCAAACTTCTTTGAGAGGCTAATTCTTGGTACTTTTATTGTTCACATTGGATTACAATTTTAAATACATAAATCTTTTATTGAAGTAAATCTTAGTGATAGAATTTTTAAAATGACTTGTGCTAGTGGCTTAGATGATTTTGCTCTTTGACTATTATGTATGGTCATATAAAGTTCTTCATTTTGCTTAAATAAGATCTTCATCTTAACTATCAATATTTCAAGAACATTTAAAATTGAATCCAATTTGGCTTCTTTAAAGTCTGCCATATTGAACACTTTACTTCTTGTCATAAAAATAAAACAAGAAGAAATAGATACAAAAAAATCAAGAATAATATCAATGTAAAAGAATGTATTTTTCAACCACTAGAGTGCTACAGTACTTCCAAGAAGAAGGATAATTTATTGTTCTGTGGTATGATTTTTAATTTGAGAATATATTAGGTACCTAGCTACAGAGAATTTACTTATAACTTATTGATAAGATTCTAATAAGTGATTTGTCCTTAATAAGAAAGACAAATAAAAATCCTAAATCCAAAAATCCTAAATCCTAAATCCTAATGCCACAAAAATTTTGTATATAATTTTGTAATATAAAAATATGCACTCCTAAAAATTTTGAGCCAAAATTTTATCAAATTGCTTAAGATATAGCTTAAAATACAACTACTAATTAAGCTGGTTATTTACTATCCTTAGATTGCAAATACTAACTTCAACTCCTAGTATCTCCTTTGTCCTAGCTTAGAATTTATCCAGCTATACATATAAAGCGTAGCCAAAAAAGTGCTCTCTCTAACTCCAGTCACCAATCCTTTATTGCTTTATATATATGTAGGTTGTATCCAAAAGAATGACAATAGATACAAATTTGACACCTTAACTTTGAGTACCTATATTTCCTTCATAAAAACTCCAAATCACTCAATTTTTCTACCAAAACCATAGTTAAAAATCTAAACTTGCTGATTCTAATCTTTGATATTTGAATGCCTTCAAAAAAAATCCTAATTCCTAATAAGGCCTCAAGCAGCCTCCTTTGAAGCCCATTGCATATGACTTTGGCTAATAGAAATAGAGATTTTTATCATCCATCTCCATTCATCTATATAGATGGCCTAATTATTCTTTTTTATACTAAAATTTTTTTTTTAATTATTTTTTAATAAAATTTATATAATATATATTCTAAACAACAAATAAAAGAAATAAAACAAGATTTCAAGGATCACCAATGTCTAACAAGGGTGATTCAAAGTATATAAAAGTTATTATCAATATAAAATCAACTTCAAAAGCTACTATAAAAAAAAGATTGTATAAGTCTTAATAATAGCCTTTTAAATAGATTCTTTCTAAAATAATAATCTAATCATATTTTATAACCAATAAAAATCTATTGATATGGCTTTCATTTAATTGTATAATAAATTTTATATATATATATATATATATATATATTATTTTGTTTTTATTTTATTTTATTTTATTTTATTTTTTTATATAGTAATCAAATTATAATACAACATTAATTTCTATCTAAAAAGACTAAGCTCGAATATTGTGCAATTTTGTCTCAATAAACTATTACGGACTCATTATTCAAATAAAACAAGATTCCAAAAGTTCTTAGAATTAAAACAAAAGATATTCACTTTATATCACAAACAAGAAGCTACAATAAGATATAAAAACAAAACCAAAAGGCCTAAGTTGAATCACAAGAATTGAGTTGTTCAGACAGAGGATCTTCTCAACCTTCATTCTTATATATATTAGATGCAAGGAAGTTCTTTAAAGAATTTTGTTGATGCTTGGAGATGAAGCAAGCCTAAGATCCTTCTATGACCATCTAAGATCTCCTAGAATCTTTTAGGATCTTCCAAAACCTTCTTAGAACCTATTAGGATCTATTAGGGCTTTCTCAAAATCATCTAGAATCTTTTAGGACCAAATAGAATCTTCTAGAACCTTCTTCTATTATATGTTTGTGACATCTATGTACTTAATTATAATTTTGTGATTAAAATTTAAGATTGGATATTGATATATTATAAATTAAATTAAATTAAATTAAATTAATTGATATTTATATAAATAAAAAAGATGGATTATTACTAAATTGGTCACTAATCTATTTTAGATTAAAATAAGAATCTTTATAAGATTCAAAATTTTAAAATTTAAGTTTTAAGATTAAATTATGATTTTTTAAAGAATAATATATATTATTTGAATAAAATTATTTATAAAAAGTAAGAAAAAAATTCTAAGGATTTAAAATCATTATATAATTTAATTATTTTACTCATTAATAAGCATAAAGTTGATGATTTGTATTTCAAAATTTAATACAAAATAAATTAATTGTACTTATAATTTACAAGATTTAAATAAGACCTAACTACACAACAAATTAAACTTAGATTATAACTTCAATTGAAAAATTAGGCAATTATATTTTATCTGAAATTATAATTTTGGAATTGATTCTAAATAAGATATAATTATAACTTCAATCTTATTTTATTTTTTACTTATATTTAAAAAGAAAAATTAGACAATTATATCTTATTTAGAATTATAATATAGTAATTAATATTTAATAGATATAAAAATAATTAAAATTATTAGCTTATAATTAATTATATTATTTATTGACATCAAAAGTAATATCACATAAGTATTAAAAATGTGTCCAAATTATACAAATAATTAGTCGAAATATTTTTTAATAAACTATTTTTTATTTGATTTTAAATATTATAAAAAATATTTTATATATATATATATATATATATATATATAATTTTAAATTTTAAATTATTTAATTTAATTTGATTATTTCTAATAAATATTTAAATATAAATCAAATAAATCTAATATAATAATAAAGCCATTAATTTAAAAATATATAATAATGAACAAACACAATAACTTTTAAGATTAAATTGATTTAAAGCATGGATATTTTAATATCTCCTCTTAGTTTTTTTTTTTTTTTTTTTTTTTTTTTTAATATAAAAATATGATATATCTAATATATTAGTAGAATAGAATATGATACAAGAATTGACATCTTAGCTCTTAATATCAAAGAGGCAAAGTAAGCATCCTAAATAAAATAACTACTAACTAAGACTTTTGTGTGTAATCAAGCCACTTTGTGGTATTTTAAAATTCTATTTAACTGTAGGTTTATTATAATATCTAGAAGATATTTTGTCATCTATGATTTATTCTATCTCCTAAAGAAGATAGCCTCTTAATTAGGATATTTTGCTAATTTCTTCTTAAGAATTGACTAACTAATTTTTCCATATTCTATTAATCTTTTCTAAATTAAGATTTTTATATGGAAGTCATTCTATGTATTATGTTTAAATACAAAGTTATTTTTTTAAATCCATATGGTCTACAAACCTTTAAATACAGATGATATTTTATAAAAATATTTGAATTATAGAAGAAGATTAATTATATAGGTAGCTTATTTCTAAAAAAAGGCTTTTTAAGGTTCTCATTTCTAAGGATTTATAGTAAGTTTATAGAAGAAAGAAGTTGCTTAGTTTCAAATTCTATGTGCTTATTGGCATTTCCAAAATCTATATATGATAGTCTCATATTTTGAAAGAGAGCATAAAGTACAATTAATATCAATAGTTAAATTGGTTTGTCCTCTTCATATGTTAACTACTACACCTTTGTGCCATATAAGTCAAATAAATATGGTTTCTTTTCTAGAACAAGGTTTAGACCAAATGTCATTCAATTTAAAAAAGAAGTCTTCTTCAAATAAGAAGTTCTATTTATTGGTAATAAGATTAATTACATGAAAGTTTCTTTGTAGAATTTTTTGTCCAAGTTTTTGCCAAATAAATCATAAAATCATCTCTTATGATTCAATGATAAGATTTAGGATTAAAGATTAGTTCTTTAATTGGTCTATAGAAGAAATCAATTTCATTAATATCTTTATATATTTGGGCTGATTTAGGCACCACTCTTATAATTATTAGGTAGCTACTTAACCGCCATTGTCTTGAGATTATAGATTGGCTTAATTGAAAGAAAAAGCATCATCATATTGTAAAATTCTAGATTGGATATCCACTCAAAAAAAATTATTTTTCTTCTTAATAGTAGAATAAATCATTTATCTTCCTCTATCTCTTTGTGTTGGTATAGGAGTTAAAAAACTATTGAAGGTAGATGGTCCATTTCTAAGATTTATAGTTTAATATAATCTTTTATTTTAGGTGGAGCTTTGTTTTATTGAAGTAATATTTTCTAAGATAGTAGTAAATTTTATTTTATAAGTATCTATAGCTCAGTGCCATCATTTTATATTTTAATATTATTTCTTCAAGAGATATGAATAGATCTTTTATATTTTGAAATCCATTTAAGTAATAATATATAACTTTATAGAATTGAATACATTGACCAATGAGAAAAAATTTTGGATCATATCACAAAAATCTATTCCAAACTTCATAGAGAGAGGATGGAAGATTAAACTTGATATTAGAAATCATTTGTAACCAAATTTTATCAATCTTATTTTAGCCTAAATTCATCCAAAGAGATCTAGAAGTGTTTTTGTATTGCTAGTAGGCTACAAACTTTGATCAATTGATTTTAATAATTGAGGCTTAATTAAATTGTCCTATAATTTTTATTAAAGTTTGAATATTTTCTTCTTCACCTCTAATAATAATTATTGAGTTGTCAGCATATTGTCTAATGACTTATTGATCTTCACTCTAATGGATGTTAATACCTTGCAATTTTTGGTCTTTAATTGCAACTTGGATGAGGAGATTCAATATTTCTCCAATAATGATAAAAACATAGGAGACACCCTTATCTTATTCCTTTTTTAATAAAAAAAATATTTTGTAAAGGATCCATTGATCCCTACTATAGTGCTTGTTCTATGGAATAGAATTTTTATTATATGACAAAATTGAACATTAAATCCTAGTTTTTCCATACATTAATATAAGAAGACCCACAGCACTTTGTCATAGGCTTTAGAAAAGTCAATTTTCAATAAGAAGAGGGATTGATTAGAGGTTTTGGTTTAATTGATTATTTTTTAAGTGACTAATATATTGTCAAGAATGTACATAAGAGGTAGGAATGTCATTTGGTCTGAGTGAATAATTTCCATAAATACATATTGTAGATGTTTTTTAATGACTTTTGTATATATCTTATATATTATGTTTAACAAGGTAATTGGACACCAATTGCTAAGCCTAGATTTTTCATCTCCTTTATGGAATATGATAATGTACCATTTAACAATACTTAAAAAGAAAATTATCTATTATCAACTTTTTAGTTATTTTGGTATATCCAAGAATTATTTTTTTGATTATTTGAGAATAGATGAGTAGAGGACAAGAATAGAGAATAAATACAATAATAGTGATCAAATATTTTATATTCTTAAATAAATCAATGAATAATTAAGAAGCATATTAAAATAGCTAAAAAAAAGGGTGCCAAAATATCTATATCTTTAATTTATTATAATAGAATTATATGAAAAAAAAAACATAGATATAATTTGGTTTAAGAATAATTTTTTTAAAACTTAAAATAAATCATAAATGGCCAAAAAATGAGATGGGTTATAAAAAGTGGATAAATATTAAATATAATATAATAATTTTCTACATAAAGACTATTCTGATTGGCATGAGATATAAATATTTACATATTAAGTGAACACAATGTGATTTATTATTCCTTGTGTGCCCTATTTAAGACTTCGAACACTTTTGTTTTTTCTTCCAACATAATCTACAATACTAGTTTATACCATCCGATTATAATCATCCTCACGATTTTCTTTTCATCTATTTTCTGTTCTTCAAACTTCATGTCTCACTTTGTTTCCCCTATAAAATATATTTGCACGCCATGCAAAAAACCCACTTGAAGAAGACCCGGTTCTGGGGGCATCAAGCCCTCCTTAACATTCATTACAGGTCATTTATCGAACCTAAGCCTCTCATTTGTCCAAGTGGCGCTTCGCAACAGGCTACCCATAGCCACCGGCAATAGACAAGACTTGATCTCGACAGCCTGGGTGTGGAATATCGTCTTCAATAGACTCAGCCCAGTTTGCCTTTTAAGATACAAACCTTACTTTCTTACGTAAATATACTTTTCCCCTACTCGTTCTATTACTAGAAGCTACCAGACCGCTTGCGTACACGTGGCGCTCCATGCAATTTCTTCGACATGCGGGACCGTGACGCTAGTCGCTGGAGAGTCCCGCCAAGAAAGCCGCTGCCATCTCATCACAACCACGTCTAAGTTTATGTCTACGTGGACAGCGGCACCTTCTTTATGAATGCGTAGCTGACCACGGTGGCCCTAGCTGGTTCACTCGAAGCGTGTCGCAAAGCTCCGGATTCACCCCGATCTCGAAGCCTCATCCTCGAAACCTCAAATTCAGGGAAAATAAAAGGAGAGCAGATTTTGTTTCCTTCCTTTCCTCATTTTCACTTCCCGAAAAATATTCCTTCACGAAATCGCCGCTGGACTCCCAAGGTTTATTCAGATTTTGAGTCCAACTCCTATCTGGTGTTAAGACAGGATCTTGACTGTTGTAAACCGAGGGAGAAAGGTTTGACTACATTGATACTGCAAGAGGCGATTACCGGCGCGGACTTTGCCTTCCACAATGAGCTTCGGGTCGCCTGCGGTTCCGCAAGATTCCATCGAGGCTTTTGACTTGGCCGAGGAAGGCCACGCCGAAAATGCAATTAGCAGTTCTCGACAAGATTTGTCAAAGATTTGTGATAGCATGAGAAGATTGTGTACGAGGATGGACTACTCTTTATAACTGAACAAGTATCTGACAAGACAGCTAACTTGGTCTGCTCCTATTCTTCATTTCTTCTAAAATGAAAGCATGGAGGCAGAAACTCGCCACCAACAGTGATTAACGATGCGAACAGTTCAAGCATCACATGTCGCATCAAATTGGATCCTACTCTAGATTAACTACCCGCAGGAGTCCAATTAGTCTACATGAATTTACAGCCTACGTACCAATTTGACGGCTCTGGCGGCACTACTACAACTACTACTCTGGTCAGAGCTCCGAGCTGAGTTTCCGATGAGGCTCTGGCGGTCCTCAGCGGCTAAACATAAACCGGCCAAACCTCCACTGCCGCCTCTATTCCTGCATATGACGTCACCAAGATAATTTATGATGCCTCCTCGAAGGAACTGCTGGAATCTAATGGGTATTCTCCTTACAGTACCATATACACCGTTATATGTTATAAAATGTATGTGTAATTTTACGTTTGACTAAGAGTTACTGCTTCTTTTGACTAAGGGATTTTGACCATACTCAAAATCCTGGGCCACGTAAGCAAAAGGGGGAGTCCAAAGTACCTCGTAAAGCTAAGCTTTGATTCGTGAAGGTCGTATTGACGTGCGTCCGGAGATCGGATTTGAGCCAATGTACATTACAGTCGTCGATGAATGAGGAGTGGATAGGGAATGTGGATGGCGCCAGGTAGATAGGTCCGGGCAGTTCATTCCAAATTAGGGTACCGAGGGAGGGAGAGGGCAGCACAGAACAAGATGAATGAGGATTTAAGAGAGCGGACAGATTATTGTTCAGTTAATGAAAACGTGGGGTATTTGCACTTTGTTGTATGGATTACAAGGATTCCTTCAAAGACCTGTTCAAACTTTATAATAATATACTTTAAAATCATATAATATATCAACAGTCAATACTAAAGATACATGTCAAGCTTTTAAACAAAAATTTCAAACTTGGTATTTCAAGCATCTAAAATAATTTCACACATTCTAAATCTAGACGAATTCATATTGAAAATACAAACTACAAAGGAAAACAAAAATAAACAAATAAATAAATAATCTCATGATATTTCTCTTATTAGAATCAAATGTTTAATATATAACTAGATAATTTCTTCTGCTTCCTATATGTTCCACAATCAGATTCTTTCCCAACTCATGCAAAAATGCACAATTGTATATTATGTGTTACATAATTGATAAGTTCCAACACACACACACACATGAACATATATATATATATATATATATATGTATAATTTCGTTACCTGCGTACTAAATATTACTGAGCAAAATCATTCACATCTTCATCCAAGATGTACAGCGTTACTTGTCAAGTGTATGCCAAACAGTTCATAAGCACTACATAGAAAGTATAATAGTATTTAATGCCAGGATAGGCAAATATTTATGTACTAAGGACACGCGGGGTTTATATATAAAAATAAATAAATAAGTATGTGATTATTGTGTAGCAGTAGATGTCACTTTGTAGCCTCAATAAGAGGAACTCCACCCTGAGATGGACAATGCCACGGTGGCACGGTGAGGGGACCCCATACCCGAGGATACTACCCTCTCTTTTCGCTTTCTTTTAAATCTGGGGTGTTAGTGATGGGCACACTTCAATCAAACCAGAGGTGTGACAGCATTAATGTACAGAAGGACATCTCATACAGAATTCGTTCGTCGATTATTCATTCAGATTCATTCATCGCTACCCTGTTAGTTCTGGAGTGTGGGTGATCGTGATTGGAGCATTTGTCATTCAAAGGAAAGATTGGATGAAGCCCTAAATCGTTTTGTAGGTTTTCCTCTTTCTCTCCATTTGGAATAGTGTTGAGGTGGGCGATGAGCATAGGTGCATTGTTTCTGTTATACCTAAATGTTTTTCATCTGTTTTGGTTGAGGAAGAAGTGGCTGCCTAATTTCTCTTTGATGATACATACATACATAGAGGAAGACAGTTTGGGAGTACATTTAATTGAAAAGACAAGTAAACAATATCTACAGTTATTTAGAAATACAAGCATAGAAACTACACAGGTTATACACTCCATTTTAATTTAAACATGTAGGAAAATTAGAAACAAATTTATAAAGTTTTGAAAAAATACAAAATACTATTCACTATTCAACAACCAAATTTTTGCAGAATGGCGGGATTTTATTTTCTCTGATCAATGCATAGTCAAATTACAATATATTTATATTTTATATTATATAACTAAATAAATTCAGTATTTTTTAAACATTTACACTAACTTGTTTGAAACAAATTGAACATGAAAAAAAGAAAATAAATATGATGACTATTCTGCCTAATTGAAGAACTGTGTATATAACAAAATTAATAATAACTAGAGTGTAAGTGATAAAATATTTGGAATACATTTCAAAAACTTATACAACTTAGTAGCAAAGAGAAATAGATCATACATAAATAATTATTTGTAAACACAATTTAAATCTTCCATAATCAGCTTTAAGTTTAAAAAATCTGTTGTTGAAACTTTTTGAACTTATAATTTTAATTTAATTAATGTGAGCAAGACTCCACATGCTTAAGTAGCGGGTACTTTGGTTAGTTGTATATTATATATATATATATATATATATACATGCATGTGTGTTTTTTTTTCTTTTCTGAAAGTATTAAAACATTTAATTGAAGAAGCTAAAAGATTGTGATTATAAGGGATAGTTGTGTTTGATACTTTGGTTTTTATTTTTCTTGTTCCTCCTCCAAAAATCAACTACAACCCTACAACAAATTAATTTAGAATTTAGATTGATTTATTTGTTTACTTTATATGTTAGTTTATCTATCATATTTTTAACAATATTTTATACAAATAACATACACAGTGTGTTTTGGTAATTGATACTTTATGTTGATTGTAATAAATGTTTTGACCAAACTGAACAAACTATAACATTTTTTTATCTCTATCAAGCACACACGTGTATATATGTGTATCTCTCTCACATATACATCCAATTCTTTAGTCTAACTTATTTCATTCTAATTCATGAGATGAGCTTATTTTTGTATTCTTGTCATCACATTTATCCAGTATTTTAATTAAATTCAACTTTTACAAATTTCATAGTATGTGAATTAAACATGTAATGAAAAGGTGAATATAGAATAATGAAACATGTCATTATTCTATATTTCCAAAAAAAAAAAAAAAAACTACATTACATGTGTAAAACATTTAATGATGAAATTTGCCACATATAATTAATTTGATTGTTGCTCTCAACACTATCTATCTTTCTCTCTATATATATAGATATACATATACGTAGTTCTTCTTTTGATACAAATTAAATTAATTCTACATTCATAACTAAGTATTTAAAAAAATTATTAATTCAAATATTACTGTGATATATATATATATATATATATATATATATATTGTTAACACAATGTGGTGCTGCAGATAATGATTCTTACAGTAAGCTCACTGGTTCTCACAAATTGTAATAATATGCTCACTGTTGGTGTTTACCCTTTGGTACTTTAGAGAAAAATAAAAAAAAACAAAAGTTTGTACACCATGAATGAAAATGATAAGAGCAAAGATGAAAAGCGACTTTGAACAAATATATATATATATATATATATATATATGTTCTTGGAGGTGTTGGATATTTGAATGATGTGTAATGAGATCAATGAGAAGGTTGATGAAAAAATCAACTGCTGATGTTGGAGGGTATGTTTTAGAGTGGTAGAAGGATTAGTATATTTTCAGTGAAAATATACTGACAAAAAATGTATTGGGAACATCACTACTTCAAATTCTGTATGAAACCTAGTATTTAAACAACATTTAATGTTCAGCTCATTGCTACATTGCTTTACAACTCACATAGACATCAACACATAAAACCATATCATGTCTCCTCTTTCCCTTTTCCAAAGCCAATTGGAGCAGTAGCTGACTTAAAAGAACACACAATTTCTCATGTCCCGTCACCCATGTCCCTTAATTAGGATGAATTCCATCGAGAGATCCTATTCCAGTAGAATGATGAATGGACAGGATGGAGGATGACACAACAGATCCTCCGTTAATGAATCTCGTTCCAAGGTGCCTCATGTCTCCGAAACGCTACTCCATGTCTCTGCCTCAGAATCGAAACCCTAAAACGAGGCATCCTGTAAAACCCAAAATAAAATTCGGCAAGAGCACAGAAAAATACCATTGACCATGACTTAACCACGTGGCAAATCAGAGTGGGACGGCCAAGATAGTCGGGGCGAAAATCTTTGGCAGAGCATGCCCTAAATAAGCTTCTCTGAGCTGTCACCTCTTAGGTGCCTTCCACTAGGCAGGACTTCATAGATGGACGACCTCATTCATTCTCCTCATCATTATATCCCGACGCCTATTTGTCATTATCAGGCATCCTCAGTCGTACATGCTGAGGATGATGATGTCACAAGCGTCGCTCTGGTTCGAGACTCCGGTATCGTGTCTGCATGACCAGTGCAGGTTCTCAATCAATGACTTGCTATGCCTGGGGCGGGTTGCTTGGGTGGGAATGGAGCCACCCAGTGTCAGGGCTGAGGACCGGGTATATTATTCTTAAAAGAAAGACACTTCGTAAATTAACTTTGTCGATGCTAAATAAACCAAACAGTACATGCTGCAATTGTCATCAGTTTTAGGATACTGGGAGATAGAAACTTACAATAGTGTGAAAATCATGCTGAACAAAAAGCAATCACTATCATACATTAGGAAATAAAATAACCATGTTTTTGTGTGTGAATATATTGACTATACTTAAAAACACAATATCATTAGTAATACCATGAAATTATTGCATAAATTACTCAAAATGAAAAACTTAGCAGCACCAATTTTTTTTAATAAGTCAAGAGTATTAAACATGATTTAATTAATTATTGTTAAAACCAATAAAAACATCATGCATGACCATGATTAAAATATCTTTATTTTTAAAGGAATGCATCGTATATTAAAAAAAATGATTTTAACTGCTTTACCTGACACTTCAATTATTTAATAAAATTCAGTTTGTTTGAAAAGCAAACATATTATATTGAAAATCTTCAAATTATTGGTATTATTTTAACATAGTATAAATTTTACACATAACATTTTTTTGTAACTAAAAATATCTAAAAAAAATTGCTGTCTAATTTTCAGAAACATTTATTTATTATTTATTATTTATGAATAAAATTATTATTATTTCATTTATGTTACTGTGTTAAATTTTAAGTGCTTTTATATTTTGTGTTCCTGTCTATTTGTATTTTTTAGTAAATAGCTTAACATTTTAAAAGTCTTCCAAACAACTTACATCATTGTAAATATACTGCAGTACGGTTTTTTTTTTTTTTTTTTTTTTTTTTGTCAAACTACTTATTGATATGTAATCAATTCCATGTCTTAAACTATAAACTTGCACTTATTGCATGAAATTTGTTAAAATAGATGTAGTTTAGAATATTATACTATCAAATTTTATAAAAACCTAACTTCTCAATGTCACCATTTAGACATGATTTATCTTTGAAACCATCTTAATGATGCAAATACAAAATTTAGTACATGACATTTTTCTATCAAAGAAATTTGCTTAGTCCTCTTCTGTGTTATGCCTTTGTACAAGATAATTTTTCACCCTTATTGAATTGTGAGGTTCGAAACCTGGATATGAAGTACAAAACAGTTAACTTATTTTTTGCCTTGATTTATTTGTTTGACAATATTTCATGCAACCTCTGCACTTAATGCTTTCCTGACAATTAAACTTTTTATTGCATTGAAGTGTTTGTACGTTGCAAATTAGACCAAAGACTTGTGTCAACCCATTTTTCTCAAATATGCTCGATGGAATGTTCATGCCCACAAAGGGATGGAACATTTGATTTAAATTTAAAATAAAATTTTGTTATAAATTTAAGTAATGAAAGTGAAGGATCATAAGACATTCTACAGTTTTAGAAAAAAATAATTATCTCGTGTTGCAAGGGTGATTATTCTTGTGTGCATGAAGTCCAACAATTCAGCTTAATGCATTTCAAAAGATCAAAATCAATAATCAATTTTTATGATATGATGTGAAATTGTTTACACACATATTCATCATCAACTAATACTAGAAACAATGTTGTAATTTTTGGGTTTCCCCACACAATGTAAGATTTTGTGTGTTGACAAAGAAAAAAGAATACAACAATGCATACAATGTAATTTATAATCCTCTTTTGCAAGATGTTTGAGATGTTTGAAAGTTTTTGTTTTATGATCAATTTAAATAATTAGAATACTCAAAAAACAGTATACAAGATTTCATGATATCTTCAACCAAACTACAAGTTGTGTTTCTTATACCGATATAGGATTCTTGAGATTATGCTGGAAGTTATAATCAAATTAACTTCCAAAATGCCACATTAACATCTTAATTGATATTGAAAATTAAAAAAAAAAAAAAAAAAAAAAAACTGAATATTAATAATCCTTACAAGCAAAGATACAATAATATTTGAACACAATTATATAATACAATTTTTTTAACACCCAAAACTATTATTTTACCATTTTGTAAAACTACAATGAGATATGGATTTTGTAATAATAACAATCATAATTCAATAATATACTAAACCAACAGCAATAACTACAGACAAACAAACAACAACAAATTGATATATAAAAGTTATATAAATTCGTGGCTTACAGACAAAGCTGGAGTGGATTTGGACAAATAACTAAACAGATGTTCCATTACTAAAATTACATAAAGTAAGTATGCTTAATATAAAAAAGGATAAAGTTTATGTTTACAAATACACTCATCTTCACAAATAGAAGCGGACCCTAAACCCAAAGACACGAAGAGCCCTCCCACAAATACACGACGGGACCACACACCACGGTCATACCGGGATGGACCTGGACGGTCGCAGGACCCCCATAACGTCGAACCACGCAGACACGGGAGAATTGTCCTCATGAAGAGAGAGAGAGAGACGTTGGGCTGAAGTCCGTGGACATAATGAGTGCATTTAGTTCCCTCTCCAAACAAAAAAATGCGCTTGCATTACCACGCCCCACAAGGCAAAGTCTGGTAATGCCCAGATAAACGGATAGATGAGTCTCATGATTTACTCCACATCCTCATTCATCCACCACCCAGCTTCTCCGTGTTCTCCCAATGCATGGTAGATGATATTTGTCACTACCCTTCCACGTGATTTCATTTGCGATGGATGAGTCGATGGAAACGGTTGGCGTTTGACCGGAACTGGGGGTGAAGGTTGGTTAGGCTTGTTCGTTCATGTCTGTCTGTATGTCTCTCTACCTGCCAGTCCGTCTGCTGGGGCAGCCCTATTAATGAGCTCCGGCAATAACAGAAATTAGGAGGAAAGAAGAAGAGTAGCAGTGGTGGTTCTACCCCAGGTCTAACGAAAAGAACGACCGTAGCTATGATGAGATCTCCACCACAGAATGTGATCCTTACGTGCCCTACCTTAAAAGCACACCACTTGAGGGGATGAAGGGGACAAGGGTGGGGCTTCACTTCAACTCAAGCTGCCGTAGTACAACACCAACAAATGGTATTCATTCATTCGTCTGTGGTCATGTATCCATCCATCCATACATGAGCCCCTGACAAGAGTTTGCCTTCAGTACTTTGCAATTGGTCGTGCTGTCTTCAATTGACGTACGTGGCAGTGCTTTTAGGCATGGCAGAAGGACGATCCATTGCCACGTCATCAAGGGGGATTTGAATCTCTGGGTAGGGGCTCTCCTCGTATGCCACCTGTCAGAGGGAGGAGATGTGGCATTTCTAAGTCAACATTCAAGTGCCCTCCGTAAGGACTTACTCCTCTCTCTCTCTCTTTCTGTGCCTGTAATACCCTAGCGACAGGCCCTGTCATACTCTTGCTCTGCGCATTTTGAACTCTAGAACACACTGAGAGTTAATTAGCCTAATGCTCATCATTTAGTTTGTGGCCAAGAAGATGAAGAAAGAAAAAGAAGAAGGATTCGACAAGAAGAGAGTTCTTGCAAGTAACTCCTTCTCAATACCTCCAATTTTCGCCCTAAGTTTAGAGGCAAACATAGAGGTAAATTTAGAGGTGCCTAGTCGTGGAGTGGTTGTCCGGCGCTCATCAACAATAAGAGGAGGAAACGGGTGGTGGGCAAAGGCGCCCCCTAAATTTCCTCACTAGCAGCAGCGGCTAAGCTGGAATGGCAGGGCATCATTCCGCTCTCTGCCTCCAGGAGTAGCCCTAACTTTGGAGCCACTCCTTTCACCCACCCGTACCAGCAACATCATCCTTTCTCCTCCTCTTCTGTAGGCGTCACTTTTCTCTCCCCAATATCTTCCCCACTTTCCCCTCCTCACCCCGTCTATGGGCAGTCATCATCCATCAAACTCTTGCCTTTTAACTTTTCCACGTGGGCTGTCCCTCCTTTTTGGGTCAAAATGAGAACAACACCTAAATTTTTGGGAAAATTTAGGTGTTGTTTCAGCTTCCATCAGCACATGAAGGACGAGGCTATTGGATGTGAAGTGAACCTCGAAAACAATGGATGGCATTATAACCCGAGGTCAACTATTAACTATTTGACATCTGGACCTTGGGGGGGGGGGGACCCCGAAGTCTTTGTAAAATTTTAATCTTAAACAGAAATAAAGTTATTACTATGATTGAAAAGAAGGCAATTATCAAATTTTCTTGAAATTAAATGTAATTAGATATGAAATAGACACAAACCACGTCAATGTTATAAAATATTACATATACAAGAAAATCGGAAAAGGTAAAAGATCTCAAAGGGATTGTGACCATCCACGTTCCCAGGCTCCCAACGAGCGAGTCGGTACAAGAAAGAGGAATAGAAGAGAAGTCGACTCGAATGGGGAGGGGGAGGGCAACGGGTAGACGTGTTGAAAGCCCACCAGGGCGGTCAGGGGCAGTCTCGGGGAGAAAAGAAAGTTCCCGCGCGGGGAAGGTCCAAACTGCGGGTGTCACGGCCATGGGGCCCAAGGCGAACGGGAAAGGGGAAGAGAGCGGGGCCTGCCTGCATGCCTCCCTGTGCTTTCTGACAGCCATGACAAGCCATGTAAAAATTCATTCCGCAATCTTGCCCCCACTTGCCCAGTCCCTGCAATCTCTTCTTCTTCCCAGCCCCGCAGTAAATTGGGTCACCTGGATAATTATGGAGTAAGGGGGTTGAAGATGGGACAAGATGAGAGGAGAGGAGAGGAGAGGAGGATGTGAGGGGGCGGTGAGAGGAGCAAGACGAAGAGAGAAAGAGAGCGAGAGAGAGGGAGGCGAGACAGACGAAGTGGCTCACTGGGTCATGGTGTTGTCGATTGCGAGGAGTTGGATCATGGCGAGGAGGAGCTTGGGGGAGGGAGTGCCATGGCTGCTTAACCTCCCCCTGTCCCACTCGCACGCCATTGCCTGAAACAGGCTGGGTTCTGTCCTCGCTGCCTGGGCTCTGTCCCTTCCCCTCTCGACTTCGTCACTTGTTGATAGGTTGTCGCTGCGCGAGATGGCCCTCTCGCCCTAGATAGTCTTCCGTGATGGTGAACGGGGTGTTTGTCTCTCACGCTCAGTGTGGCCCTGGAGTTTGCGCCTTATTGATAGTGTTGGTGAGGTGGGGTGTGGCTTAATTTCGTGGTTTTGGAGAGCGGGATCTGTGGATGGAGTTTTTTTTATTTTTATTTTTATTTTTTTAAAATTTTATCGCCCCTTCTTTGAATGTGCATAAGAGTGGTAGGGAGTGTTCGGTAGCCCTGTTTTTCCCTGTGTGCCCTATTTTTGAGTGAGTGCATTGGAAGGGTTTGAGAGAGTGCGTACAAATTCGATAAGAGGCGTATCGAAGATCAGTTTGTGTAGTGGGTGTTGTTTCGGATTTGTGAACGTTCGTTTTGCGCATATTGTAGGTGGTTCTTGGAAATGTCTGGAGCTGGAATGAAGTGATGTGAAAGGTTTTCTGGATGGGCTGTGACTTGAATGGTGTTTTGGATGTAATCCAATATGAACA
This sequence comes from Physcomitrellopsis africana, assembly GCA_036785485.1. Taxonomy (NCBI): domain Eukaryota; kingdom Viridiplantae; phylum Streptophyta; class Bryopsida; order Funariales; family Funariaceae; genus Physcomitrellopsis; species Physcomitrellopsis africana. The sequence continues at coordinate 130,697 of JAWRVF010000323.1, forward strand.
CCCCATTGCCGGTTCTTGGCATCAAAGGGAGGTCGGCGTTGCTCAATTGTGGTATTTGATAGTTTACGAAGAACGACGCGATGCGGTAGACGAAGTCTTAGCTCCGATGTGGCCAGTAGAACAAGGCTTGTGCAGGAGGCACTGGAGCAGCTCAGAGTAGCATCGATAGTGTGACTGTATATTTCCTCCTTTTTTCCCGTTTCGGCAATTTCTGTCCCAAGCAGGTGAAAATGATGACCAGGGGTAGCAAAACGGCGGCCGAGAAGGTTGATAGGGAATCAGATAGTGGTCCTGATATGGGTTCACCTGCCCGTCGAGAGCCCATCCCGCCCGTTTCAAACATGCAGGTGTGTGCAATTTTCTCTCCAACTTTCGTAAATAGATTACACATACCACTGTATAATTGTTGATTCTTCGAGGCCACGCCAGGAATATGATTTTCAGGGTACGGTCGAAGGACATGGCTCTTCTGCTGAACTTTCTTTTGGGCCCTCTTGGTACCTTTAAACATTTGAATATTGTGATCCGAAACGAATTCCACTCTGGGGGCGACTCTCCGATCGCTACTTTCGTGAATACCATAACTATTTTCAATCAAATGCACAAGCTCTTGGCTACGAATAAGTGTGGCACATGTTGCATTGATGCTGCTCTTGCGAGTAATCATCATTTGGAGTGCGCAGCTACTCTATGTGTCGTTGCCATACACATCGTGCCTGATACCTGGGTAATGCACATACAACCCAATGGTGTTCACAGAACGCATTGTCTTAGTCTAGTAGAGTTGACTGTGCAGGATTCTCCCTTGTTCAAGTACTTGTGCGAACTGTCGCCAATCCAGCCGGCAAAGTCGGTGCATCATGCCCAGACATACAACGAAATGACGTTCCCACAAGAACACCGAATCTTTGCTTCTCCGCGCAGTGCTAGAAGGTCCTCGACGAGTTCACTGAAGAGGTGCGGGCGATGCTCTTTTCGTGAGGAAATTGTGATGTATCTTGTCTTTGTTTTATATTCCTGAAGTTGAATAGGTGTCCGGGATTTTGAGAGTCTCTCACGCTGTATGTGTTTCCAGTTTATTTCTCCACTACACCAGTTCACACATGATCTTTGAATAGGTTCGTTGCTGCCGAAAGTTTGTCAGCACAAGCCCCAGCTGAAGGTCGTGAAACTCTTGGGTGGCATCAAACTCCCACATTCTCCAGAAGCACGCTTTCTGATAATGCACCATCACCATCTCCACTGAACCGACGTTCCGATGATAATCAAGTAACTCCTTGCTCAAGAAGGCAAACAGAGGAAGTGCCTAAGTCGCAACCTGAAAGCTTAAGAACCGAAGGGTTAGGTACTGACGTATACATGGATGAAAACCGTGGTGGACAACGGATGTCTGGGACGCCAGCACATTCAAATCCGGAATCTACCTCCAGTGTGATGGTTAGAATAGCGGGTACCACTGCCAGCTTCCAATCTCAGTTTAATGATCACCAGCAATTGGACCTTGCCGTGTCTGCAGCGATGCCCTCTGAGATGGTTAGGTGTATAGACGGAAAAGGTGATTTGTTAGATGGAGCAGGGAGCCAGCACAATTTTGCGATAGATAGGAGACAATCTACTTCTAGCTTAATGTCACTTGCGATTGACTGTATACTTCCAAGCCAAGAGTCGAAATGCTCGGAACAGAACGAACACAGGCGCATATCTATGGCATCCAGTTCTCACGTTGACGGTAATGGATTGAACTTCAGTCCTGATGCTAAAGGTAGTCCTGAACTTGACCGTGAGACTACAGCCATGGCATATTTTCTTGCTGGAAACCAAGATCTAGGACAGGACAACGTCGAAGAGTGGTCAGAGGATTCAAGTGAGGTCGTTATTCCAAGGTTGCCAATGCGACCTACACCTGGATACTCTGAGAAACCGTCTGACATGATCAATGAAAGGGCCGTGAAACAGGAAAAACAAATGCTTGATGCAATTACTCCTCAGTCTGGACTTATTACATCAACTGAGGATGGACACGACACAGGCTTGATTTCAACGACTAATAATGCTAGCAATCAGCAATCTGTTCTTCCTCACAAGGTGTGTGGGATTTTATTCCATTTCGTTTATTTATTTATTTATTTATTATTATTTTAATGTCTGGTGCTTGAATTAGGAACTCTCGATAAGTATCCTCTTGTAAGCTGTAGCATTCTATGCCTCTTCGACCCTTGGCTTAGTCAAATGATGTTAAAGTGACTTAGTCAAAAGATAGTCATTATCTTCGTCGTACTTTAGTCAATGACTTGCGTTTCTGTGTCTTCGGTGTTTTATATCTCGATCCAATTTCCTCAGCGTACAACTGGTTGTAGCTCTTATCCGACTCGCTAATGCAATATTTGCAGGTGGATAACGCCGGACAGCGGGGCTTCAGAAGACGGTGTCTTGATTTTGACGCTTCTGTAGCAAGGAGAAAAAGCCTTGGCAGCATGGGAGGAAGGAAATCTTTTGGTAGTAGGCTTAAAGATTGTAGTGGAAGCAGTATTGCTGATGACAACAACCTATCTTCTGGTTTTGCGAAAGTTGCAACTTCAGATGCAACAACCCGACTCCTCTCTTCTGGGAACGATTTTTCGAATTCTAAAGATTCTACTACAGTGGAACGAGATTCTGGCACAGATTCCAGGGGTGAGTTTCGAAGTCCAAGTGCAATAGGATATAATACATCAATGCGGTGTATGGATAACAATTTGAAGGGATTTGAGCAGGTGTTTGGCTTTTTATGTTCATGAGGCTGATGTCTAGGCACTGGCCGCTTGAGTATTGCATTATTGTGATTCTTTGCCTAAATGCAATACGTATCCCATAGCAGTTGAAGGTTGTATTCTGCCTAGTAGAGTAACTAGCCTCAATGCATTTAAGTGTCCAGTTAATTAGTTCCTCTCTGCCAATCTGGTTTCTTTAAGCATGTTCAATTTTCTTTTGTGAGATCAGAGATCCCAGCACATGCGGACACATTTGGAGCCACGGCAATGGTGCCCCTCCCAAGCTGTTCATTTCAGAAAAGCATGGATGTGCTGAATGTAAAGGCAGGGAAAGCACAGAATCGGAAGTCTCAGAATCCTGGAGCGACACCTGCGGTTAATGTATCAGAAGGCCTGAGACGGAGTCCTCGCAATCGATCTTCTGGAATTGGGCTTCACTTGAATTCTCTGACTAGCACCGTCTCCTTCAAACGGGATTTTTTGTCTGCTGGAGGAGAAAGCTCCAAAGGAGTCCTGGCTACAGTTTTAGGATTACAACTTCAGGCCTCTGCAAGTCCTAGGGAAGATTCATGTGGTGAAGGGCCAGGAAGCACAGGTCATTCTGCGAATATCAATCAAAATTTTAATCCAGGAGTTGATAAACGCGCCGCTGAAAATTCAATCCAGGGGTTGACGAATAAACTTGATTACCACACTCAAGTTCCATCTTTATTAGAGAGGAGGACTCTGATGGAGTTAAATGGTGCTGATACTACATTGCCCCTCAGTAGCATTAAGAAGGTTAATATTCCAGCTCCAGATTTCAGCTCTCTCAATATTGAGAATCTGCCACCGCTTGAAGAATCATTCTCATTGACTCCTGGAGCTAATTTGCCGAGGCTTGTTAGTCCTCGAGGTCAAAAACGATCTCAACCTCATCAACAAGAGTTGATACCACTACCAGATGGCGAAGCTGTTGAAGAACTTTTGGGCAGCCCGCAAGGCTCGAAACGAAGACGGTGAGTTTCAACACCGACTGGGTATCGTTTCCTTTTGCTGTGAGAATTTGTCTGTGTATGTTATCTTCTATCTATGTAGTATGATTGAATTGGGGAGCTCGGGAAAATCTCACGTGACCTTGTGTTCCAGGCTGTCCAGGCGGAAATTCACCGTGTCCTCTCAGAGCGAAAAATCAGGGGATGGATGCAAGCGGTGTAACTGCAAAAAGTCCAAGTGTCTAAAATTGTAAGGTTTTCATTCTTTTTCTTCTCGCTTTGAACCGCATTGCTGCCCTTTCCAGTTGTGACTAGTTACAGTTAACCGGTGGTGGTTTCTGCCAAGCTTCCTGGTCTATTTGACATAAATTTCCTTTGATACTGGATTCCATATGGCAGGTACTGTGAATGCTTTGCTTTGGGTGTCTACTGCGTGGGTTCATGTGCTTGCCGGGATTGTTTCAACAAGCCTGAGTACATTGAGACAGTCATTAACACTAGGCAACAAATTGAATCCCGTAATCCGTTAGCATTTGCCCCCAAAATTGTTCAGGGTGCGGAATCCTCTCCAGTACCTGGGGTAAGTTCAAACCTATCACATTTTACCTTATAATTTCAGCATGCCAATCTTATGCATATTCATGACCTTCCAAGCTTTGCTCGCAGCTGAGGCATGCGTCCAATTGGTTGTGCAGGACGAGGCCTTAGACATTCCAGCCTCTGCCAGACACAAGCGTGGCTGTAACTGCAAAAAATCTCTATGTCTCAAAAAGTACTGTGAATGTTACCAGGTACGCAGAGAAAGCTGGGCCTTTGCGTAGGTCTTTATTTCTCTCTGTTACGAAAATATTACTCTGGATTTTTTTCAGAATGTAACGGATTGCTGTTGTGGTGGACAGGCTGGTGTTGGGTGTTCTGAAGGATGTCGATGTGAAGGTTGCATGAATAAGTACGGCAAGAAGGAAGGTCTGTGTTTGGATACCAACTGCTATTTCTTGTATTCTGGCGGGCTGTTCATAACTGTACTGAAATCACCTCTGAATCAATATGTGAAATGAACTACAGTATACTAGGACGTTCATCTCGTGGATAGCGGTGGAGTGACACGTTCTTCGTTTCATATTGATTGCAATACAGGACCAGAGGGAGATGTGAAGGACGGAGATCAGGCCCTCTCAACGCGAGAGGACTCTCAGGCTGAGGACCCAATCGAGTTGCTCAATAGAATGAGTGGAAAATCTGATAGGTTGCGTGACAACTCCACAAATCAAAACCTGTCTCCCATCACTCCGACCTTTGAGTACGACAGGTATAAAAATGAATTACGAAGGGGCAGCTTCCAGTTCTTCCTTTCTCTGTTATACCTAGTTGTACGCCTCTTCCCACGTTTGTCCCTTGTACTATTTCTGTGTCGATTTACGTCATTGTCGTTAATATGATGCTGTGTTGCACCTGCAGTCTTGGACGGTCCATACACAGATTGAGAACTTCTTTGCGCAAGCGAGCTGATTCCTCAGATGAACCTTGTCACTCACCCTTGTCTCGGCCTGTATCAAGAACTCCCAACTCCCCGACCAGATTCTCTCATGCGCTCGATGCATTCCATTTAGTACCTCCTTATCAGGGCCATAGTGATACAGAATTTTCTATGAGCGGAGCTGGAGACTCTCCCATGACAACCCCTACATTTGCGCGAATGGGTCATCTCTCCCCTAGCTGGGAAGGTCTGGGTGATCTCTGCACCCTCACTCCCATGCAGACCCTGGCCGCGTTGCGCCCAACACCTGGCTCATCGTGTGTAACAATGGAGCGACCTGGTGCCTCGCCTGCATTTAGAAGTCATATGACTGAGTCCCCGTACCTAGCAGCCTCTTCAACGAGTGTGCATCAACGACACGCGTCTTCAAGGTCTCTTTTGTAGTTCTTTAGATGAGTTTCTTTTTATTTCAGTTTATTTGAGGTATAAATATAAGTTATTCTGTTTCTTGCCATATGGATTCTTTTGTTTACATTAAACCGTTCTTTGTTGCCAGGCATTGGTCACCTCACTCTCCGAGATTCAGGCACCCCGCCCCGCGATCGCCGCTTCGATTCGACACGCCACGTCAATCCCAGCTGTCCTGCAACGACCAGACCCATTTAGCACCACCCACGCCCACAATGCAGTCCTCCCAGCTACTTACGGGAAAGAACCTCCAAAGTGAACTAGAGTTGGCGAAGGTGAACGTCGCCGACGATGATGGCACCCCGGAGTTCATGAAGTACGCAGATGAGACTCGTGACAGCTCCCCAAGCCGAAGTGCCGTGACGAAATCAGGCTCTCCAAAGCAGAAACGTGTGACCCCACCCCGTAATGGACGAAACAAGGAGCGGGGTGATTCGTCTCCAGGTGACGGTGGCAATAATCCCTTGGCCTCTCCACCTGGGTCGAGGAACGCCAGAAAGTTCATTCTGCAGGCGCTTCCCACCTTCCATAATGGCTAAGAATGCTTCTTGAACCATGCGAACCCCTTTTCATATTTTCTCTTCAACCCCGCTGGACAAGAAGGCAAGCATGCATTTCCATTTTTGAGTTCCTATTGCCTGTGCTCCTTGTACAAACTTTATGAGAACATGGGACTTATAGCAGAAACGTGCTTTGCGGATTAGCTTTGTGCGTCTTGAGCGATGCTTAATATAAAGGGGGAACAAAGAAAAAGAACAAGAAAAAGAAAAAACATATCAGTATTTTCTCTTACCCAGCGTAGCATACTGAGTCACGAAAATGAAAGACTTCAGTACCGGTTTCTGTTTCATAAGACGCAGTTTCAACTTGATGTTGGTCGTTGTAACATTGTAATATTATCCTGTTTAAGAGATGAGATTAGAGATGAAGCTGAATCCAGGGGTCAAGCTGACACCAAGCTTGGGCTCTTCTGCGCTATAATCATCTTACTGTCGTCTGCACCGTTCCTTGATTTTATTTTCTGACCTTCTGCCTAGTGTTTTTCGCTCTCTTGTAAAGCTTTCATGTATATTTATGTAACATATTCTGTACCGATTCCTTACGTGATGTTGATGATGTTGGCTAGCATATTTTTTCTTGTTGCCAACTGATCTAAAGCTCAGTGACTCTGTATTTGTTAAACCATTTCTATTCAATGTTGTTATTCTGATGTAAATCTGACAAAGTGAAAGTCAAGTGGGGTGACTACTGAGTGTAAAAGTGGCCGTCTGTGTATCAGTTTTTTTCAGATACACGTATATTTTAATCTGGGGCTGTACACAGGTTTGGAAGCATCAGTAGTGACCTGCTATCTCGGTTGATCTTGCACTTGGTATCTTAGTATTGTACAGAGGGCAATCTAAGTCCAATATGGTGAAAACTTTGACTTAAAACATGTTGTGAGTTAACGTATTAGAAAATAGTGTAGCCAAGAATATTGTTTAGAATAACTTATGGAATGCCATCCAAAAAGTATATTCAGTCATGTATACAAAATCTGGTAATCTTTAATCATGTTCATTGAACTGAAGTGTTTCTTTTGTCATTGTTTGTTGAATTACTGATCGTGGAAGATGATTCATTTTTCCATTGTCAAAGTTTTTTGCATTACTTAAATATGTGATTTTAGTTGTATTTTATTTTGATTTTATTTTATACTTCAGGATTGTTTCAATGAATTAAATAGATTTTGCAAGGTTGTCTTTAAGACAAATTTTTTTAATCACCTTTAAAGAAACAATATTGAATATCTTCTAGTCAACCTTTTTGAGCTTCTTAACAATCTTTTATTCTTTGAGGGAAATAAAAGTTGCTACCAAAAATGAATAACTAAAACAAAGAACAAATCGTCAAATTGTTCCAACAATGCTAGTTAGATATAGAACATAATAATTTTGTAGAAAATATAAATTAAGAATAAAAGATATGTTTATTAAATTGTTTGTATTGATAGGCTTTTGCAAACTTAAAAAATAAATTCTTTATGTGTATTTGATATACATTTAAAATTTAAAATTTATTTTTTTAATATAAAAAAGAGAGATGATAGGAGGTAGGCCAATAAAGCTTGTATTTTAGGATTTTTGATGTGGTGGAAATTGTGGCTCACTACTAACACACTTGTAGTTGTGCCGCACAATTGCAACTTGGTTTGAAGGGAGTGTAGAAGCCAGTAGTTCCTTTCAAAGTGAAGAAATATTAATCCGTAGTTTTATTTATTTTTTTAAGGATTTTGAATTTGGTGATAACGGCACAAAGTGTAATGATGATCTATGCAGAGCGCGTCAAGGAAAGTGCAAGGATCACATAGACTAGTCACTCAAGCAATGGTATTGTCGTAGCAATTATCAGTTTCAACTTATTGATGGATCTAAACAAGGAACAAGAGGTTGTTGCCTCTTATGACTTGGACAACCACATATAATTTAGCACACTCCAATTGAATCCCTTCTCTTGGGATTTTCTAAAAGTTATATCGGATTGCTTTTGAGCGTAGAACTACACAAAATCACCATGTATTAGGACCTTAAGAGAAAAGCAATGAAAAAATTATATCAAGATATTATAATCACTTGTTTTGTGGGTGGTAAATTGGATGATTCCAAACTCAAAGCATAGAAGGAAGGACTAGAATTATTAGTTGGAGATTCTATCTCTTTGTAAAAATCTTGGTTACAACTATCTCTATTTAAAAACTTTTTCAAAAAAAGTCACTTATTGGATTTTAATTCAAATTGCTATACAAATCTAATATTGATTTTTACACTTTTTAAGTTTAGAATCTCAATTTTGATCTATGTGCTATTTAAAAACCTAACAAGAATATGTATTTGGGATCTTTCAAGATATTGATATGGATTCTTCTAAAAAAACTTTTGAAAGAATTTTTCTCTATTGCCTCACAAGTCATAACCAAGCTGGGCCATATTTTGAGATATGGTTTAAAAAATAAAAAATCATTGCAATGGATTAGACGTTGATTGGGAGCTTGAATTCAAGATGAACAATCCAATGAAAAATACAAAAAAATTGGTATTTATTGATTATTTGAATTTATTAATTTACTGTTGATTTTGTTTATAAACAAATTATTGCATCAAGAATTCAAGTAAAAGCCAAATAAAAAAAAAAAATCCTTTTAAAAATAAGCAAGATGCTATATTACAAATAAATAATCCTAGTTATATATTGAATCCTTCAAAACACCTGCAAAGTATGTCTACAACTCCATCTAAGAACATGCATACTACTACTAACGCAAATGGTTTTATTTCTATTTAATATAAGAAGAGAGAGGTCCATAAGGTAGCAACAAGATACCAATACAAAGCTAAATTTGATTCGACTACTCAAGTTATTCTTGGAAATGTTCTATCACATACATCACATAAGACATATAAATTATAACTTCAAATTATTCAAGTAATCTTTTTAGGATTGATAAAATTGAAGTTGCTTTAGAAGGAACTCTAAGTGTGATTACAATCACACTAGCTTCTATGCCTGAGCAAGAAGTTCTCTCTTAATCTATTAACCACCACAATAGGAATTTTGACAAACAAACGGCTTTAAGTAGTAAATACATGGCTTCAACTTTAGTGTCGTCCTAAGAGGTCTTTTCTATAGACAAGGTAGATAACAACTCTATGTTATGTGGCCAGAGCAGATCTCCAGGCAATATAACTTAAATATTGCACTATAATTGATCCAATCCAATATAAAAGCTTTTTGATAACTTAGAGTAAGACTAGAATACAACTATTCTAGTCCAACATAAGAGATTTAAAATAACTCAGAGCAAAATAATATAGTATAGATATCTACTACAATGGCTAAGATCAAAAATATTTTCCATACAATATAGTTGACAACAACAAAAGAAAGTGACAACAAGTCTTTAAATGACCACATTAAATCTAATCTTAATACAAGCATAGTAGTTTCTATATACCAATGTAAAAATTATAAGATTTAAGATATAATCTCTTAAATCTACATTATTAAGGTAATTGTAGCCATGAAGACCAATGCAAGGTACATAAGGCTCATACAACCTAAAAACCTCAATCACATCCCCGGAGACAATTGAGTCTTTTTTTTGTAATGTGATGTGGATTTGTTCTTTTTTATAGGATCCAAAGCTGCTACTAACAACCTCAATTTAGCAAACCCTCTCTTTATAGACGATCTCAATAACAAAAATATTTTAAAAATAAGGCTATACCAAGATTTGTAACTTTTGATGTCGATAGGATCAAAGAATATAAAATTTGTTGATTTATTGGATAATGAGATTTGGCGAGTATCGCCAATATATATCCTAAGATTAAACGGGTATCAATATCCACAAGCTTTATTCTTTTGTCAAATCTAAGGTAAGTGACACAAAATTGCATACCTCACAAACAAGTCTATAAAAATCAATTGGTTGATTTTTAGCCATACTCCTCTCATGTGATTCTTTAATTTATTCATCTATTAGTTTTTCTTCTATTTTATTAAAAAAAAAAGATGTCACTTCCAATCTATACAACTAAGATGGTGATAAATAATAATGACAATATAAATAAAATTTAAGAGTATAAATCCTACAGAGAAAAGAAAGATCCATCTCTTTCTAATTTTAATAAGATGAGTGGATTAAGGCACTTTTTATATAGACATGTAAGTCCTCACCCTCTCTCTTCTTTTGATCTCAATAATAATATTTTAAAATCTCTTTTGAAAAATAAAAATGCATGATATTTTAAAAATAATTTATTATAGATATAAGATTTATTCTAATAATTATCAAAATAACATAGATAGATAGAAGTATATAAAAATAGATTAATTTAATAATATCTTATAAAAAAACTTCTTAGAAGTGTTATAAATGTAATTTTATCTTTATTTATATCTATAGGTGATTGATAGGTTAAAAACTTGGCCAACAAGTTAACTGTATATTACACATGTTAGTAACTTATGGAACTAGCTAATTATGTACTGCATATATTGAAAACTTATCTTATAAGTTTGATACATGTCTTATAAATTGGACACGTGTCTTATAAATTGTATACATGTTGGAGGTCCTATAAAACATCACCACATAGCTCTTAGATAGATAGTATATGTAAAAACAAGAGTGAAGCTTTCTTCATTCTTATCAATGCCTTTCTTGTCCCTAATCTTGTTTCAAGAGTCTTTATTCTTTTTGTCTTTGGCAATAGCCATTTTAATTTAACATTATGATATCTTTAAGTGATTTTTTATTGCTTTCGAGTAATATAAGAATATTTTGATATTTTAATTATTTGTGTTTTATGTCCTTAATAATTTGATAAGAGTATAGATTCATTGTTCTTATTTTGTATTTTAGAAGTGAGTGAATTATCCCACTTTTATTGTTGTATTTGAAGGTTGTGAATTATCCACCTTTAAACTAATATTCTTGGCTTTTTAATCTAAATTTTTTTCTTAAAAAGAATAAATGACCTCTCTTTGTGAAATTTTTTATTTGATATTAGAGGTTGCAGATTGTCCTCCTCTAATTTGAATTGTAAATTTTTTAAGTTATATAAGATGGAAGAAAAAATCATAGATGCTATACTTAGTAGAAGTGAATATAGATCCGTAACTATTATAGATCTTTAAGAGCTTGTCAATACTTTTAGGGTGGAAATTCCATGCATCACTAATATCAAATATAAAAGTACTATTCTTATGTCTATAGAAGAAGTTTAGAGTCTATGTCAAGAAGTTGTACAATTGAAGGAAGCAAGAAAATCAGCCTCACAATCAAATCTAGGAAGTCTTATTTCTATAAGTATGAAGGAGACAAAGATTAGTATGCTTGAGAAATTTGATGGAATAAGATCAAAATTTTGAAGATTTTTACAACAAATTAAGCTTTATTTAAGATAACATTCTTTCTAATATTCTAATGGATTTACGCAAGTTGGATTTATAGATGCACTTCTATCTAGAAGTGCTCTTTTTTAATTTGTATCTTTGATAGAAAAAAATTCACAACTTCTTTATGATTTGAATTCATTCCTTGAAGTATTTATAGCCACATTTAGAGAAAGTGATTGAAAAAAGATAACAAAAGCCAAACTCTTATCTTTATGACAATGATCATAGTTAGCTACAATCTATATTGTCAAATTCTAAATCCTTGCTTGTAATATGGAGTGGAATGATAAAACTCTTACTAATCAATTTTGCTATGAGTTGAAAGATGACGTCAAAGATTTTTTATTAACAATATTAAAAGCAGATTCTTTAAAATAATTTATTGCTCCAATTATTGCATGCAACAATCAATTATTTAAAAGGCATCAAGAATATAGATTTAGTTGGAGAAGAATAAGTCAATTAATGACAATAGCTCTTAAGTGTTTAATTTATAAATTAATGACAATAGCTTTTAAGTGATGCAAATTGATATGGTACATTTTAAACCTCTTATTAAATAAAAAAAGATTTGATGTTGTCAAAAAGATTTTTGCTTATATTATAGAGAAGCTAAGCACATTGCTCAATATTGTCTAAAGAAACAATACAACTATAAAATAAGGGGCATGGTTGTTAGAAAAGACAATGTATTTGAAAACAAATTTTTTTAGTTACAATAAGAACCATGTGACTAGAATCATGTGCAATACCTAGTAATGGTCTTATTATCTTCTTAGATCCCTCACCTTGTTTTACAATAGATGTATCTTTAGAACCTAGAAATCACAAAGTTCTTGTTTTATTAGATTTAAGAGCCTCAATTTGTTTTATAAACAACAATTTTCTTAAAAAATAAGAAACATCTTTAATTTAGACAACTACATTTGTGCACAAAGAAGTCACATATGATTGTTTATTATCGTTTGGAGATATCACCTATGAAACTATTTCTTTAAATATAGCAATTAAAGAATATAATAGATTAGTAGTATTTAATATGATTAGATCTCCTTTCAATCTAATTTCTTAAGATTATTGTGGTTAAAAAAATATAATCTTTAAATAGATTAAACTTTTGATAACCTTGACTTTTTTCATAGTTTAATTTTAAAATCCATTAGTCAAGTAGAAATACATAAATCTAGTATATTTAAATCCTTTTTTTATAGGTGCAAAAGCTTTCATACATGTAGCAAAAGAAGGATTATCTTTTGTTATATATACCACATCCATTTTTGATACTGAAAAGATTACAAGTAATATTCCTAACCAATATCAAGATTTTCAAGACATTTTTGAAAAGAAAAATGCAGATATTTTTTTAGAGCATCGACCTTATGATTGTTCAATTGATTTTTAAGAAGGAGCTCAACCACTATTTGGACCAATCTACACTTTATTGTAGAATAAGTTGGTTGCATTGAAGGAGTATATTGATGAAAACTTGGATACGAAGTTCATACACTATCGTGTTATAACATATTTATGTAGTAAAAATATAAACAAGAATGATTTATTAATTAATATTCAATCATCTTGATTCAATAGGAACTCAAGATACTTAAGAAAGATTTTATGAAAGTATCTTAGATTATTTTCTTGTCTTAATATCTATTAAATAAGAGTTAGTTATTAATTTTTTCTTCTAGATTATAAAAATTCTTTTATTGTCTTAGAAATACCATAAATTAATAAAAATAAAATAAAAAAATAATTAATTAGTATAGTTGATACTAAGATTGAATTTAGAATAGGATTGGACTTAAAAATCCCTACAATAGGTTAAATTGATACCTAAGGGTCAACCGTTTGTGGAACATAGTCAAATTCATACCTCCAATTATTAAAATGGCTACTGAGGGCAAAATATAGATTCATTTGGAGATTAGCAATTAAAATTTGAAAGTTGGCTTCAAGCTTATTCCAAAAGCATAAAATTCATTTTCATAGGTTTTGAAATGACTTTGCAATCATTATTCAAATTTAGGATTTATATTGGTGATTTTGGTTTTAGTCAATAAAATTAGAACTAGCATTCTTGGTTAATTTGTGCAATGGATATAACATCTATAGTTAAAAAATTAATAGTATATAGTTAATTAGGTGTATTATAAGTGCATAAAATTTTGTCATAATCTAATAGTGCAATTGAGAGATATTTGATCATTAATATGAGAAGGTACTAGAAGTTGGCAGTTTTGGATTGTTTAGGATTTTTGTGATATCCAGATATCTATTAGTTTAAAAAAATAAAATTTGGCATAATATTAGAAGACTTGGAAATCAAGATATGCACCAATTTTGAGTTGAAGTTAATCATTAAAAAAGAAGAAATTGCTAGTGAAACATATGCATCACATTCAAGTTAGCGGCCAAGTGACATCAATGATGTTTGTGGATGTTTTTTTCACAATTTGTGAACTGGATTAGGTTGAAATTTTTTGAGTATGTAGAAGACTTATAGTAGAATTTGTATGTGTAATTTCACATTAAGAATTATAGCTTGTTGAAGCTCACTAATTAGGATTAGAACTTATAAAAAAAATTTAAGTTGCTTAATTATTAAAGTAACAAGGCAATTGGAATTTGTATATAGCTGAGATTATTAAGAAGAATTTTTTTGAGCACTTTATGTTGACTTTGAATACTTTTGAATTGAGATTTGAATTATATTCTTTTTGTATAGATAAAACCTATTAAGATTTCTTGCATATTAAAAAATATAACTTTATCCTCCATAGCCAAGTGCCCGATGCATTTCCAAACAAGACAACACATTATATGACAATGCCATTCAAAATCTATAGCAAGAGCTCTTATCTTATTTTTGAAGAAAAAAGATGAATTGTTATGGATAAGCATAGATTATTGAGGATTTAACAAGATTGCTATTAAGAATATGTATCCTTTATCTTTGATTTTAAGATTTTTTAATCAATTCAATTAAGCAAAGATCTATACAAAAATAGATCTATAAGAAACATACATTGATGTGCATCAAAAAAGATGATGAATAGAAGAGTACATTTCAAACTAAATATGGATATTTCAAATGTAATGTCATGCCTTTTGGACTTACAAATATATTAGCTGCTTTTCAAAATCTTATGAATGATATTTTTTATGAGTTTCTTAATAATTTTAATGTTTACTATTTAGACATTTTGATCTATTTTAAAAATACAAAAGAATATGAATTTCATATTGGTCATATATTACAAAAATTTAAGAATACAAGATTATATATCGAGATGAAAAAGTGTATATTTCACACTACTCAAGTTGACTTTTTAAGATACATCATTTCTAATGACACTCTAATGATGGATTCTAAAAAATTTCATATAATTATGGATTGAAAAATTTCAAATTACTAAGAAATGTGCAATATTTTTTGAGATTTGGCAATTACTATCAAATCTTTATCAAGAACTTTTTTCAAGTTGTAGCTCCACTAAAATGCTTAACTTGTTTAAAAAAACTCAAGTGGAACAAAGAAGCAAAAACAACATTTGAAGCTTTGAAGATAGCTTTTATTTTTATACCAATCTTATATTGTATTGACTTATTTAAAGTATTTTTTATGGAAACAAATACATTGGACTTTGCCTTGGTTGTGATATTGTCACAAATGGGAGTAAATAAAAAACTTCATCTAATAATTTTTTATTGATAAATTTTTTCAATAACTAAGATTAATTATGAAATTTACAACAAAAAACTTCTTACAATTGTGGATTTCTTTTAAATATAGTATTATTATCTAAAAAACACTTTTAATCCACTCGCTATGTATATTGATCACAAGAACCTTGAATATTTCATGTCAATACGTATTTTGAATCATTGCCAAGGTCTTTAGAGCATCTCTTTGTTAAAATTCAAGTTTATTATTACTTATTGGCTAGAAAAACAACAAGGTTTGTTTGATGCTCTTTCTAGATGTTTTTATCTTATATCAAAAGAAAGAAATATAATATTTGATTAATAAAGGATAATTTTATTAAAATCAAAATAATTTCATCTTTAAGCAATGAAATTTATATTAATTATTGATTCAACTTTTTTTAAGGAAGTCCAATTAAGTATGTCTTCAAAACTTCTTATTCATGATATTAAGAATAATTCATCTAAGTCTCATGGTACTTCTAAGTTTGAATTCAAAAATAATCTACTCTATTTTGAAGGATGCTTGTATGTTTTAGAAGGTAGAGTACGACTATGTGTTCTTGAAGCTCGTCATAACTTTTCTACAACACGATATTTTGGATATAATAAGACTTTGGAACTAATATTAAGAGATTTTTGGTGGCTTCAAATATGAAAGACAATTAAAGAGATTGTGCAGTCATGTGATATTGGTTCAAGATTAAAAACTCCTTGTCATTGATCTTATGGACTTTTTTAATCCTTACCTATATCAAAGTAGCCATGGTCTTCTGTCTCTATGGATTTTATCATAGATCTATCAATTTCAAGTTCATATGAATTTATATTTATAATTGTAGATTGTTTTATTAAAATGGTATATTTTATATTATATATAAAATCTATCTTAAGTAAAAAAATAGCTAAAATCTTTCTTAAGAACATCTATTACTATCATGGATTTCTAAGAAATATTATATCAGATATAAAGATGTAATTTGTATCAAATTTTTGGAGAATCTTTTTCAAGATATTAAAGGTAGATATAAAACTATCTTTAATCTTTTACCTTCAAATTGATGGACAAAAAAAATGGATAAATCAAATTTAAGAGTAATATTTGATGTGTACTATCAATTATCATTAAGATGATTAAATAATTCTTTTGTTATTATTTGAATTTATTTATAATAATTTAGTACATTCTTCTATTCAATAAGCATCTTTTTTTATCAATTATAATTATCATCTATAACTTGATACTTTTAATTTCTCAAAAGTTGATAGTCTTGTAGCAAAAGATTTGACAAATCAATTGTTAAAGCTACATACAACAATAAAGGCTACTGATATGGCTCTCATTTAGCTATGTAGTAAATTATACATTAAATATATATGTATAATTTTTTCACATAGTAGCCGAACTACAACACGATACCGCCTCCTATAGAAGTAGATAACAATGAAGAATTTGAAGTAGAAGAGGTCTTAAATTCAAGGTGGCACTGAAATAGGTTGGAATATCTTATATATTGATATGGATATGATATTAATGAATGTGCATAGAAGCCATCTACAAATCTAGCAAATGCATCAATTGAAGTCAATGCATTTCATCAACGAAATCTATCAAAATCAAGATGAAAAAAATCTTTATTATAAAATGAAGCAGATTCAATAGAAATATCTTATATCATTATTTGTTATTTCTTTAGATTTTTTAATATTAAAAAGATAAAGAATAAACAACTAAAAATTCAATTCAAAAGTTATTATTTGTTGATTTATTGGATAAGATATTATAACTATTATAACCTTCAAGATGATGGAATAGAAATGAAGATCCTCAAAAATGACATTTTTTTTTTTAAATTGTATATCTTGAATCACCTTTGTTAGATATTGGTGATCCTTTAGATTTTATTTACTTCTTTTATTTGGTATTAAGAATACATATTATATAAATCTTATTAAAAAAAGATTGAAAAGAATTTTTAATATAAAAAATAATATTTAGGCCATGGATGTGGACAAATGGAGATGAATGATAGAAGTTTCTATTCCTATTGGCCAAAAGTCATATCCAATGGACTACAAGGAAGCTGCTCAAGGATTTATTAGAAATTAAGATTTGTTTTTTAAGAGGATTTGAATATTAGAGGCTAAGATCAGCAAATTTAGATTTTTGGCTATGGTTTTGATGCAAAATTTGTGTGATTTGGACTTTTTATGAAAGAGATATAGGCGCTTAAAGTTAAAATGTCAAAATTATACCTATTGTCATTCTTTTGAGCATAACTCATGCATACAAAAGCAATAGAAGATTGATGATTAGGATTGAGAAGAACACTTTTTTGGCTATATTTTTTGCATATGGCTTGATGAAATTCAAGTTGAAATAAAAGAAATATTGAAAGTTAAAGTCAATGCTTGTAATCAAAAGACAATAAGTATCAAGGACATACTTGTCAAAACCTTCTAAAATATTCTAGAAGGTTTCTAGAACTCTCTAAAACCTCCCAGAATCTTCTAATATCTTCCAAGTAGATAGAAGTTGCTCGAAAAGCTTCCTAGTTAGTAGAAGATGTTTGAAAAGCTTCCTAGATAAGAATATATATTAGAGTCAAGGCTAAAGAGTTCTTCAGTCTCAACAATACATCTCTTAGAGCTCTAGCTCACCTCTTTGATGTTGTTTTTGTATTCATTTGATTAATCTAGTTCTTGCCAATTCTTCTTGAACTTCTTATTTAGACTTTCAATCTATATTCTGCGTCTATGATAGTAAGTCGAGACTACCCTTCTATCAATATTGGAGCTTAGTTCTTTGAGGCTAAGAGTGGACTATTCCTCTCCTTGGAGATACTTAAGCATTTTAAGGGCTGTGGATTACCCTCCCTTGATGGGCAGCCACCAAGATTCATTCTCTGCGTCAAGGATCTCGCTCTGCATCTATCTACACATCAGACTTCAGACAACTTGCTTGTGATATTAACTGGGGAGAAGAAGCGCTGCTGAGTCAATTTTATTGGGGACTCAGAGATAACATGAAGGATTTATTGCTTTCTTATTCCGACCCTCAAATATTCAACGAAGCAATCAGCCAAGCGATGAAGTCTGACAATCAGCTTTTTCAATGACGTTAAGACCATTATTCTAGAGCTATACAATATCCACGAGGAAACCAGTTCTATTCGACTGCTCCTATCAAGAGTGTAGAAGCTCAATCTGAAATAGAAGACATGCAAATCAACATGGTATGTTTCAAGCCCCTCATAGTTGAAGAAAAGAAGCGATGATTTGAACAATACTTGTGCTTATATTGTGGAGAGGCAGGCCATAAAGCCGGAAATTGTTCTAAAAAACAGACGCCTTGAAGAACAAGACTTAGGAGCATAAGCGTGTAGGAAAATAAGGACGCCTAGCCACAATAGGGACTGTGCGGTTGGACATTTCAACATCCCAAATTAATCAAGGTCCTTTTCTCTGAGCTCAACCTTCTCATTGCTTTACGATACCTTTATTTCTTGGTATTCAAAAACTACAAACTGATACTCTACTAAACTCAAGAGCATCTGCTTGCTTTTTAGATGAAGAGTTTGCCAAGCTTCACAAAATTTCTCTTGTGAAGAAACCAAAGCTTATCTATGTAGAAGTCATAGACAACCGACCTTTGTCTTTTGGCGCTGTTACTTATGAAACTAAACTGTTAAAGATACGTCTTGAAAATCATGAAAGTAGCATTGTGTTTAATATTATCAAGACCCTTTCATGTCCAGTCATTTTGGAGCTATCCTAGCTTGATAAATGTAATCCATTGATAGATTGGAGGTTGCAAAAAGTGACATTTTAAACAAAATCCTTAATGGTGGAACTTGCCAAGATAATGTCTAGAAATAAATCCTTATTCATAGATGCGAGGGCCTTTATAAAGGAAGCCAAGCATAATACACCTCTTGTCATGTTTGCAATGCCAGCTCGAGAAGATGCAACTCTAATTTTGGTTATTCTAGAGTAATATGAAGAATTCAAGAATATCTTTGAGAAAAAGAATGCTGACATGCTCCCAGAGCATTGACCATACGATTGTGCTATAGATCTCCAAGAGGGAGCACAACCACTATTTGGTCCAATCTATAATTTATCACAAGACGAGCTCTCAGCATTGAAAGATTATATTCAAGAGAATCTTGCGAAGAACTTCATTCGGCATTCTAAATCTCTAGAAGGTACACCTATCCTCTTTGTGAAGAAGAAAGATGGGTCATTACGAATGTGCGTGGATTATCAAGGCTTGAATAAGATCACTATGAAGAATCTGGATTCTTGGAGCAACTTGATGAAGCTAAAATATACACCAAGATAGATCTTTGTGGAGCTTACAATCTTGTACGAGTAAAGGCGGGAGATGAATAGAAGACAATGTTTTGGACGAGGTACGGATATTTTGAATATAATATCATGCCTTTCGGATTGACGAATGCACCAGCTATATTTCAACATTTGATAAATGATGTTTTCCGAGAGTATTTGGACAAATTTATTGTTTGTTATCTCGATGACATTTTGATCTATTCTAAGAATGTTCAAGAATATGAGGGTCTTGTGAAGTTGGTGTTACAAAAACTTTGAGATGCGAGATTATACGCTAAAATAGAGAAATGGATATTTCTTCAATTCAAGGTGGAATTTTTTAGTTATATTATTTTGGATGAAGGATTGTTGATGGATTAGAAGAAAGTTCAAGCAGTACTGGATTAGGCAGTATCAAAGACGATATGGGACGTACAATGTTTTCTTGGGTTTATCAATTTCTATCGCATATTCATCAAGAACTACTTATAAATTACAACCCTATTATTGCAGTTGACATCAAAGGACAAACTCAAGTGGAGTACTTGAGCACAAGAGGCTTTTCAAGAGTTAAAGTTGATGTTTATAATAGCTCCTATCTTGATACATCTCGTCTTTATAAAGGCCTTCTATTTGGAAACAGATGCTTCTAACTTTGCATTAGGAATTGTATTGTCACAGATGGAAAAAGATGATAAACTTCACCTAGTTCCATTCTATTCAAGGAAGTTTTTGACAGTAGAAATCAACTATGATATTCACAATAAGGAGCTGCTTGCAATAGTTGATTCTTTCCAAGAGTGGCGTCATTTATTAGAAGATGTTGCACATCTAATGACTGTATATATAGATCACAAGAATTTAGAATATTTCACAATAACTCGAGTTTTGAATTGTCGCTAAGCTTGGTGGAACATGTCATTATCCCGATTTGACTTCATCATCACATATCGGCCACGAAGGCAGTAAGGATTATCAGATGCGTTATCGAGGAAATCATATCTAGCACGTAAGGCTGGAGATGCAGCATTTGATCAGCAATGTACAATTTTACTACAACCAGAACGGTTTTGCCTCCACACCACCTCCATGATCATGCCAATTGATGCTGATTTTTAAAAACAAGTCCGTGGATTATCAACTATGGAGTCATTAGTCTTGGATGTGAAGCAGCGCTTTGACAAAGACAAGTTCAAGATTGAGGACGGATTATTATATTTTGAAGATCGACTATATATTCCAGAATGACCAACTTAACTTTGTATTCTTCAATCTGTCATGGACGCAAAATATAGACTGAAAGTCTAAATAAGAAGTTCAAGAAGAACTGGCAAGAACTAGATTAATCAGATGAGTACAAAAATAACACTAAAGAGGTGAGTTAGAGCTCTAAGAGATGTGTTATCGAGACTGAAGAACTCTTCAATCTCGACTCTAATATATACTCCTACCTAGGAAGCTTCTCAAGCAGCTTCCACCAACTAGGAAGCTTCTCAAGCAACTTCCACCAACTAAGAAGCTTCTCAAGTAGCTTCCACCAACTAGGGAGCTTTTTAAGCAACTTCTACCAACTAGAAAGATGTTAGAAGGCTCTGGAAGGTTCTAGAGAGTTTTAAGAATCTTTTAGAATATTCTAGAAGGTTTTGATAAGTATGTCCTTGACATCACCTCCTCCTTTAGCTTCGAGGTCTTCGAGAAGCCATTTGAGATATATATTCACAAACGTAAAAAATCAAAGATTTGATGCATAGTCTCTGCAATATATTCCAATTTTTGTTCACGAGGCAAATGATTTATGGATCCTTGTAGCCACCGATAATGACCAACACCTTCCACTTGAGACCATATCTGAACTTCTGTGTCTTCATTGTGGAAACGACCTAAAAATATCGTTTCGCTACTACCTTCATGAGCTGGTTCAGCTTCAAAGACAATCACGAGTGACCTACTACTTGGTATTCTTTGACGTCTTCTTGGCTCTTCTAATTCTTCATCTTGAAGTTGATGCCATGAACTACTCGGTTGAGATGGCACCACTAGTATAATATCCACATTTTTACTAGCCATATCTAAATACACCCTAAGATTAGATATCTTGACACTACAAAATACAACAAGTTATGTTTTGATAAGACCTAGATCTATTTTTTATTTATTTCTCCAAAGAGGGCTTTATCTTCACGCTTTATCAATGGCTAGTTTTTGATTAATTAGGATATTGTCGATAGAATTCGTATACCTTTTGTGACATATTAGCAAGATTTTTGGCCTATTTCCATGTTTATTTATTAATATCATAGCCGCTCCAATGTACCAAGTACTCTAATTTATTCCATCTTTGTCGTGAATCTAATATCTTTTTTACCTTGTATTCTTTGTGGTTTTTAATTTTGATACTAGGTGGTGGACATTGTACTCTTTTAGGAAAAGAGAATTCCCGATAAGGCTCTAACAGAGAAACATAAAAGACAGGGTATACTTTCATAGCAGCTGGTAACTCTAGGTGGTACGCTACAAGATTGATCTGCTTCTGGATAACAAATGGTCCCAATCTTTGGTAGTTCAATTTATCACATGGCCGCTTGGTCTTGATATTCCGTCGAAGCAGCCATATTTTATCTCTAATTTTGAAATTAGGTGTCTGATTCTGAAATTTATCCGCGGATGCTTTGTAAGACTCTTGGGCAATTTGTAATTGAAGCTTCAATGTGGTTTGAAGCTCCGATAGCTGCTTCACCAATCCTTTAGTTGTTGGGTTGTTATTCATTGATGGATTTAATAGATCAAGCTTTGGATGGTACCCATAGTTGAAAAAGAATGGTGTTTTTTGAATCTACCCATGAAGGGTGTTGTTATATGCAAACTCGACTAGCAATAGATATGCAGTCCAATCATCTTGCTGATAGTTGATGCTGCATTGTAAATACTATTCCAAAACTTGATTCATCCATTCTGTTTGGCCGTCAATTTGAAGATGGAATGTCGAAGAAAGCTTGATGTCTACCTTCAATATCTTAAAAAGAGATCTCCAAAACTTTGATACAAATTGGGTTCCTCGATCCGACACAATATCATCTGGTAGACCATGATATCGATACACATTATCAAGGAAGAGTCTTGTTGTGTCTTGCTTGATGATGTCTTCTTACAAGGGATAAAATATGCCATCTTTATAAGTCGATCCACTACAACAAAGATGTTTTTGAATGAATTTGATGGCGGCAGGTCCGTAATAAAGTCCATGGAAACTGAAGACCATGAATGACGCGAAATAGGCAATGGCTGTAGAAGTCCATAAGGGTGATGCCGAGGGTTCTTGGATCTTGAACAAATGTCACAAGAGAGGATGAAATCTTTCACATCCTTCCACATTTGGAGCCACCAAAAATCTTGAGAAATAAATTCTAGGGTCTTGTTGAATCCAAAATATCCCGCAGTTGGAAAGTCATGACGAGATTGAAGGACTCGGGGTCGTGTTGGCCCTTTTGGGATATAGAGCCACTCCTCAAAGTATAAAAGATCTCCTTCGACTTTGAACTTATCATCATTGATACGCTGCTTGATATCAAAGGCTATTAAATCTTTAATGGTCGAAGTACGTATCTTGTTGAGGAAGTCGACATCAATTGGCACAACAGCAACACAAATCTTAAATTGCTCTGGCTTTAACAATGTTGTACATTTTTGATCAAGCACTACTTTTCCAAGCTTTGGCGCAAGATATGATCTTTTTAATAATGCATCAGATAGCCTTTGCTGCTTTTCAGGTCAATAAGTAATAATAAAGTCAAATCTAGATAGCGACATATTCTATTAAGCTTGACGACGATTTAAAATCCGAGTCAACATGAAGTACTCCAGATTCTTGTGATCCATGTATAAGGTCATCGGATATGCAGTTCCTTCGAGGAAGTGATGCCACTCTTGGAAAGAATCCACTATAGCAAGGAGTTCCTTATCATAGATGTGGTAATTGATCTCAGTCGCAGAAAACTTTCGTGAATAGAATGTAATTGAATGAAGCTTATTGTCAATGCCCATCTGCAAAAGTACGGCTCCTAAAGGAAAATCCAAAGCATTGGTTTTCAAATAGAAAGCCTTTACAAAGTTTGGGTGTACCAGGATTAGAGCCGTAGTAAATGCCATCTTAAGATTTCAAAATGCTTTTTTCACTAGAAGTTTCTATTCAAGCTTATCCTTATACGTCAATCAAGTGAGTGGAGCAGCAATTTGAGAGTAATTCTGGATGAAGATTCAATAGAAGTTAACAAAGCCAAGAAAACATTGTACGTCTCTAATTGTCTTCAGAACTTCCTAGGACACAATTGCTTCCACCTTCTTAAGATCCATCTTCAAGCCTTCCGTAGTCGCAACGAATCTTAAAAATTCCATCTCAGTTTGGTGAAATAAACACTTTTTTAATTTGGCGTAGAGTCCTCACTCGCGTAGTTTTTTGAGTATCAAATGAACGTGCTTCACATGCTCTTCTTCATTCTTAGAAAATATCAAGATATCATCCAGATAGATGACAACAAAATTATCTAGATGCTCTCGAAAAATGTCATTCATCATGTGTTGAAAGACCGCCGGAGCATTGATAAGACCAAATGGCATGACATTATATTCAAAATGGTCATACCTTGTATAAAAAGCTGTCTTCCATTTGTCTCCTTTTTTGATTTGCACAAGATTGTAAGATCCTCTTAGATCAATCTTTGTAAAGATCTTTGCACATCCAAGTTGTTCCAAAAGACTAGAGATCAAAAATAATGGATAGCAATTTTTCTTTGTCATCTTATTGAGACCTCAATAGTCTACGCACATCCATAGTGAGCCATCCTTTTTCTTCACAAATAAGATAGGTGCTCCAATTGGCGACTTTGAATGACAAATAAAGTTTTTGGCTAGGTTCTTATCAATGTATTTCCGCAACTCAACCAACTCCGTCTGCAATAGATTGTAGATTAGGCCAAAAGGCGGTTGTATTCCTTCTTGTAATTCTATGACATAATTGTATCATCGATGTTTTGGTAGCATGTCAGCATTCTTCTTTTGAAATACGTCTTAAAAATCCTTGTATTGTAACAGTGTACCTACTATTGAAATCTTCTCTCGACTAGTTAGAGTCGCATAAATGACCAATGTGTGCCTTCCTTGCACGATTTTACAAATGTTCTTGCTCCAATAAACAAGGACTTTTTGATTTGGGGTCTTCTTCGAGGCTTATCTTTAGGTTGTTCTATGGAAAATGTTATCCTCCACATTTTCCAATCTATGAATGGATTATATTTTTCCAACCAAGAAAGACCAAGAATAACAGGGTTTGACGGGGTGCTAATAATGTTGAAAATAATATAACTACTATGGTCTTTAAATGTCACCTCTATAGGTTCTGATTCATGGGTGACACTACCAAACAATAAAGGTCGTCCATCTATTACTTCTATGTGAACAGGCTTGAATTTCTGTACTAAGCAAATTTTGTGACGCTTAGCAAATTCTTGGTCTAAGAAACAAGCAGATGCTCCTAAATCTAATAAGGCTAAGGTTTTTAGTTTTTGAGGGCCAAAAGACAAAGGGATTGTAAAACAACGGGCAAGTTGAGTAGAAAGAGAAGAACCTGATATTGATTTGTCCAGCCCCACTGTTTCTATTATGGCCAGGCATCCTCGTTTTTTTGAATAAACGCACCTCTAGTCTTGATGCTGTGTCTATTTTGCTTTTTAGGATAGCTTCTAATTCTATGGCCTTTTCCATAGCAATACAAACACAAACCTTTCTCCATACGCTACTTCTTTTTTTCTGGAGTAAGAGATTTGACACGTACCGCATCAATCTACATGTCTTCCGCCTCTGATTGTGAATTTAGGCTACTTGCCGATATAATTGTGCCGTGATGACTTGTATATTATCTGGAGCATTGGTCTTGGCGACGCTAAAATATGTAATTATTGCACTTCACAGCTTAGCTAATGGCTTTGTTGAGTTTTTGTGGATCAGGAAGAGAATCTTTCTCGTCGTCCCTTAGACCCAATAGAATTGATTCATCAATGCTTCTTCATCCCAGTTGATGTTGCATGCTAATTGCCTGAAATCCAATATATAGACTCATGCACAACGAGTCCTTTGTCGCAGCGATCGAATTTTTGTTGTAGCCCATTGAGCCTTGTCATGCTCGCCAAATGCTTCTGCAAATGCTTCCAAAAAAGTTTCAAAGTTGTTCAAAATTGGTGATCTTTTTTCGAACAGAGGAGCAAATCACGATAGAACTTGTCTTGTAAGCAAAGTTCCAACCAATCCAATGTGTGACTCCTCTGTTGGATAACGTTTGGATTGTAAAGCTGTTATGAACTTGATTTGATTGACAAAACCTTGAAACTTGGAGCGTGTACCATCAAACTTGTCTGAAAGGTTAATTTGAGGCTCTTTTCATTGTGGAAGCAATAGTTCTCGTTGAACCACAGGTAAAGCTGCTTCTTCTAGTACTGAAGCTTGACAAAGCCCAGATTGTGATATTTCGGATGCTCCATTGTTATGAAGTCTTGTAAAGACTCCTTCAATTATCGTAGTTCTTTGTGATAACGTGGCAAGAGTATTCATAATGGCATCTAACTGGGATTCCAAACTTTCAGTCATATTAATGTCTTGATCTTAGGCCATTCTAAAAGAAAGGAAGTAATTGTTTCTACAAGGAGGAAATATTGGTTTAGAAGGGGGTACTCCACAACCTCTAAAACACCTTAAGACCTTCAAGAAGAGAGATAATCCACTCTCTCCAAGAAGAATAAGATTCCAATATAATAACGAAAAAGATATCAGTTTAGAGGAGGGTAATCCGCAACCTCTAAAACACTAGTGTACCTTCAAGAAGATGGATAATCCACACTCTAACAAGAAGGAACTAGCTTTGATATCTAAGATAAGAGCAGTCTTGACAAACTATCACAGACACAAAATATAGACTGAAAGTCTAAACAAGAAATTCAAGAAGAACTAGCAAGAATTAAATTAATCAGATGAGTACAAAAACAATACCAAAGAGGTGAGCTAGAGCTCGAAGAGATGTGTTGTCAAGACTGAAGAACTCTTCAGCCTTGACTCCAATATGTATTCCTACCTAGGAAGCTTCTGAAGCAGCTTCTACCAACTAGGGAGCTTTTTAAGCAACTTCCACCAACTAGAAAGCTTTTCAAGCAGCTTCCACCAACTAGGGAGCTTCTCAAGCAACTTCTACCAACTAAAAAAGATGCTAAAAGGCTTTGGAAGATTCTAGAGAGTTCTAAGAACCTTCTAGAATGTTCTAGAAGATTCTGATAAGTATGTCTTTGTTACAATCTTGACATGACTTTCCGGCCGTAGGCCACTTAGGATTCAACAAAACAATGGAGCTTATTTCTTGAGACTTTTGGTGGTCCCAAATGTGAAAGGTAGTGAAGAACTTTGTGCTATCATATGACCTTTGTTCAAAATCAAAGAATCCTCCACATCACCCTTATGGGCTTTTACAACCTCTGCCAATTCCAAAGCAACCGTGGTCTTTAATATCTATGGACTTCATTACAGATTTGCCACCTTCTGTAACATTTGATACTATCTATGTGGTGATAGATCGGTTTACAAAGATGACACATGTTGTTCCATGCAGAAAGACAATTTTTGATGAAGAAATAATAAGATTGTTTATTGATAATATATATCGGTATCATGGTTTATCGGATGACATTATTTTGGATCGAGGGCCTCAATTTATATTAAAGTTTTGGAGGTCACTTTTTAATATACTGAGGGTAGATATCAAACTCTCTTCTACCTTCCATCCTCAAACCGATGGTCAAACAGAGCAAGTCAATCAAGTCTTGGAGCAATATCTACGATGTGCAATCAACTATCAACAAGACGATTGGACTACATATCTACCATTGGCGGAGTTTGCGTGCAACAATTCGATCCATGCTTCAACCCAACAAATATCTTTCTTTGCAAATTATGGATATCATCTATAACTCAATTTGTTGGATAAATCCAAAGATGAAAATCTAGCAGCTAAAGATCTTACAAAGCATTTAAAAGAGATTCAGACCACCTTGAAGCTTCAGTTATAGGTAGCTCAAGACTTGTACAAAGCTTCTGTAGACAAATTTTGGAAGAATTTTCCTACTTTTTAAATTGGAGATATAGTTTGGCTTTTGCGACGAAACATCAAGATCACTTGACCTTGCGATAAGTTAGATTATAGGAGGTTGGGACCATTCTATATTCAGAAGCAAATCAATCCGGTGGCTTATTGGCTGAAACTACCCACATCCATGAAGGTACATCTAGTCTTTCATGTTTCTCTTTTAGAAGCTTATAGAAAATCAACTTTACCAAGATGGATACAACCACCACCACCTTGTGTTGAAATCAAGGACCATGTGAAATATGAGGTAGAACAAGTCCTTGATTTACAATGGAAATGAGAGAAGTTGAAATATTTAATTTAATGGCGTGGCTATGATGTAAATGAGCGGACTTGGGAGCCAGCAAAAAATATAACAAATGCGCTGCAAAGGATACAGGAATTTCATCGACGATATCCTGATAAACCAAAAGTCAGCCACTGATGAAACGTAAAGATGAAGCCTTCTTTGAATGAATGTATAATCAAGATCCAAATCTTATCAAAATATAACTTATTACGTTTTGCTTTCTTATAGTTTCAAGATATAAAATCTCAGAGTGTATTTAGATATGGCTAATAGAAATGAAGATACTGCACTAATGATGCCATCTCAACCAAGTAACTTACAATGTCAACCTTGAGATGAAGAATTAAAAGAACTAAGAAGACGTCAAAGAATATCAACTAGCAGGTCACTCGTGATTGTCTTTGAAGCTAAATCAGCTCATGAAGGTAGTGGCAAAACGATATTTTCAGGCCGCTTCCACAATAAAGACATAGAATTTCAAGCATGGTCTCAAGTGGAAGGTGTTGGTCATTACCGATGGCTACAAGGATCCATGAATCATCTGCCTTGTGAACAACAACTA
Organism: Physcomitrellopsis africana; assembly: GCA_036785485.1. Classification (NCBI taxonomy): domain Eukaryota; kingdom Viridiplantae; phylum Streptophyta; class Bryopsida; order Funariales; family Funariaceae; genus Physcomitrellopsis; species Physcomitrellopsis africana. The sequence goes on from JAWRVF010000323.1 coordinate 159,376, forward strand.
GAGTATATTACAAAGACTATGTGCCAAATCTTTGATTTTTTACGTTTGTGAGCATACATCTCAAATGGCTTTTCAAAGACCTCAAAGCTAGAGGAGGAGGTGATGTCAAGGATATACTTGTCAAAATCTTCTAAAATATTTTAGAAGGTTCTTAGAATTCTCTAGAACCTCCTAAAACCTTCTAGTATCTTTCAAATAGATAGAAGTTGCTTGAGAAGCTTCCTAGTTGGTGGAAGTTGCTTGAAAAGCTTCCTAATTGGTAGAAGTTGCTTGAGAAGCTTTCTAATTGGTAGAAGTTGCTTGAGAAGCTCCCTAGTTAGTGGAAGTTGTTTGAGAAGCTTCCTAGGTAGGAGTATATATTGGAGTCGAGGCTGAAGAGTTCTTCAGTCTCGACAACACATCTCTTCAAGCTCTAGCTTGTCTCTCTGATGTTGTTTTTGTACTCATCTGATTAATCTAGTTCTTACTAGTTCTTCTTGAACTTCTTGTTTAGACTTCCAATCTATATTCTGCATCCGTGATAGTAAGTAATTCTACTTAATTAGTGGTTATATTTTGAGCTACATCTTAAGCAATTTGATAAGTTTTTTAGCTCAAAAATTTTGAGAATATTATTAATTTGTAATTTTATCATTTGATAATATTACAAGTTAATGTACATGGTCGCTAATGAAAGCTGGTTGAGCCTTATCTCTGACCACACTAGTTAGTTTAGTCGAGTGTATCCTTGAGGTAGCTTGATCGATTTTCACAATGTCCTACTGCTATTGTCTATAGTCAAATTTGTCCTGACAAGTTGACCCTACTTGAATTGAGTGCTCTTTTTTTACTGTCTCTATACTACACTCATCTTGAGTCAAATGTCCTTAGATCTGGATTTGACCAAAGATCGATTGGACTTTGATTTTCTAGCTCGACCCTTGGCTACACTCTTTCATATACTTAGCATAATCAAGTATAGTTTGAAGATAATATAGAGATTTGAGCCCCTTTTTTTATTTCTATATAATAATATACAATAAAGTGTTCAATCTGTGTTGAGCAAGTCTACTAATACAGATCATACAATCCTACTCCCAACCCCTTTTCTAATCTCAACTAAGATTTACTCCTATTCAAGTCCTTACCTCTATACTTGATTTTCTATTGTTGAACTCCAAAAGAAAGACTCAAGATTGAATAACTTCCTTTATATTTCCTAAATAGTTCTTTAAGAGACTATTCTACGAGAAAAATACCCGCTTAGTCCTCAAATTCATTTCCCTAATGGCCAGGTTGACTTAAAAATGAGTTCGACTTCCCTCAAAAAAAAAGGATAAATTCTCCTATTAATAAATATATATGTTCATATTATAAGACTATGTATAAAAATTTTGTCGCATTAGAATTTTGGATTTGTGAGATATGAAGAAAATAATGCTCATATATCTCTAAACTAGGATTTTAAAGCACTTGTTAAGATTTTTAAATTGTTAGACGATTAAAAGTGAATCTATAGTTGATTTTTTTTTGTAGTGAAGCTTAAGAATATTATCTACACTTTAAATATTTTTATAAAAATTGAATAGTTGGATCAAGAATTATTGAATTCTAAAGTTTGAGAAGAAATAAATTTTTGTAGGTGAATAAGCTATTGAAGGATTTTATTGCAATTTGAGCTTTTTATACAAGCTAAAGGGATTTTTTTAAAGAAGCCAAGACTTTATATAGGTATAAAAATAGATATAAGACGTTATAATAAAACCTTGATATGAAGATGGAATTTTGGAAGGAGATTATATATATATTTTTGAAAGTTATTGGTAATCTAACTTATCATCAATTGGTTAGTTGTGAATTTATAAAGAAAAGGATATTAAGGATTTTTTATATACTATAGAAGGATTTTATGTACAAACTTATTTGAATACAAGAAGGATTTTATTGTTTCATCTTTATTCATGTCTATAGGTGATTAGTAGGTTAGAAACTTAGCTAATAAGTTAGCCATGTATCACATATGTTGGTAACTTGTAAAATAAGCTAATTACGTAGCGCACATATAAAAAACTTATTTTGTAAGTTTGACATGTGTCTTATAAATTAGACACATATTAGAGGTCCTATAGAACGCCGCTACTTAGCTCTTAAGTAGATAGTATATATAGAGATAAGAGTAAAACCTTCTTTACTCTTGTCAACATCTTTCTTGTCCCTAGTCTTGTTTTAAGAATTTCCATTCTTCTTGTCTTTGGCAATATCCATTCTAGTTTAATATTATATCATCTTTGAGTGATTCATTATTCCTTTTGAGTTATACAAGAGTATTTTAATAACTTAGTTATTAGTATTTCATGTCCTTAACATCTTTTTTTTCTAAGTCTACATGTAATAAGAAGTGCTTTATTGTGGGATTGAGAACATATCAAATCTCCATGACTTTAATTAATAAGCAATGAGATACAATGTGATCCTTCTTTTTTTAATATTTTATAAAATTAAGGATTATTTTTTATAATATTTATAGATTAAATAATCCACTTAAAATTTTTAAAGTCCAAAATTATATTCAAAATATCTCTCTTTATTATGATATACTTTTAATTCAAGAGTATAAACTTTGTTGCATAAGAATTCAAGAATTGAATAATTCTATGTAATCTAATGTTAGATTTTTTATTTTAAAAGATATGCTTAATTATATTAATAATCTTGATGGTATTAAAATTGGAGGTATATGTATTTTTATTTCTCTTTCCATCAAATATTTGATTCAAATTATAAGCTTTTTTATGTATAATAGAATATTTTATATTATTTTAAATGGCATCTTGGAGGTTTCTAATAAATATCAAGAAAAAAATCAAATATGACTAAACTTAGTAAATATGCTATCTTCTAATATTTCTTATATTTTTAATAGGAATTAAAACATGATAGAGAATACTCAAGATAATTTATCTTTTTGCAAAAGGCTATTATTCCAAGATAAGAAAAATATTTAGAAACTATTTAATCTTATATTTTTTAATTGATTCTTTTAATCAAGAAAAATTATTAAATTTCTCTAGAAATAATAATATAATAAATAATCTTTATTTTTTATTAAATTGATTAAATTTTATATTAGAATAAATATATTATAAGATAAAACAGTTTAAAAAGATTAAATAAGAGGATATTGTGTATTATTTGACCATCTTCTAGTTGAGTTTATTTTTTAGTTTCAAAAATCAAAACCAAGACCATTAAATTACTAGATGAATTCATTCTATCTTAATAACCTTTGGATCTTATAACATATTAGAAAAATATGGTCTTAGCATAAACTAAGAAGATCCTTCTTAAATAGAATGAAAATATTTCTATACTTCTATTAATCTCTTTGTAAAAAATAATCCAACTTTAGAATAAGATGCCACATTGAACTTTAAGATAAATTACAATATGCACATTTAAATATTCAAATTAATCCTCAAGTCTATAATATAAAAATTTGGCTAAAAAGGATTCAATTCCAACTCAACTAATTTGAAGATTGGAAATAAGGTCAAATAATTAAAGCTTAAATCTATTAAAAATAATTTAGTGCTTGCAATATAAAGAATTTTTTTAAAGCAATTAATATACAACATTTGAACCTTTGCTCACATACTAAAAATTTTCTAAGATGTATTATAAAAAAGCCAAATAAACTTAAGAAATTTTTTTTTAATTTTTTAAAAAAAAAACCTTGTATTAATAATAATAAAAAAATAAAAAAATAAAAAAAAATAAAAAAAAATCTTACAATCAATAGAAGTATCTTCTTGCTTTTTAAATAATATTCTTTTTAAAATCACTAATTAAAATTATCTACTCCTCTTAATTTCAACAAATTCAAAGATACTATAGATAAGACTTTTAAACTAGATGGAATTGGGATTGAATCTTTTTAGACATTTTTACACATCATTAAAGAAAATTATATTATAATGGTTAACCAAGCTCTAACAAGAGGTTACTTTTTTTAATATGTGGTTAAAGATCATATCACCTTCTTACATAAAAGAGATAATAAAACCAAGTTAAAAAATTAGCATTCTATTATCTTATTCAATACTTCTTATAAAATTAATGTTAAGCATTGTTTGATGATTTTTATTAGATTATCCATAAGTGTCCTCAATTTATATTAATAGAAGTGATTCATTTAATTTAAATAATCTTTCTTCTCTTATAATATATTTTGGATAATGTACTAGCTATTAAAGAAATAATAAATTGGATCAAATCCTCAAACCAATATATCTTTTTTTTTAAATTGATTTTTTTGAAACTAATGATAAAGTCTCTCAAGACTTTTTAGTTTAAATAATGGAATTATTTGGATTTAAATTCTAATTTTATCATATGATTAAAATCCTTTTATAAAGAATAAATAATAAAATTGGTCTAAATTAATTATTTATCAATTTTTTTTTAATTAAAAGAGGTATAAGATAAAGATGCCCTTTGGTTCCATATCTCTTCATTCTTATTGGTGAAATATTTAATATAGTCATTTAAAATGAAATCAAAGAACATGAATTGTATGGCATCAAAATTCTATAGAGCTTAGATCAATAAATCATACGTTAAAATACACATGATTTAACCATCACAATCAAAGGAGAAAAAAAAAGATATAAAATCTAATAAAAATCATCAAATAATTTTGTTTAGCTTTTGGCTTAGAAATTAATTTGTCCAAATCTATCATATATGGGCATTTAAAAATATATATATATTAAATCTAATTGGACCAATGACTTTGGATAGACATATGCAAGTGTTAAGGATATGATTCATAAACGAATAAAATGTCAATACACTCTTGTGTGACTCAAAAGAATAAAAAATCATTCAAAGATGGAATAATATTAAAACTAAAATGGCTATTGCCAAAGACAAGAAGATTAGAGACTCTTGAAATAAGACTAAGAACAAAAAAGGCATTGACAAGAGTAAAGAAGGCTTCATTCTTGTTTCTATATATACTATCTATTTAAGAACTATGTGGCGATGTTCTATAGGACCTCTAACATGTGTCCAATTTGCAAGACACATGTCAAACTTATAAGATAAGTTTCCTATATGTATGCCATGTATTTAGCTTATTCCATAAGCTACTAATATGTACAACATGTGGCTAACTTGTTGGCCAAGTTTCTAACCTATCAATCACCTATAGACATGCATAAAAATAAAATCGTATCTATAAAGCTTTTAAAAAGCTTCTCTATTAGATATTAATAAATTAATTTATTTTTATTTATTTCTATCTATTCATGTTATTTAGATAATTATTAAAGTAAGTCTTAAGTTTGAGACATTATTTTCTTTTCTAGAGACAAGTTCTTCAATGAGTGATAATTACATATTAAAGAAGTTCAAGATGTGCTGAGTTGTATTTGCCACATATTCTAATCTTTGTTCCTTTTGAAAGTAGTTGATAGGTCCTCTCAACCATCAATAGTGTCTCATACTAGGACAAGAAGACCACCCTGATATTTGATCATTATTGAGGCTTTAATAACTTTCTTCAAAGAAAATATTTAGAACACCATTAGAAGTAGTTCCTACTTTCAAAAGTATCACCAAATAACAAAAGTCTCTTCCAAGGTCGTGATACCAAACATGTTGTATCTCACTATCAATTCAAAGAAGAATATATCATTCTTGAGGATCTTCATCTCTATTCCGTCATCTTGAAGATTGTGATAGTTGTAATATTTTGTTTAGTAATTTTGTTTAGCAAATGATAGTTCTTGAGTTGAGTTTGCTCATTGTTGATTTTTCATCTCTTTAGTACTAAAATCTAAAGAAATAATAAATAATAATATAAGATAAAATGAAATCTCTATTGAACCTACTTTGTTTTATAATAAAGATTTTCTTGTCTCTTTATCTTGATTTTGATAGATATTATCAATGAAACGTATTGATTTTAATTGATGTATTTGTTAGATTCTTGGATGGCTCTCATTTATATTTACTAATATAATATCCGTGCCAATATATAAGATATTCCAACCTATTTTGGCACTGCCTCGAATCTAATATTTCTTCCATCTCAAATTCTTTATTATTATCTATTTTTATAGGAGGCAATGGCATTTGTCTTCTTCTATACATATTCGCTATCTTATATGATTTAAGCATAGATGCATAGAATATATGATGAATCTTAACAGATTTTGGTAGATTTAATCAATTAGCAGCTAAATTAACTTGTTCACAAATCAGAAATAGATCAAGGCTCTGATAATCCAGCTTGTCATAAGGACAAATAGTTTTAATATTATAACAAAGTAGCCATATCTTATCACCCACTTAGAATTAGAATTGTACCTTACGATAAATATTTATGTTGGTCTTTTGTCATTCTTGAGCTTCTTTTAATTGTATCTTCATTATTGTATGTAGTTCTAATAATTGATTTGTTAAGACTTTTGCCGCTAGATTGTTAGCTTTTGAAAAGTAAAAAATATCAAGTTGTAAATGATGACCATAATTGGCAAAGAAAGGTGTTTGTTAAATAGATAAATTTATTAAATTATTATAAGCAAATTTTGTCAATGAGAAAAGAGTTGTCCAATCATCTTAATGATAATTGATGGTACACCTCAAATACTACTCTAAAATTTGATTTACCTATTTCATTTGTCTATTAGTTTGAAGGTGCACAAATTGAAGATAGTTTTATGTCCACCTTCAATATTTTGAAAAAGATTCTTCAAAATTTTGATACAAATTGCTTTTCTATATCTAATATAATATTCTTTGGCAATCTATAATAATAATAGATATTCTTAAAAAAGAATTTAACTATTTTTTACTTAAAATAGATTTTATATATAATATAAAATATACCATTTTAGAAAAATAATCTACAATTATAAATATAAATTCATATGAACTTTAAATTGATAGATCTATAATAAAGACCATAGAGACAAAAGACCATAGTTGCTTTGGTATAGGTAAGGGTTAAAAAAGTCTATAAGATTGATGACAAGGAGTTTTTTTTATTTTGAACAAACATCACATGATTGCACAAATTCTTTAACTGTCTTCTATATTTAAAGCCACCAAAAATCTCTTGATATTAATTCCAAAGCCTTATTGTATTTAAAATGTCTTATTGCAAGAAAGTTGTGACAAGCTTCAAGAGTAGGTAGTTGTGCTTCTTCTTTTAGGACATATAAGCGCCCCTTAAAATAGAGTAGATTATTTTTAAATTTGAAGTTAGAAGTATCATTGAACTTAGATGAATTATTATAAATATCATAAACACAAGAATTTAAAGACATACTTGATTGAATTTGTTTAAAAAAAGTTGAATCAACAGTCAATCTTGATTTCATTGCTTGGAGATGAAATTATTTTGGCTTCAATAAGATCATCTTTTTTGATCAAAAGCTGCATCTCTTTTTTTTTATGCAAGATAAGAATGTCTAGAAAGGACATTAGATAAATCTTGTTGTTTTTCTAATTAATAAGTGATAATGAATTCGAATCTTAATAAAGACATGCTCCAACAAGCTTGGTGACAATTCAAAATATATGCTAGTATAGAATACTTGAGGTTCTTGTGATTTGTATACATGGTGATTGGATTGGAAGCACCTTCTAGATAATGACATCATTCTTGAAAAGAATCCATGATTGCAAAAAGTTCTTTATTATAGATCTCATAATTAATTTTGGCTATTAAAAATTTTTTTGAATAAAAAGCTATTAGATGAAATTTATCATTTCTATTCATTTACAATAATATTACATCTTAGGCAAAATCTAATGTATCTATTTCCATAAAAAATACTTTAGAGAAGTCGACATGATACAAGATTGGTACAAAAATAAAATCTATCTTTAAAACTTCAAATAATGCTTTTGCTTCTTTATTCCACTCGAGTTTTTCTTTATAAGTTAAGTATGTTAGTAGAGCTACAATGTGAGAAATTTTTTTGATGAAGATTCAATAATAATTGATAAATCTCAAAAAATATTACATATTTCTTATTATTTTTAGAATTTTTTAATTTATAATTATCTAAAAAAATTTAGAATCTAATATTAGATTATTATTTAAAATGATACATCTTAAAAAATCAACTTGAGTAGTGTGAAATATATAATTTTCTATCTTGGCATATAATCTTGCATCTTTAAATTTTTGTAATATATAACAAATCTGAAATTCATGTTTTTTTGAATTCTTAGAATAGATAAGAATATTGTCTAAATAATAGATAAAAAAATCATCAAAAAATTTACAAAAAATGTCATTCATAAAATGTTGAAAAGTAGCTCGTGTATTTGTTAGTTGAAAAGACATGACATTATATTCAAAATGTCCATACCTAGTTCAAAATGTAATCTTTCATTCATCACCTTCTTTGATGTAGATCAAATTATATGCTCTTTACAAATCTATTTTTGTATAGATCTTTATTTGATTGAGTTGATCAAGAAGCCTTAAAATTAAAGATAAAAGATATCTATTCTTGATGATAATCTTGTAAAGTCCTCAATAATCTACGTACATTTTCAATAATCTATCTTTTTTCTTTACAAATAAGATAGAAGCTCTTGTTGGAAATTTTGAATGGCGTATGAAGTTTTTAACTAAGTTCTCATCAATATATTCCTTCAATACATTCAACTTGTTTTGTGATAAATTATAGATTGGTCCAAATGGTGGTTGAGCTTCTTCTTAAAGATCTATTGAACAATCATAAAGTCAATGCTTTGAAAGAATGTTTGTGTTCTAATTTTCAAAAACATCTTTAAAATCTTGATAGTGGCTAAGAATACCACTTATAATCTTTGCAGCATCAAAAATGGGTGTGGCATATAAAACAAAAGATGATCTTTCTTTTGCCGCATATATGCTTTCATATATGCTTTCATGTAAAAGCTTTCATATATGCGGCAATTTATGAAAAATGCCACATATATGAAAGCTTTTACACTTATTAATAAGAATTTGGATGTAGTGGAATTATATATATTTACTTGACTAATGGATTTTTAGATTAAACTACAAAAAAAATCAAAGTTATGAGAAATTCAAGCTATTTGAAGATTATACTTTTTTAACTATAATAATCCTAAAATAATTGGATTGGAAAGAAATCTAATTATATTAGATATTACTATACTATTATATCCTTTAATTATTACATCTAAAAGAACAATTTTATGGATAACATCACCAAAAGACAACAAAGGACTATTTATGACTTCCACATACACGGATTTAATTTTCTTGATTAAAAATATTTCTTATTTTTTGACAAAGTTTTGTCTATGAAACAAGCTAAGGCTCTTAAATCTAACAAGGTAAAGACTTTGTAATTTTTAGGTCCTAAAAATATATCTATTATAAAACAAGATGAGATATCTAAAGAGAGAATAAGATCTTTACAAGGTGTTGCACATGATTCCAGCCACATAGTCCCTATTGTAGTTGGAAAAACTTATTTTTTGACATATTATCTTCTTTAATGATCATACTTTTTATTTTGTAATTGTATTTCTTCTTTGGATAATATTAAGCAATATGCTTAGCTTTTCCATAATATAAGCATAAATCCTCTTAACAACGTTGGATCTTTTTTTTTTTAATAAGAGGTTTAAAATGTACTGCATCAATTTGCATTGGTTTTGACTCGTTCCTCTCCAACCAAATCTATATTTTTGATGCCTTTTTAATAATTGATTGTTGCATGTAATGGATTGAGCAATAAATTATTTCAAAGAGTGTACTTTTAACATTGTTAATAATAAATCTTTGATGTTATCCTTCAATCCATAACAAAATTGATTGATAAGGGCTTTGTTATTCTATTCTATTCTATATACAAGCAAGGTTTTAGAATTCTATAGCATATGTTGTGGGTAACCGTCATCCTTGTCATAAAATAAGAGCTTAGTCTTTGCTATCTTTTTTCAATCACTTTCTCCAAATATAGTCGTAAATATTTTGAGAAATGAATTCAAATCAAAAAAAAGTCGTGAATCTTTTTTCCATCAAAGATACAAACCAAGAAAGAGAACTTCCAAATAGAAGTGTGTCTATGAATCCAACTTGAGTAAATCCATTAGGATATTGGAAAGCGTGCAACCTTAGATATAGCTTGACTTATTGCAAAAATCTTTAAAATTTAGATCTTATTCCATCAAACTTCACAAGCATATTAATCTTTGCTTCCTTTATGCTTATAGAAGTAAGACTTTGTGGATTTCATTGTGAGGCCAATTTACTTGCTTCCCTCAACTATACAATTTTTTGGTGTAGGTTCTAGACTTCTTTCATAGATGTAGGAATAGTACTTCTATGATTAGTATTAGTGATTTATGAAATTTCTATCCTAAGAGTGTTAACAAGCTCTTGAAGATCTACAATAGTTGCAAATCTATTCTCACTTCCGCTAAGTGTAGCATCCATGATTTTTTATTATTATTATTATTTTAGATAACTTCATAATTTCACAATTTAAATTAAAGGAGGATAATATGTAACCTTTAATATCAAATAAAAATTTCTACAAATAAAGATGATCCACTCTCTTTTAAGGAAAAAATCAAGATTAGAAAGCAAAGAATATTAATTTAAAGGCGGATAGTCCACAACTTTCAAACACAATAATAGAAGTGAGATAATCTATTTACTTCTTAAACATAAAAAAAAAGAATAATAAATCTTCACTCTTATCAAATTATCAAAGATATGAATATTAAAAAAATAAAATGTCAATAAATTCTTGTGTCATTCAAAAAAATAAAAAATCACATAAATTTGGAATAATATTAAAATTAGAATGGCTATTACCAAAGTCAAGAAGACTAGAGACTCTTGAAATAAGACTAAAAACAAGAAAGACATTGACAAGAGTAAAGAAGGCTTCACTCTTGTCTCTATATATACTATCTACTTAAGAGCTATATGGCAATGTTCTATAGGACCTCGAACACATGTCCAATTTGCAAGCCATGTGTCAAACTTATAGAATAAGTTTTTTATATGTGCACTATATATTTAGCTTATTTCACAAGCTACCAACATGTGTTTTATGTGGCTAACTTGTTGACCAAGTTTCTAACCTACCAATCATCTAAAGACATGCATAAAAATAAAATCACATCTATGAAGCTTCTAAGAAGCTTTTCTATAAGATATTAATAAATTAATTTATTTTTACTTATTTCTATCTATTCATATTATCTAAATAATTATTAGATTAAATCTTATGTCCGTGATAACAAGATATTAACCAATTTTTTATTAATAGAATGATATAAAAGTTAGAATATTAATATTCTATCAAAATTAATGTGATTGACAAGATTATTATAGCTAATAGCATTTTACTATCATCATTGTATTTTTCTTAAGTAATATAGGCAAGTTCTTTAAAGGTAATTTATAAAATAAAAGCTATGGTTAAAAAAAATTCATAAAGAAATACTTCCTCTTTAATACATTCCAAAGTAATTTGATCAATTTATTTTAAAGATTGGACCAAATGTAGTTTTAGTATAATAGATACAAAAAAGCCATTAAAGCACTTTTGATTAAATGGATTGTATAGTTGTAATTAGATCATCTTAGTATTTAATAATTCTTAAAATAAAAATTAATGAATATCAAATCAAATATTCAAGGACAATAGTTTTTAGATTATGCTTGAACACTAATTCCAAAACATAAGTAGAACCTAAGCTCAAAAATATAGAATAAAATTGGCAAAATTTGAATATAAATATATACCTATCTTTGGCTAAATCTTCTAATCTTATTCTACAAAGTCTAAAATAGATATTTTTAGTAGAATCATGAATTCCAACTTATCAATTCCTATCCAAATTTTCATCAAGCTACAATTTTATACTCTAATAGTCTTAAAAAAGTCAAAAATCTTTTACAAATAAAAAATAAGTGCTTGTTATAGAAGAAGCTTGTTCTAAATTCTAAATTGCTACAAATATTAGTCATATATAGACTTTTTTATAGTATTATTTTCTTAGAATATAAAATATTATATTAATCTTAAAATTTAATAATTTAATAAGATAATGATCTATTAAAATTTAAGATTAAATTGGCTTGTATGCATTAAACAAAGACCAACTTCTAGTAATAGTCTTTCAATTACCTATTCACTATAAAAGAATTGAAAAAGACAAATGGTTTATTTTATTTCAACCTATAAAAATTAAAATCTTCCAAGTAGAGTTTGAATCAAGAATTCTATATTATAATAAAAAATTATTCTTAAATCAAAAAAATATTCAATCTAATAATAATATGAATCATATGGCTAATATTTAAAAAATTCTTAGAGAAGCTTCTAAGACCATTTCAACAAGAAAAGTAACAATAGGCATCAATCTTTTTTGTAGTCCAATAAGTGAATTAATTTTTGATCTTAAATCTTATTTTTGGATAATATGAGAAAAATTAATGATATACTTAGCTAAACTTAGATGGAAATTATTTCAATAAAATGCTCCTATAACCAATCTAGCAGCCAACAAATGGAACTTCCTATTAAAGCAAGATTTAATTTTCAAATATGCCAAGGATGCAAGATAGCAGGTCAGCAAAAAAAAAAAAAAAAAAAAAAAAAAAAAAGATTATAAAACAAGAATGATTTCAAAATAAAGAACTAGATGGACAAGAATAAAAAACTAATTTATTAATAAGATCAAGAAACTAGATTAATATCAAGAAACAAGGCAACACTTTGGATTGCTCCAAGACTTATATTGGTAAGACTGAGGTGCACCTTGGTCTTGCTTATTATTTATACTACAAGGCCTATGTCCTATTGAATCTTCTAAGAATATTTTAGAAAATTTTAGTAGATTCAGAAAGATGTTAGAAGATTAAGGCAAGTTCAAGAAGACTAAAGAAGAATTTAGAAGATTCTAAAAGGCTACGAGAGATTTTAGAAGATTGAAGAAGGTTTTAGAAGATTCTAAAAGATTATAGAAGATTTTAGAAGACTATAGAAAGTTTTAGAAGATTCTAAAAGATTATGGAAGATTTTAGAAGACTATAGAAAGTTTTAGAATGTGGTGATTTAAAGTATGTCTATGACATCACCTCCCTTTTTAACATCAAGTTCCACGAGGAGCCAAAGTGATTTGATAATCAAATCACATATGCAAAAAATCTAAAATTTATTGAAGTAGAGAAGCAACATATTCCATCTTTTGTTCATTGGTTATTGATTCAACAAGATCCTTGACGTAGCATTGATGACTTTCAAATATAATTTCTATTATATCAACATCCCATCTAAGAATCTGCTCTTCATTGCAACCTTCTAAACATCCTCCAAATATAATTTCTAGTCTAAGTGGAATCACCCTTCTAACTTCAAGGAGTGTTATCAAAGCTCGGGCATTTGAATCAAGATTTTTATGATGAGGCCGTATCTCCAAAGACTCCAAATGTGATCTTACTTGATTTTAGAATATTCCTTCTTCACTGTGTTCATGTTCTTCAAATCCAATAGATTGTAAAAGTTGCAATGGTTCTCTAGCCACTTATATGGCAAAAGAGTCTTCTGACTCTAATTCTTGCAATTCCCTCGAAATGTGAAGATTTGACATGATAACTAATAAATTTTTAGCAAGATCTATTCTATCTTAGAAAAAATAATTATATACAAGTAAAGGTCTTGGCATGGCTCTCTCTTTTTTATATTGGTCTTTTGTCATTGATAGAAAGTGTCATTTAAAAGCTAAGAAATGTTGATGTTTACAAAATCTTCAATGGCAATTGAATCTAGGTTTTTTAGAATATCGTTGATAGAATTTGCAAACTTTTTTAGGTGTATTTTTAAGGTTATCTGAAGGTTCTCATGTTCTTTTGCTAATTCCATAGTCCTTCCAATAGATGAAATATTTCAATTATTTATGTCTTATATGCAAATCCAATATTTCATCTATTTTGTATTCAAACACTTGATTGACTTCAATTGGGGTTGGTAGTAGAAACGTTCTTCTAACAATATTTGATTTATAATAGGTTTCTAAAAGTGAGACATAGAAAATTGGATGAATGTATATGCTACTTGGTAGTTCAAGATAAAAACTTATTAAATTTATTTAGTGTAGAATTATAAATGGTCCAAGTCTTTAATAGTCTAATTTCCATGATGGTTGATTTATTTGTATATTTTGCCAGAGTAGTCAAACATAATTTCCTACCTTGAACTTTGATTGGTTCTTACAATGAATATCAGCGTAGTCTTTATATGAAACTTGAGCCATTTGTAGTTGGAATTTTAATTCTTCATGGATGGCTTTTAAATAGGTAGCTTGATTTTTTACAGCAGGGCTTTCCACATCTTTAATTTGGAATGGATGTACTCTAAGGTTGTATCCATAGTTTGAGAATAATGGAATTTATTTCGTCAAAGAATATTTGGAATTATTGTATGTAAACTCAACCAATGGTATGAGGTCTATCCAATCTTCTTGTCAGTAATTTATATTGCAACAAAGATATTGTTCTAAGATCTGATTTACTTGTTCTATTTGACCATTGGTCTGAGGATGATAAGGTGATGAAAGATTGATCTTGACCTTCAAAAGTTAAAATAGTCTTCTCCAAAATTTTGATACAAATTATGGTCCTTGATCCAAAATAATATCATTTGAAAGGCCATGTATTTGATAAATATTATCAATAAAAAGCTTGGCCATTTTCTCCTCAAAAATAGTCTTATTGCCAGGATAAAATGTGCCATCTTGATAAGACGGCCTACTACCACAAAAATTGAATCTTTTCTATTCAAAATCAAGAGGTCTATAATAAAGTCTATAGATAATGATTGCCATGGGCCCTTAAGAATTGGAAGTGGTTGGAGAAGTTCATATGGTTGGTGTCTTGGGACCTTTGCTCAGACACAAATTTCACATGATTGGATGAATTCTTTCACCAATTTCTACATTTAAGGCCACCAATAGTCTCTTGATATTAATTCCAAGGTCTTATTGAAACCAAAATGTCCAGTTGTTGGAAGGCCATATCATGCTTCAAGAATTTGAAGTCTTATAGGATCTAGAGGACCATATAAGAGATCCTTCAAATATAGCAATCTATCCTTGAACTTGAATTTATTATTTTCTTCTACATGTGTATTTTTTAGACGTTACTAAATATTCTCTATAAATAGATTTGTCTTCATTACTTTCTAGATTTTTGTCTTGAGAACTATATTTGTATACGTAGATATTATCAATGTCTTCAATTACAAATTGGATGGCTTCAATATGACTGATTTTTGTTGATCCAATACAATATCTCTTATTCTTGGTACATGATATGATTGTCAAAAAAAGGTATTTGATTTCCCTTAAAGTTTTTTCGAACAATATGTAATCACAAAATTGAATCAAAATAATAACATGTTCTATCATGCTTATCAGCAATTCAAAACTTGAGCACTCATAAAATACTCCAAATTTTTGTGATTAATATATATTATAATCTTGTATTGAGTCCCTTCTAGCAAATGGCGCCATTCTTCAAAAGCATCAACAATTGCCAATAGTTCTTTGTTGTAGATCTTATAATTGATCTTTGCAATTGAAAACTTTTGAGAGCAAAATACTATTAGATATAGTTAATCATCATCACCAATTTGAGAAAGTACAAATCCAAGTACAAAATCTGAGGCATCCATTTCTAAAATGAATGGTTTTGTTGGATCTGTATGGACAAGTATAAGAGTTGAAGTAAAAGATTCTTTTAATTTTTTTAATACTTCTTCAGCCTTGTTATCTCAAATAAATTTTTCTTTATCTGTAAGTCATGTTAATAGAGCTGCAATCTTAGAATAATCCTTGATGAAGCTTTTATAAAAATTTATAAATCCTAAGAAATATTATACATCTCTAATTGATGATAGTTGTTTCCACTCTATAATAGTTTATAATTTTTTTGGATCCATAGAAATTCTATTTTTAGAAGAAAATATATTCCAAAAACTTGACTAATGGTTGATAGAAAGAATATTTTTCCAATTTGGCATACAATCCACTTTTTTGTAATTTCTCCAATACCATATGTACATGATGTTCATATTCTTGTTTATTCTTAGAAAAGATCAAAATATCATCCAAGTAGATGCCTACAAAGTCATCTAAGTATTCTTACAAGATATCATTCAACATATGTTGAAAAACTGCAAGTGCATTTGTAAGTTTGAAAGACATAATATTATATTCAAAATGTCAGTACCTTGTACAAAATATTGTCTTTTATTAATCTCCTTCTTTGATCCTGACTAGGTTGTAGGCGCCTTTCAAATCAATCTTTATAAAAATCTTTGCTTATCCTAATTATTCTAATAATCTTAAGATTAATAATAATGAATAGTAATTTTTTATAATTATCTTGTTTAGGCCTTGATAATCTACACACATACGTAAAGAATACACACATACAAGATAGGAGCTCTCGCAGGTGATTTTGAATGTCTAATAAAATTCTTAGTTAGATTTTCATCAATATATTCTTGCAAGGCTGTAAGCTCAATTTGTAAAAGATTATAAATTGGACCAAATGGAGGTTGAGTCCCACCTTATAATTTAATTGTACAATCATAAAAATAATGTTTTAATAATATATCTGTTTTTTTTTTTTTTCAAATACATCTTTAAGATCACTATATTGACTAGGAATATCTTGCTTCAATTGTTCTATTGGATCTTTTATTGGGATAGCATATAATGCAAATACAGCTCATTTTTTTGGTGCTTGCATAAATGCTTTAGCTCCAAGAAATGAAGTAGGACATTGTTTCTTCTTTTGATGTTTGAATCTTAAAAAAATCTTTTACAAATTCTAATCAATATTAGGATTATATAACTCAAACCAAGAGAGTCTAATGACAATAGGATTTATTGGATATTGAACGATATTGAAGACAATGTGTGATATTTAATTTCCTAGTACTACTTTCAATGATTGGATTTCTTCAATAACATCCCTTGATGCAAGGTTTCATCCATCAATGACCTCAACGAATGCAGGATGGGTCTTCTTTACAAGTACTAAGGTTGTACTTGGTTGCAAAATCTTTATTCATAAAACATGCTGAGGCTCCAGTATCTAAAAGGACTTTAGTAGAAATCTCTTGTCTTAAAGTTCTTATATATATATATATATATATATATATATATATGAAGTATAAAACAAGATGTTGGATTCGGAGATAGGAAGAGATTTTTTTCTAGTACTTTAGATTTTGAGGTGTCCAATTGCAAGGTCCCTACTATGGTTGGACATCTTTATTTTTTGACTTCTCTAATTCAGATATTATATCTCGTGCCTTGAATTTTTTAGACTTATTTGGATAATTTATCACCTTGTGATTAGATCTTTTATAATATAGATATAAATTTTTTAGCCAACGTCTAATCTTTTTTGCTAGCATTAATAGCTTAAATTAGGTTGGATCAATTTGTATGGATTTAGGATAAATTAATGGCTTCTCCGATATTCTTGAAGATGTAATAGACATATTGCTAAAAATTGATCACCTCTCTTGTTGTAATTCAAATAGGCAATTGTCACAAGTAATAGCTTAAGATATGAATTCTTTTAAGCTTTCAACTCTTGGCATTGTGATCAATAAATTCTTTACATCGTCCTTTAGGCCATAACAAAATCAAGTCATAAAAGCCTTATCATTCCAATTGAGATCATAAGTAAGTTGTTGAAATTCTACAATATAAATTATAACTAAAAATTATCTTTGTCATAGGTTTTGAATCTTTCTTTCTGTCATCCTCTTCCAATCACTATCTCCAAATATAGGAGTAAATCTTTTTGTAAAAGTCTCTAAATTATATAAAATTAAAAAATTCTTTTCCAACAATAGAATAAACCATGATCGAGCATTTTCTAATAAAAAGATGCTTATAAAATTAACTTGAGTGAATCCATCCAGATAACGAGAAAGATATAATCGTAAGTAAAGTCATTCTTATTGTATAAATCCTTGAAAGTTGGATCGTGTTCTATCAAATTTATCAAGCATATTAGTCTTTGATTCTTTTATAACAACCCTTGGAGCTTCTAGAAGAGTTATGTGCATAGCTTGTCTACTGCTTGCTTCTTTCAATCAAATAATCTCTTATTGCAAATTATGAATCTCTTGCTTAACTTCTTTGGATACTTGCTCTATTTGAGGTTCTTTTTTTGGGTTGCAAAAGAATACCATTTCTTCTTATACAACATCCAAAAGAGCTCAAAGATCTTTAAGAGTCGCCACTCTATTCTCTATTTATGAGGATGCACCTCTATTAACCTGATTTATTTCTATATTGACAAAGAAAAAATCAATAAGCCATTAGTGTAGTATTTTTTATACTAAAAAAGAATATTTTTAAATAATATTAATTTAGAAGAGGATAATCCACAACCTCTAAAATATAGTGATATATCTTAAGAAAGGAAAAATCCACTCTTTCCAAAGAAAGATCAAATTGCAACAAGTAAGCATATCAATCTAAAGAGGGATAGTATATACTCTTCTAAAACGCAATAATATCTTGATGAAGGATAATCCACTCTCTATCAAGAGATCAAAGTTCTAATATGATTACGTAAACAGTCTTGCCAAACTATCAAAGATGCAAGATAGTAGATTAACAAAGAGACAAAGAAAAGATTACAAAACTAGAATGATTTCCAAAACAAAGAACTTGATGGACAAGAACAAAGAATTAGATGATTAACAAGAACAAGGAACTAGATTAATATCAAGAAACAAAGCAACACTTTGGATTGCTCCAAGACTTATGTTGGTAAAATTAAGGTGCACTTCAATCTTGCTTCTTATTTATATTATAAAGTCTATGTCTTATTGAACCTTCTAAAAGTATCTTAGAAGATTTTAGAAGA
This sequence comes from Physcomitrellopsis africana, assembly GCA_036785485.1. Classification (NCBI taxonomy): domain Eukaryota; kingdom Viridiplantae; phylum Streptophyta; class Bryopsida; order Funariales; family Funariaceae; genus Physcomitrellopsis; species Physcomitrellopsis africana. Next base: position 178,313 of record JAWRVF010000323.1, read on the forward strand.
CTAAGGAAGATTCTAAAAGACTAAGGCAAGTTCAAAAAGACTAAAGAAGATTTTATAAGATTCTAAAAGACTACAGGAGATTCTATAAGATTGAAGAAGGTTCTAGAAGATTTTAGAAGACTACAAAAAGTTCTAAAAGACTATGAAAAGTTCTAGAAGACTATGGAAAGTTTTAGAATGTGGTGACTTAAAGTATGTCCATGACAAAATGGAATGACATATGATTTACACCTTGCTATTACAAAGAAGCAATGTTAATTTGGCTTTTGTGGCACAAAGGTGTGGTTGTTAATACTTAGAGAGGACAAATTAGTCCTTAGATTAATATTTATTATATCTTCTACTTTTATCAAAAGCTTGAGACGATACTATACAAATTTTAGAAGTATTATTAAGCTTGTAAAATTTGGAATTAGACCACCTGAATCTTATATAAATTGACATTTAATCCTTAAAAATGAAAACTGTAGAAAAAATTTTCATGGATGTAACTCATTTTTGCAAAAAATATCCTCTTTTGGTTTAAGTGCCTATACAAGATTTGGTCATTGCTAAAAGAACTTTACATATAAATCATTTGGATTCAAAGAAATAAATATGTCTTTAAAAAAAAAAGTATAGAGTGACCACCAAGTAAGAAGTATGATTTGAAGGAGGTTGATAGAATATGGCCAAATTAGTTGATTTACTATAAAGAAGAAGTTAAAAAAGCATCCTAAATATGAAACTACTCTCCTCACAAGGTGGAACAAATCTTGGATGGCTAAACAACTAATTGGCATTAAAGTACATATGGTAATTAAATAAAACTTTAAAATATCACAAAGTAGTATGATAATACATAAAAATACAAACACTTGGTGAAACTAGGAATTACTTCACAAAGTACTTTTAACTTTGTCTCATGGGTATTAGGAGTTAAGATATCATTTTGATGTCACATTTCACTCTATCAATGTATTAGGTATATCTTATTTTTATATTTATATACATATATATATATATATATATATTAAAAAATTAAATTTATTTTTTATAAAGTTTTAATATTATAATTCTATACACATCTAAATCTTTTTTTAAATTAAATTTAATATAATTTAATATATATTATTTTAATTTAATATATATTATTTTAATTTAATATAATATAATGATATAACAAGTACTTTTTATGTATTATAATAAATTATTATATAAATATTTATAAATCTTAATAATAATATTAATAATAAAAATAATTTATAAAATTTTATTAATATTTATCTTTTTAAAAATAACTTAATATTATAATATATTATAATATATCTAAATATAGACTTTTAAATAACTTATTTAATAATTTTATTTATAATAAAAATACTAAATTATAAATATATTTAATTTATTATTTTTGAAATACTTTAAAATCAATTTTTATATTTTCTTTTGAATTCCTAATATCTTGATACTCTACAATTATATTTTGAATCCTTTTCATAAATTATTATTAACTCTTTAATGAAACATAGCTTATAAAATAATTTATTTTTTGATTCAAAAGTTTATTCATAATATATATATATATATATATATATATATATATAATACTTTGATATTTATGTAAGAGATTAGATCAATCTTATGATCATACCACTCAAAATAAATCAATTCCATTTATATAAAAAAATAATAATTTAACAAAAATTACAAGGCAGAAATAAGGCAATTTAAGTTTTATCAAACATGGATATTTTATAATTTATGTATAAAAGATCTAAAATAAAATCTAATTTTAAAATGATGATAAAATAAAAATATAATTACATGATATCATTGAAATCACAAATTGCATTACAAATTTATCATATATGCTACAAACGTAAACAACAAAATTTTAAGTTCAACACACAAAAGTACAAAACAAGACATCCATTTACAGCCAAAAGTTGCAACTACAACTTTCCATGTAACAAAAAATGCCATTTAATATCATATATACATCATCAATCATGGTAACATCCCAAATACATATTTACACTCAGTAATATTTATATATTTTATATTTTGCACTCTTATATATATGTCTATTTTTCCAAACCTTGTGATTGTGATTCATATGAACAATCTTTGCAAATCTACACTAAAGTTAACAAAAACCTGGTTTCAAACGTCAAACTTGCATTTTAGAGTTTTCAAGAAAATAAGTGGGGCATGTGTGTTGGATTAAAAAGGGAGGTGTGTTTATCAAAAGTGACGACGAGCGGCGTGAGGCCATGAAGAGCGGCGTGGGGAGCCTGCAGGTGTGCTTGGTGGAGGGCAGGAACCTGGTGCCCCGCCATCACGGCGCCCCCCTCCACGCCTTCGTGCTGCTGCAGCTCCATGACCAGCACCCGCTGCGAGGAAGAAGCTTGTGCTGCTGGTTGCGGCAGCTGCGGCATCGATCGTCGCCGCTGCGTTGGCTTTTCGCCGCCGCGGACGCAGAAGCCGCCGTCGTGCGGTAGATGATGAGGTCATACTTCCAATATTTTAAAAAAGTGAAAAGTGAATAAAAATGAAGCTGTATAAAGATTAAATCAACTTTAAAGTTTTGTTAATTACATAATTCATTGATATTGATTAAATCATCTTAAAGCTATATTGTAATTCTTAAATACTTTATTTCTTTAGAAAATAAAAATTATTGTATAAGTGTTTGTGGGGATTTTATAGTTCAACAAACATGCAATTATTATTTTTCTGTTCTTTTCTTTCCTCTTTTGTGGTCTCTTCGTAACTCTATATTTCTTTCTTTTCCTCGTTTTTAAAATTATAATGTAAAGATAAGAGTTTTATCATGGAGTAATCAAAATCCGATCCTTATGAATATTTTGATAAAAGAAATCTACTGTAAATTTGAAAATTGCCGTCATCTCATAATAATGCTTTGATTGAAAGCCAAGGCTTGCAATTCAATGAAGATTAGGGTTAAAGCTTTGATGGCTCTCAGAATGATTTAGGAAACTTTTCAAATCAAAGTAATTATAGCTCATTTTTTTCTTTCATCAATCGTTATTGTTATGATAATATGTAAATTTATTATATATGATTATTAATATGATTTAATGTTTTTGTTTAATAAAAAACCAAAGCATCTATTAATCTAAAGAAAATCAATGGAAATAATCATTCATATATATATGTATATATATATATAGTATGATTTATATTTTCAATAAATAAATGTCAAGATAAAATATCATAAAATTTTATAAATTCGTTTCATTATATTTAAACTTAAGTTAATATTAGTAATTATTACTTTCATATAAATAGAAGTAGTATTTTTGTTGTAGAAGATTTTGTTTGAAATTACTAAATATTGGTTAAGATTTTTAATAAAAATGATCCAATCATAGAAAATCTTTAGAAATACATTTCATAAATCAAATAATTAATTTGAATGTTTTATTCATTGAAGGTAAATTTTAAATGATATTCACAACATTTTATCGAAATCAAGAATGGAATGAATATATATAGGAAAAAATACAAACAGAAGATGACTGTCTAGTGTGATAGTTTTGTTAAAATGTCCTACACAATTTTGTATCAAAAAATTTTAAAATCATTATTTAAAAATGAATATAATAATTTTTAAACGTAAAATTTTGAAAAGAGAAATTACGAAACAGATACTATCTCAATTGTAAAAGAGAATAAAAAATTTATTAATTACATGTAAATATTATATCAACTAAATTTTCTGCGTTTCAATTTGATTTGTAAAATCATATATTATTGAGTGAATAATCTCTCTCTCACTCTCGCTCTCTCTATATATATGTTATACACAATACATATAGTTTGTTGCTTGGTTAAGAAAAGAAAGGAAAAAGCAGACACAAATAAAAGTGCAACAGTGGTGTAATTTTAACCACAACAAGAAATAAACACAAATACTGCACATTCATTTCTTGAATAACCAGATTTTTTCCTCAATTCTATATTGTGATATTTATTTGATGCTACTTTCCATGTTATTTGTAAATTTGGGTATATTGCATTTTTTCAAACTACATTTTTCTATCTACTTATATTTATTTTTATTGCCTTGCTTATGATTGGCTGAGAAATTTTTTAATGATACTACTACATATATATAATTGTGAACGTTATCTTTACATTGCTAATTCTCCTCACAATAATACACCATTATCTACAACTTAAAACCTACAAAATAATGCTCTATGCTAACCATTACCTTTAAACTTTAAATGCTGATAAGCTTTAAAGTAATGGAATTTCAACGCACGACTATTTTTCAGAACCGCTAACGACAGCAAGTGTGACCATGGCCATGGGGCGCAATCCGACAGCCACGGTGGCGGGGCACGGGCATGGGCATGGAAGGTCAAAACCCGCGACACAGGTCTGGAAAGCGCGGTGTCGGAACAATCCAGACCCTCGAGAAGGTTCTATTGGGCGGTTTCCAGTCGAATCGTTGGGCGGAGGCTCTAGATGCTTCCGGAGCGGCCTTCCTGCTGGTATGAATTTGCTCCTCCCCCGCTCCTCCGCAGTCCATTTTCCATAGCCGCTGTCAAGCTTGTTACGCCGGGAACTGTTTCCGGTCACTCCACGCGCACTTAGTTTTCCGCTGATCGTGTAGCGTGCTGTGTCGAAGTGCTCTGCTCCAAATTCATCAGTGATTGATTTTGTGCGAGGGCTTACTAAATTGGCTTGAGATTGTACAGGCATTTAGGTTTCTCTGAAGACAGTGTTGGCGAGTTTGTCTGCTGATCTCATTGGGGGAAGCAATACAAGATGGCGGATGTGGACGTGTCTGCCCCTGAGGTCGAGACCTTCGCCTTCCAGGCGGAGATCAATCAATTGTTGAGTTTGATCATCAACACTTTCTACAGCAACAAGGAGATTTTCTTGCGAGAACTTATCAGTAATTCCTCGGATGTAAGTACTTGTGCCTCCTGCCTGTGTACTGTTTTTGCCTACCATGTCTGTATTCGTCATTTGCGGTGAAGTTGGCGAGGCCTGCGTTTCTCGTGGTGTGCTAGCTAGATTTTGGATAGTGAATTTGATTATCATGTCGTTAGTTGATTATTGATTACTGTCGTGTCTTCCTGTTGTACTGGTCTCCCACTGCCGGGTTAACTTCGTTTTCGTTTCTGTTTCAATGATTGTCTTGGTTTAGACATTATCCAGTGCGTGATGCTCGTGATGATAATAATAGTTCTTACTCGTTATTTTTCGTAAATGTGCATCTGCAGGCTTTGGACAAGATCCGCTTCGAGTCCTTGACAAACAAGAGCAAACTCGATGGCCAGCCAGAGCTCTTTATCCATATCGTTCCCGACAAGGCGAACAACACCTTGAGCATCATTGACAGTGGTATCGGTATGACGAAGGCCGACATGGTGAACAATTTGGGAACCATCGCCCGATCTGGGACGAAGGAGTTCATGGAGGCGCTTTCTGCGGGAGCAGATGTGAGCATGATTGGACAGTTCGGTGTTGGTTTCTACTCTGCATACCTGGTTGCTGAGAAGGTCGTGGTTACCTCGAAGCATAACGACGACGAGCAGTATATTTGGGAGTCCCAAGCAGGAGGGTCTTTCACCATCACACGAGACACATCGGGTGAACCACTGGGGCGTGGTACCCACATCAAGTTGTATTTGAAGGAAGACCAGTTGGAATACCTGGAAGAGAGGAGGTTGAAGGACTTGGTGAAGAAGCACTCAGAGTTCATCAGCTACCCTATCTCACTGTGGACGGAGAAGACGACTGAGAAAGAGGTGTCCGACGATGAAGACGAAGACGATAAGAAGGACGAGGAGGGGAAGATTGAGGAAGTTGACGATGAGAAGGAGAAGGACAAGAAGAAGAAAAAGGTGAAAGAGGTTTCGCGTGAGTGGGCGCTGATGAACAAGCAGAAACCCATCTGGATGCGCAAGCCGGAGGATGTGACGAAGGAGGAGTATGCCGCGTTCTACAAGAGCTTGACGAACGACTGGGAGGAGCACCTGGCCGTGAAGCACTTCTCGGTCGAAGGGCAGCTGGAGTTCAAGTCGGTGCTCTTCGTGCCGAAGAGGGCTCCGTTCGATCTGTTCGATTCGAGGAAGAAGCAGAACAACATAAAGCTGTACGTGAGGAGAGTGTTCATCATGGATAACTGTGAGGAGTTAATACCGGAGTACTTGGGGTTCGTGAAGGGAGTGGTGGATTCAGAGGATCTCCCTCTGAACATCTCTCGTGAGACATTGCAGCAGAGCAAGATCCTGAAGGTGATCAGGAAGAACTTGGTGAAGAAGTGTATGGAGATGTTCTCGGAGATCGCAGAGAACAAGGAGGATTACCAGAAGTTCTACGAAGCATTCTCGAAGAACCTTAAGTTGGGTATCCACGAGGACAGCCAGAACAGGTCAAAGCTGGCGGACTTGCTAAGGTACCACTCAACGAAGAGCGGTGACGAGATGACGAGCCTGAAGGACTACGTGACCCGGATGAAAGAGGGGCAGAAGGACATCTACTACATCACGGGAGAGAGCAAGAAAGCGGTGGAGAACTCTCCATTCTTAGAGAAGCTGAAGAGGAGAGGATACGAAGTTCTGTTCATGGTGGATGCGATTGATGAGTATGCGGTGGGGCAATTGAAGGATTACGACGGGAAGAAGCTGGTGTCGGCAACGAAGGAAGGGCTTGTGCTGGAGGATACAGAGGAGGAGAAGAAGAATAAGGAAGAGAAGAAGGCTCGTTTCGAGCCATTGTGCAAGACGATTAAGGACATATTGGGCGACAAGGTAGAGAAGGTGGTGGTGTCAGATAGGATTGTGGACTCTCCTTGCGTGCTTGTGACGGGCGAGTACGGATGGTCGGCGAACATGGAGAGGATTATGAAGGCGCAGGCGTTGCGGGACAGCAGCATGTCGAGCTACATGTCTTCGAAGAAGACGATGGAGGTTAACCCGGATAATCAGATTATGGAGGAGCTGCGGAAGAGAGCGGAGGTGGATAAGAACGACAAGAGCGTGAAGGATTTGGTATTGTTGTTGTTCGAGACTGCTCTGCTGACGTCAGGGTTCAGTTTGGAGGAACCGAACACATTCGGTAACAGAATCCACCGGATGTTGAAATTGGGTCTGAGTATTGACGATGACGCCACGGATGCTGATGCTGACATGCCAGCATTGGAAGCTGATGTCGAGGAGGAGGGATCGAAGATGGAGGAAGTGGATTAAGTTAACTCTTTTTGAGCTGTAGTTTAAGAATTGAGATGAGTTAGCACCAATTTCGCACGGTAGCCGTAGGGTTTAATGGTTGTAGGTGTGACTTTCTTTCCGAAGGTAATGCAGCTCACATTACACAGAAGGTTATGCTTCAACCATAGTACGTTGTTCTCTCTATACCTCTATGCACGAGCAGTTCAATCGATGTTAATGATAATTGTATAGGAGCTTTTAGCATCCTTTGATTCAATATATATCGTGAGCAATTCTATTTCACTATTTCCTTCTGCTGTTGAGGAGAGATATTCCTGAATGAACTGTTCTTGATTACTATTTAATAATCCTATACGTAAACTTAAATTCTGTAGACCATGAAAACAATAACTCCTACTCTCATCCTTCGCGCGTATATTCAGTTGGAAAAACTGATACGTTTCGCTTGTAGTAGATAAAACTGTCAACATAAATAATCTCTACTGCTGCATTTTTGCCGTCGTAAGCGAACATCTGTACATACTCATTCCTGACAATGTACCTGAACTTGTAACGTTCGCAATGGAATGTGCACATTGCCTACATCGTTATAAAAATATCAACAGAAGCCCACACGTAACAAAAATACTAGTTATTGCCCAACTGTTATAGATTATGAAAATGATAGTCAATACTGTGTCACAGTAAAGCCAGTCGTCCAGATTTCATGCTCTCTTTAGAAGTTAATTCTACACTTGACCTTGTCAATCTCCACCTCTCTTCCCCAGTGAACTTCACCTGGAAATGAAAGACAACGAAGTCCAGTGCACAGTTGTGCAGATTGCCTGATATCACCAATCATCTTGCAAACCGTCCAACACCTGTGCCAAAGTTTTTCCCAAAGCCTGCCCCGACAAACAAGTGTCATCAAAGAAAATTTTCACGGAATCTGCATACCAGCCAATGGTGAAAAAAGACGGCATCGAGATACTAACAGAACCCGAAATCTAACTGCTTTTCGAATGCATCATTATGTGAAACAAATTAGAAACGGTGTAATGGCTTGAACACATAATGTAGCATAAATACAGACTAAGAACGCAATGATGTAGAGTGCTACAGCATACACAGCGATAGTCCAATAGTATAGAAAGCTTAGCATAGAAATAAGATAATGTATGCTAGAATAGATAGGGTGTGTTTTACTTCGTAATCTTTGCTCTTCTTGGGCGATTCGTGCCACCCGTCGCTGCCGAAGCAATTCGTCCTTCTCACGCGCCTTTTCTTGTAGCTCGAGTTGCTGCCTTAAGCGTGAAGCAGCTATTTCCTCTCTCTGCCCCAAGGTTAGGAAAAACTTTTGTCTTAAAAGCACGTTCAATCCAAAATTAAAACAACAGTGATGACATCAAGATTGAGCAACTGCCTGATAACACTTGGTATCCTAAGCGGGACTTTAAATGAAGACCTTACCTCACACATTTTTACGAAGTAGGCAAAGAATTGAATCTTAAGAAAGAACTTCTATCGCATAAACGATATTGGACAGTACCTAACCTCTGCATTTACACTGGGTAAAAGAAAAATCCACTAGTTACGAATTTACATTTACACTTCGAGGCTCCAAACTGGCATCTGTCCTTTTGATCCTCACTTTCAAAGAGTTAAACCTTCTCTGCAACATAGGCAAAGTACTACCGCATAACAGCGCTACAACAATAAATGCAACGAAAGTCTTGATGAGAAAATAAAATCCCTTGAATGAATCTAGCCACTCCACCAAATCTCCCGGTAGCTCTTTTGCCACTGTCCACAATACCACGCAGTAGTTCGATGAAAATTCAGTTTTGATGCCAACCTACTACTCACAATGCGCTATGTAGATTTTCAAAAAATTCAACTTAAAAATAAATAAATAAAACAAAAAAAAGTAAGCTGATTCAAAAACTTTAGTAATGTCGTGATTCGAAGGCATTCACACAAGTACCCCCTCTACGGAAAATGAACCAAACACAAATTAGATTTAGCACGATTAAACTAAGGAAGTGAAGAAACATGCTTTAGGGTTTACGAACCATTAAAGACGGACTGCAAGGCCTCAAGAGACATGTCAGCATAAGGAGCCACTACACGCCAGTTGGTTGTTGTGAGGACACCAAGGATGGTTGTAAATCCAAACCCGAACATACAGAGGCCAGTCTTCGCTCCAATCCATCTTCTGCCTTGGGAGTCTGTTAAAAACAGAGGTAGCAGTAGAAGAGGAGCTGTTCTCTACATTCACACCATATTATCAAACCATAGCCACATCAAAGCAATTTAACACGCTTAAGAATCCCAGGGTCCATATACCTCAAGAAATAAGGAGGGCGTTGCAGAGAACTCACACATAGCAGCTAGAAACATCCCCAGAAGCAATAAGAGTGCGCTGCTTTCATGGCTGGGCGGTTTGACACCATCTTCACTGGGGGCACTCCCCATGTTTGATGCGGAGGTCATGGCAGCGAGATGATCAGCTGCACTCATCGGCAATCAATTCGTACAAAATAAACCGAATTAATGTTCAAGTTTGATTGGCGGGCTTAGGATTGAAAGTATTTGACCTAATTCGTTGGAATTAACATTGTAGGCTTTAGCGGTATAGCGATGTTCTCGAGTTTCAGAAGCTCACTTCCCTCTCACGAAGTGAACTTCCACTGTCCCTCTGTCACGGCAAATAACCCTACTCTGGTGATGCAAACCCTCGACAGATTATTCAGCAACCTGCCCAAAAGTACGTAGACCTTCGACAGTGAAGGGAATCCAAGTATTCATGCCCCAGAATTTGCCACGGAAGCATCTTCCTGCGAACCTCGCAAACTTTTTTATATTCCGAAGACCATCAACCAGAAGACTTCGGATGATAAACAAGCATATGAACGAAGGAATTTTAACTCGATCATCCGAGTCACCGATATTGGGGTGCGGGAAACGTACCTAAATCCCAAAGCGTTCGTTGAACGGTTTCTCGAAATTAGGGTGGTGTAGCCAAGGCGATGAAGCTTGAAAGATCGAACCGATTCTTCTGGGGTTTTTGCGACCAGTTCCCGAAACACGTCTTACGGCGCCCCTAGTTTACGCTTCTGTACAAGGTAATCTCCCTTTTAATACTGGAAGCGTTTGAGGAAGCAAAATCGGAGGCTCTAACACTCGTTAGTGAGAACTGAGAGGAGAGAAAGTTGTGCCTGACGTGCATTTCTGCGATTGTCATACAGAGGCTGAAGAATTGTAGGATGAAAACTAACATTCTGGCGCGTTACAAGCAATGGCATCATCAGTGTGAAGAAGTTGGGCAGGAGTTGACGTTGCAAAGTCATGCTTGAAGCATCGTGCTGAATACCTCGCGCCAGATTTTGAGACAGCGCTGCAGACAGAGTAATCACCACTGCACCGCTCCTCCACCGAACAATCCCTTCTACTCTTCAATCAAATTTTGGGTACTTGTGTGATCGAAAACATATGGCCTGTTCTTACAGATGGGGTGAGTTTTCTCCACGATTCCTCAGAGTTCAGATAAACCCTAAACCCTCACTTGGGCAGTTAAGGTCTCACCGCTTGATCGCACAATGGATATTGTCCACATGAGGCCTCAGGAAACGCACGCTGACATGCGGCCATCGTGAGAGGAGGGCCTCTGGACAAATCCAGTTCAGAATGTAGTTGTTCTTGGGCACATTGAAGAAATAATAAAATATACATTTTACACTGCGCTGCCACTACTGTCCATTAGGGTATCTGGTCTAGTGGTATGATTCTTGCTTAGGGTGCAAGAGGTCGGGAGTTCGATTCTCCCGATACCCCACCTTTTGTGTTCCACAATATAGCAAGTTAAGTTTTGTTGGAGCATGAGGGTAAGTGAAGTCGACGTCTGGGTCTCCGATTAAGTTATTGTGATTAAATTATCTCATTTTGTAGTTATCTTACTTTTATGTTCTATTCTTCAATTTGATATGTTGAACTCAAATTATTCTGTCAATTTTTGGGTTTTTTTTTATAACGTGAATTAGTAGTTTGGTAATATTAACATCAAATTGAAATGGAGGTAATCAGAAATAATTTGTTATCAGTTAAATATAAAATTCATGACTTCAGCGTACAAATTTATACCAATTCGCGAAATTTTTCCAATTACTCTACTTGTATAAAAGACCCGTGATTATATATTTAGTGATGTGATACGTATCTCTTCTTAAACAAGGTTTTACTTGACCTGGTTTATTTAGCAAACTTCTTTGTTTTAAGAATAATATAATAACACACAGACATGTAATTGAACAAGATAGTCTAAAATTTACTGCAGTAGTCGTTTTTGTTTTTATGGTAGTTTTTTGAACATTAACTTAATTTTTTTATCTGGATTAAATCTGAAATTGTTTGAACCAACTATTGTGCTTCAACCTTTATTATATTGTTCTTAAACTTTATAATTGTTTCAAATGTATGAATATATTTTTGTAATAAAAGTAAATAGATTTCTAAATCATTGTTTGTCATTTTCCATCTTTCAAAAAAAAATTCAACCAAAAAGGTAAACATAATTTTAAATCCTTCTCATGTTGCAATCATTCACAACAAATTTTAGCTATATATTTTGCACATCCGATTGATCAACGTGAGAGTTATTGATTGAATATGTACTTTGATTATCTTTTAGTTAATGCACAACATGACTGAACACCAACTCAAATTTTGAATCAAATCACTCTACTCTCTATTCTGCCAGAATTGCTTCCAATAATCAGCTATACGCAGGCATGCAATACTAACCACATTAAGAGACCTTTAATGTGTCAGCACATCAGATCGGCAAAGCACCTTCAGATATCCCCTGTTGCACACGGCAATGAATTATCAACTTCAAATACAATGATCCATTGCATTTGTTGCATGTTTCATACAAGTCCACTTGAGAGTGGCACCTGTGATGAGAATGGATCAAAGGAAATGTTCAAAAAATGCTACAAATAAGAGGAACATTACCTAAGAATATAACTTATCAGGGAAGAAGATAAGTTCTCTATTATTTAAGAAAATCTTGCTTTTCGATGCAACCATTGCCAAGGCTACCCATGGATCGGTTTTGGATTTTAACGTTTAAGAAACTTTAAAGTGTGAAAAGGAGATATCAATGTAAATCCAATCCATGTCATCTACATTCTCCCCAGCCCATGAAGTTCCACCAAACTTTGCATCTAAAGCCGAATACGATGCACTGAAGGCACCACACACACACACACACACACACACACACCTGAATATACTTAAAAGAAAAGAAATAAAGAAGTCTTGACGTGATAAAACGCAAGTAAATAGTAACAGAACTTCTGGCAAAGACAACAAATAAAAAGATGAGGTTTGTAAGATGTCAAGAATACGATTTACAATGAGTTCTCTTGAAGACATCCATTTTTTCTATCCTACCCACTACCTGGCTGTGAGATGCACACAACTTCCTAAAACTAAGAGCTACCAACTCATCGCTTCACTAAACAAAGGCAGAACGCTCTGAAGGGGCAAAAAAAAAATTGAAGAAAAGAAAAGAAAAGAAAAAAACATGCTACGAAATATAAGACTATTCTGATGCAATACAATACAAAGTTACGTCACTTGAACCCAAGCGCAAACGACAACTTGGGGCGAGTATTCTTTTTGCCCAAGATTTTCATTTGTTCTTGCCGTCCTTGCTCCTCTTCCAACTTTCTCCTTCGCAATGCTTCTTCCTTTTGCCGTTGTAGAGTCTCCAACTCACGGTAACGTTCTTCCTCTTTTCTGGCTTGCTCCTCAGCTGCTCGCCTTTGAGCTTCTTCGATTTTTCGTCGATTCTCTTCGAGCATCTGTTCTAGCTGTTCTTTCTCCCTCTTTTTCTCCTCCTGAATTTCAGAAAAGGAAACAAGTAAGAAGCCACCTCGAACAAAAGTAAGTCTTTATAAAGTACTATCGAAGCTAAAACACCTTCGTTTGTATGCAAAATTTATCATTAATGTAAGAAAGGTTCTAGAGAAATTAGGAGGCGAACAACATAGACTAAAATTTCATGTGGTACAGCCCATTATAAAACTCCAAGTGCAATCGAGAGGAATGTACAAAAAGATAGAATGACAGCTGTCAAGAGAAAGGCTTATAAAGTATACCTCTTTCCTCCTAGCTTCTGCGAGTGCTTCCTCCTTTTCTCTCTCAAGCTGAGCGGCAATGTCATCAATAATTTTTTTCCTGCCTTCCTGTATTCTCGACTCAATCTCCTTCTTAAACTCTTCCGAGTGTAGAGCCTCGTGCACTTTCTTTCGAATAGCTTGTTCTATTCTTTTTGCGGTTTCTTCCTCGATAACCTTAGCTTCAGCCTCTTGCTGCAGCCTGTAAATAAACTGTGCATAGTCAGCGACAATGATACGCCCGTAATGAATAAACCCTTCCCCATGCTTAAGTGGAACATACTGGGGTAACCTAACATTCATGATACTGATTCTTTCAAAGCATGCAGTCAATGTAAAAGCAGATAGAAACCACACAAAACTGATGCATAACCTGAGGTGTGTTGCACGAGGTCAGGTCCGAATATACTGCGACATACGAACCGTGACACATTGTACATCCAGAGATGACAAACAAGCTCAATTTGAAGAGGCAGCTGAAACATATCCTCCACTGATCACCCGTGGACAATAAGGACCTATACACATTCACTGTGAGGGACGACGTGAAATGTGCGAGACATGATACTAAGTGACTCGATTCAGACATAATCGCACTGCCATGGACCAGGAGAAATGTCTCACCACATGGCGTCACTTCCACTACAAACTTTGACTGCGATGGAAAGCTAAACCATCCTTTCTATCAATGCAAACCATGAAAAATTGCCGTTATTTTGGCAAAATTACTTGGCTGATTCCTCTTCCATGTTACTTCCCCTGTTAACATCAGCAATTTGATTAGAATCATAGCAGATAACAATGAGAAGTATATCCTTAAGGCTTCCAGATTCTTTTTTATTGGACATATCTTTCCCATGAGGGTCAGAACGCCAATCTTAGCGAGGCAGTACCTTTTCTTCTCAAGCTCTTCGTCTTCTCGATCCTTATCGAAGGCTCTTCGTTCAAGGGATAGAAGACTTGAACTTCGGGATCTAATTGGTGATCTTGTACGACTACGCCGTTTTGAACGCCTAGGAGTTGGAGTCCGACTCCTGTACCTGTAAGATGAACTTAGCTTCGTCAGGCTCTTGAGACGATATATTAACCCGGTTCCCAGGAAACTAAATTCCTGCATCTAGATCAGGGCCCTGTTATGGGCACGTCACTGTGAGAAATTTCCATCTCAAGTCAGTGATATGTCTACACGAGTGGGAAACTCATACTCAGGAACCAGACCTCTACACCCTGGTTCGACTTGTACATATACTCTACACCATAACTGTAAAGTAACAACACCAACTCAGGAAATAATTGGCCCGAATGTAACAAATCGCGCCGAGCTAGAGTACAATACAGAATGATAGGCACATCTACAGTACGGTTACCAGAGGAAGAGGGCGGCGATACATCAGAAACAATTGGAAAGTTCCTGAAATGAGGACCTTCCCAAAGCCCTCCAGCTTTTCTCCAGGCAGCAACAGCATGATACCCCCCTCCTTCCATGAACATCGTGATTATCACCCCTTCTGAGCACGTCTGTTCCCCCTCATTCTCATACCTTTTTCGCTTCTCATCTCATCAATTTTCGCTTACATGACACTCGTCACTGTCTGACAAACTACTCGGACTCTCTCGTGGCCGGTTTCTAGCGCAACAACAACAACAGCATGTAGAACCCACTGTTTTCTCACTGTAACACACCTGCTGTGACCATGATGCACCGGTGATCGGCTTCTATGGGATTCCCTCCTCCGTTTTGTGCTGTGACGGTATTTCGTAGGCGAGGGTGATCGTGCACACGTTCGGTGCCGCTCCTTGCGAGGCGGGGACCTCGACCTGGATAATGATCGAGGCATCCCTTACTTATCTCCCAGACCAAGTATTCTAAGACTACCTGACCTCCTGTCAGGAAAAATAACGCTGAAAGGCTCAACCTCTCGCGCTCTCGCTCTATATTAATCTGCAAAACCCCACAAATACAGAAATCAATAATTCAGAATCTAATTTTGCTAACTGTAAGGTTTTGGGCATACACAAACACCAACCTAGACGTGCATCGTCCGAGCATGCATTCCGCATGATTGAAGTAACGCAGACTTTTCTGCTATTCTGCCAACCAGTAGCCTTGATGTCGGCAGATACTGGTGCCATCAAACCACTCTGATATATAAACAGGCGCCAAGTGCAAAACGGTTCTCGACGTATACCAGCTGCCCAAATAAACCACACGGGAGACAAACCCTTCACGTCCAAATTAAGTATGCAAAGCTCTAAACGAGGAGAACAAACAAAAAAATTAGCACTCCATCAAAACCCATAGCATATTAAACGCTGAACCCGTTATCATAGAGTTCTCGATAGTAATTCAATATCCATGTTGGTATTAACACCATAAGGAAACTCCTAATTTTCACCAGTAATTGGTTGCCACCAAGCCCAAAGGAGGAATTAACGTATCAGGGTCCCTCACGTCTGAGTTAAACACCTTCCTTGAAGTAAATGAGAATCAACAAATGCATAGCACTATATCACAACACCGACGCATGTCGAAATTCGGATAGACCAGGGAAGATTACCGCCTCTAATTTCCAAAACAAAAGTTTACCTTACAATTGAAAGTGGACAGCCTTCACCCGATAACGACCACCAAAACGCAATATTCTGAAACGACGACAAGACGGTCATTACAAACTTCTCTCAAGCTAAAATAAGCTTCACAAATTACCACCTCTATCGAGCACCTACACCAAGTCGCTCGCCAAGAGGCGCACACACACACACACACACACACTCTGAAACCCTACAAACCTAATATCCCCTTCGCCCCAATTACGACATATCGCTCGATCTAAGAGACCGAAACCCACACGGTGTTCCAGAACAAAGCAACGTAAAGCAGATCTGAAAACGATCACACGCAACGTCGAGCCCACGGACAGACTTCGCCACGAAACCAACCCCAACGAAAAAAATAGTGCCTCAAACTACCACGCAACAGGCAAAGCTTCGAATTGGGCGCCTGGAAATCTGCTTCTTAGTCGCGCACCGCAGCGCAACTCCGCTCCGTTGGTGGTTTGTTCCAATTCTGACGAGATCTATGGTTTTCGTTCGTGGAGCTCAGCGATACTCGTGGTGGTGGACGGAGAAAGTAAAAGGCAAAAGCGGCAATTGGATTCCATTGTCCTTATGCATACGGCCAGGCTGGGCGAATCTACGTGGGCCGTGCTCCACCTCCTTTCCGTCCATTACAATTCATAGAACTCTCTATTACTAATACCCAAAACCCACTCCACATCTCCAAGCAATGCTATATAATTCAAATCCAACTTTTAAACATTAATGTGTACTTGAATTTATAGCAATTTGGGAATATAAATGTATTTGGATGGTATATGCATAATTGATGTTATGTATTATTTCTTTCAGGTTTTTATTTATATATACATGTATATACATACACACAAATACTAGCATTGGAGCTCTTTACTTATCTTTGAGAATAACATGTATAAGTAAATGCTTATGGAAGAGGTAGAAATAATTGTTACAAAAAAATAAAAAAATAAAAAAATAAAAAATAGTATCATAACAAAATCCAAAAGTGGACAATTTACAATACAATTAAAGTTCATGAAATGTGGCTCTTGGCATCAACCTCAAATGTTGAGTCTTTCTCTATTACTTTCTTTAATTGAGATACTTTAATAAGGCTCAAATTGGTTAATAATTTTGAATAAACTCATCAATGGATGGATACATTAAGAGATATAATGCCCTTTGGATAGATTCACATGTACAAACAAATACCACTATTATTATTGTATACTAGCATTGGAGCCCCTTGCTTTGCTATGAAAGTAATATGTTGAAGCAATGGGTTTTTAAATATTTAGAAGAGGTGGTAATTAATTGTTATAGATATATATTTTTTTAAATAACTCAACAAAAAAATAAAAATAAAAGAATGTCACATGTTTTTAGCAAAAATGATAATATATAATAAAATTAAAGCCTATGTGGTATAGCTCTTGGTATTAATCTTAGATATCGAGTCTTTTTTTACTTTTTAAATTTATTAGAACACTTAAATGATATAAGAATTGACTAATAACTTTGAATGAATTCATAAATAAATAGACATATGAAGAGATGCAATGACCTTTGGATGGATGTACGTACACAAATACCACTATCTTAATGCATGAGCATATATATATATATATATATATAATTGATAATTTAATATATAATTAGTATTTCTATATAAAAGTATTTATAAATTTTAATATATATATATATATATATAGGTATTCTAGCAAATTTTAATGTGATTTATTATATATACTTTTAATATCGTACTACATTAATAAATTAGATATTCTATTTTATTATAACTTATTTACCAAATATATATATATATATATATATATTGAAGCTTGATTGCGCATGTTGGTAGTTCTAGATAATAAGATTTTATTTATTTATTTATTCTAAATCATATAAAAATAAAATTATTAGTTTGATCAACCACAACACCATTAGCTTTTGTATTAAATTGTTACTTTTGTACCTTTAGAGAGTTTATATACTTAACTTAATATTTTTGTTTTCTATTAGATTTTTTCTTTAAGAAAATTAAATCCTAATTATTTAGTAATAATCAATTTAAAAAATAAGATTATAATTAATTTATTAAAATATAAAAGTGTTAATATAAATAATACTAATAAAAAATAAATATATATTTTTACTTAATATATTAATATTTGATAATACATCTTTATTATTTTTTGAATAAATATACATACATATATATATATATATATATATATATATATATATACACACACATCCATAATTCTATTCATAAAAAAACTGACATAAAATTTGATGATCCATAAATTTTTATTTTTTAATATTGTAATAGATTTTTATAAAATAATTTGTTAATATTATCATATAAAAATAAAAATAAAAATAAATATTGATAATCTTATATATGCTATGAATATGTAAGTAATTAATAAATAAATTATATAAAAAGTCTACAATTTGTTATATGTAAGCATATTTTTTTATTTAAGATATTTTTTTATATTAATATATAACTCTAAAAGCATATATATATATATATATATATATATATATATATATATATATATATATATATATATATATTCACATAAATAATTTTATATTCATTTTATTGTAAAGCTTTGAAAATGTGTCTTTTAGTATATTTAATTATAAATAAAATAATTATTTAAGAGAGACAAACAATAAAAAGATAAATAAATTCTATAAAGTAGTTTTTATATTAATTAAAGTGTTTATTTATTTTTTATCATTTAGAATTTAAAATTAAACTAATAATATTTTTTTACTTTATTTTATTTTAAAATGATTTAACTCTTATAAAGACATGAAGAATATTTCCAAATCATGAAACTAAAATTGCATATGTAACGAAAAATCAAATGAAATTCATATAAATTATTCCATGCAAAAAGACCTCCCCTTAAAGTAAAAGATATATATCATAGATTTTAGATTTTATTTTAAAAATAAATTAAAACACTGTGTCATTAAATTCTAATCAATATAGATATATTATATTAGTCTTTTACATAATATTTATAAATAATATTTAACAAGAAAAATAAAAATTATTTCAAAATTACCACTAATTAAAAATAATTAAGCCATAATAAATATATATCTAAGTGCATTTTATGAAAACAAACTAAATACATTCTCATATGCAAGAAATAATATTATTTGTAAAAATATTAATTTATAAAGCATTAAAAATAATGAAAGAATAATAATAGTTGGAAGAGTAATATTGCTCTATTTTTATGTTATAAAAGTATAGGATGAAAATTTTCTTACTTAAATATTTATAGATGCAATATAATAAGTTTGATAAAGAAATATACATACTATTATATTATTCTTATAAAACTTAATTTGATGAGATGTTAAAAAATTTAAAAGAAGATTTTAATTATATACTTAATAATTAAACAAACATAAATGTAAAATAGGCTAACATTGATATACCATAAAATTTATTTTGGTCAAACTTTATAAATCTTTTAGCATTCATTAGAATAAATATAATAAACTATATTAAATATTATAAAATATATATAATATTTTAACATATACTAGTATAAATATAAAAAATTATATTAAATATTGCAAAGTATTCATTACTATAAGATAAAGTAAATTACCTATTTTTAAAATCTTATTGTTTAAATGTTTAGATGTAAAACAAATACAAATAAAATTATATATCTTATGTTAACAAATTATCTTTACAACTTACATGAAATAAAACATATTTAAGATTTTAAAATTAATTTTTACATCTATTTATGTAGTTATTTATATTTAATAATTATTATATTTTTTAAAAAATAATTAAATAAATTTATTAATTTATTTTTTCGATAAATTTGAATAATATTTAAAAAATGCTAGTAACAAATTATATCAGTATTAGTTGAAATAAAAATAAAAAATAAATTAAATATATCAAATAAATTTATAAAAAATAGCACAAGTACATAATATACATCAATCATTGTTTTTTTGTTGCAAATAAAACTTATTCTAATAAATGGTATAAGACATCTTTATGTGTTTGTTTTGTGATTGTCTACATTTTGTATTTATGTGTAAGGATACTATTAAAGTATAATTTATTGTAAGTAAACATTTTTCTTCTTTCAAAAATAAAACAATAATGAAAGGAATCACACCTATAATAAGAGATGTTAATAAAATAAAATAATTGTCTTTAATTATTAAAAAGATCATATTATAAATAATAAAATATAAAACAATATCATATATTTATTTCAAAGAAGAATGAAAGTGATATATTATTTATATTCTTAAAATTGTAAAGATAGTAGCCTACATTTTCTTGCCAAATGTTCTACTTATACATGTCAATGTTATTTTAGACATAAAACATCTAATTACTTCTACATTAAAACTGATTGTTGAGCCTTTAGCAAGTTTTTCTTTGAGATGGTTTTTTGTTTTGTATGCTTTTATATTAGATGGTTTTTTAAAATTGCAACAATCTTATAGCAAAAATGGCAATTTGGTTCTACCTCAAAAAAAAATCCAAAAAGATATAAATCCAATCCATCATCAAAATCTAATATTTCAATCCACAATTGCCTTAAGTTGCCAAATAATCACACATTTACACTAATAAAGTTGGCACTTTGAATCCCAACTGTAAAATTTCAGATTTAGCACAAGGACTAATTTCCAATGTTTTAAGAAAATAAAGTAAACAAAAAAACTCCAATTCTATTATACTAGGAACATACAAATACCATTGTCTTTAAAATATAAGATATGTGTGTATAGGTTAATATATATGTATATGTATATACAATAAAATATAATATAATTGGTATTTTAATACACATTACTAATAATTATATGCAAAAATTATATTTAAATATGTATATATATATATATATATATATATATATATATATTTATTATAATCACACTAATATATCAAAAATATAATTTGCTTCAACTAAATATCAAAGAATTTCAATGTATATATATATATATATATATATATGAACATGATTTTGTATTTTGGTAGTTATAGATAATAAGTAATAAATTCAATCATTTTAAAATGATATAAAATAAATCAATTCTTGATCAATCACAATGTCCATTGGATTAATGTTGAATAATTTTTTATATTTTTAGAAATAATTTATCTAAATTTATTTTCTTATATTCTACTGGATTATTGATTCAAAAATTTTAAATTCAAATAAATTTATATCAACTAATAAATTGAAAAATTTTAAAAATATAACTGATTTATTGAAACATAAACTTATTGGTGTAAAAAGAACTTGTAAAAAATAATATGAGTATCATTTAGCACGTTAATATCTGATAATACATCATAACTATGTTTTGAATGACCATATATGTATATATATATATATATATATATATATAGATAAAAAAAAACTTATGCTGATAAAAAATATTGAAATAAAAATTGATGGTTCATAAATATATTTTAATTTTTGCTTAATGATAGATTTTTGTTAAAAGTTTTTAATATCACCACAAAAAATTAATTTTTTTTAATATGTAGATAACCTTATATCTGCCATAATTTATAAATAAAAAATTTTATAAATAAAAAAATAAATAACTATATTAAATTTTTATAAATTCTTAAATTAAATTTAAGTATTTTTTAAATTTAAGACATATTTATTTATATAAGTATCCAACTATAAAAGTATATTACACTTTATATCTATTTTTATAAATAATTCTACATTTCTTTTATTATAGAGCTTTGAAAATGTATCTTTTAATATATAAAGTTGTAAATAAAAAAATCATATTAGAAAACCAAATTACTAAAAGATGAAAAATTGATGTATAGTAGTTTTTTTTTATTGGCCAAAGTTGTACTTTAATTTTTCTCAATCAGAATTTAAAATCAAACTTACAATGCATCTTTTAAAAAAAATAAAATTCATATAAAGTTTATAAATGATTTTTCGAAACTCTATAATAAATAAATAAAATATTGTGACAAAAAACCAAATAAAATTTATATACATTATTTTGTGCTAGAAGATACAATTTTTGCTAATACATAACATGTACTAAAAAGAGACTATTTAATTAAAAATTATGTCAAAAATATCAAGTATAAATTTAAATTTATTTTTAACATAATATCTAGTATAAGAATATTTTCAAGTTATATATATATATATATATATATATATATATATATATATATAACTTTTATTATTTTATTAATTAATATTAATTTGTTACTTTTAAGGTTAATCTTGATAAAATGGTTTTGTGAAGATTGTTTATAAAACCTACTATGGAGAAATAACCATATCATAACCATTCATGGAGAAATTAATCTCTATTTTGTAAATCCTTTTGATATTAGAAATGAGTATTTTATAATGGTGGTATAAAGATAACTGCTTTGTTAAAAATCCAAGTGCCTCAACAATAATACTTGTTGCCTAAGAAGATTGTAGGTGTCTTTTGTGAATGGAGAATTGGGATGGTTGTTTCTTTGTAATAAAATTACACAACTTGAAGGACTACATCTTTAAATGTATTGTTTTTACCTTTAACTTTTTAATACGATTGCATGATGTTGTAGGGCAACAATGTTGATGTTAATTGCAAAATAAAAATAAAAATAAAAATCTCTAAACTAAAAAAATAAATTAAGTTATGTTTTGATCAATTTTTAATCAAATATGCATTCTTTTAGATTTATTAAAAAACTTATAAGTCATTAGTAAGAATGCTACAAGCTTGCTTCTATGTCTATTTAAACATCTACAAGGTAATTAATGATTTTATATTCATTGTTGTATAGAATAGACATTGCATTTTAAAATGATTATAAGAAAGTTGTTGCAATTTGGTCATGGTTGTCAAGTGAAAATAGTAGCACTTTTTAGAAAGCTCAATCTCATTATTACGTTTAAAATTTTATTTTGATTTTAGAATTACATTTGAAAAAAATCATTGAATAAATTATATAATTTTTTAATTTAATAGTCCTATAAATAATTCTATGAAACTGCACGGGTACTACTTTTCTGAATTGTTGTGAAGCTAGATTTCTGGACCTGGCTCCATTGTTGCCGGTTGAGGTCAATTTTACACTGTTCCGGTGGCAAGTGAAGAGTAGGACTTCACCATTTTACACTGTTCAGGTGGCAAGTTTTAGCTAGGTAGAACCTTCCCCATCAGTTTCCATCGCGCAGTTTCAGAATCTTTATTCAGATGCTCCAATGAATAGTGTTGGTTTTTGGTTTCGAGTTTCATGCATTTTTCCTCGATGTAGGACATTATCGAGGATGAAGCAAGATCTCAACGTGCACAGTTGTCCGAAGGGTTCTACTTCACTCTGCGTGACTTATGCGTTGCTCATGTGTCCAGGTTTATGAAGCGGACTATCTTAGTTCATTTGTAGTTTGCACTTGAATTGATTTTGCTTTGAGAGTTACACAGGCATCGAGTGCTGCAGAGTTGGTCTATTACAATGGACTCAAATCCGCCTCCACCATTTCTCCCTCTACACCCCAAACTGACCTTCAAACGTCTGGACATCGACAATCTCTTCCTCGGAGGAGTAGGACTTCCTGCGCTCCCTGCACTCGCGCTTGCTGTACCTGCCGCAGCACCTCAGCTCCACGCGCCGCCTGTTCCTGTAGAAGCACCTCAGCTCCTAGCGCCTCAAGGTCCACTCTAATGTTTCTATAACACCCGCGTCAATCCCACCATCCCAAGCTCCACAACAAAAACTATGTACTTGGTTCGGTTGCGCTTACTGAGGACATGATCTAACAGCTTCTAAGAACCAAACATAGTCACCCGTCTCTCTAAGCAAATCCTGCCGCGAAGTGTTCAAGAGCCTCTCTTAGCCAATCATAATGGGAAGTGTTCAAGAGCACTGGGCAACTGTGTATTCAATTTGCATTAGTGAAATAAAGTGGGATTTCGAACATTTGATGTGCAAAATCGCGATGCAGATAGGACCATAGAGATTTGTCTGTGCTGCAAAATCGCAATCCCGGAGGTTCATATTCTTTTGTCACTTCTGCAAAATCGCTATGCAAGTAAGTCTATAGAGATTGGTCTGTGCTGCAAAATCGCAATTACGGATGTTTATATTGTTTTGTCAGTTCTGCGTAATCGCGATGCAGGTGGGTCCGTAGAGGTTTTCCTGTGCTGCGAAATCGCAATTCCAGGGTCCATACTGTTTTGCCAGTTCTGCGAAATCGCGATTTACTCCTAGTATTTCAAATAAACAAAAAAAACAAGTAACAAACATAAAAAATTTATCACCCTAAGAACCCCAGCCAAGTGCTCCAGAGAATCCCACGCAGCAGCAAATTCAGACTTCAATATACAGAAACATGAAAGGAGCTTACAACTTGGAAGACCCCCACAAACCATGCAGAGGAGCAATGTTCCTGTGACCACATCAAAACGGTGGTGTCCATAGTGTCTCTCCTTTTATTAAATCAGGCTTAAAGCAATGTCCCACACTTCCACCCAAAATTGGGATCTCACTGAGGGCCTCAACCTCGACTGCTAGTGTACAGATTCTCATTATTGAATCAATGCGGTGGAATACACAGAGCATCGCCCATCGTCGACGTTGTGTATGAAGCACGTCATGGCTAAAATGGTAGTGTGGAATCGGAACATGCTTGCCGCACATCGCTGCTGTGTCAAGGCTTCACTCATGCCGAGCTTTCATCACCCCCGGAACGAGACGGCTAAGCTCGGCTCCGATACACGCTAGATTC
Organism: Physcomitrellopsis africana; assembly: GCA_036785485.1. NCBI lineage: Eukaryota > Viridiplantae > Streptophyta > Bryopsida > Funariales > Funariaceae > Physcomitrellopsis > Physcomitrellopsis africana. Next base: position 203,033 of record JAWRVF010000323.1, read on the forward strand.
ATGTACAACACCAGGCTCACTGTCTCCATGTATCAAAATGTGCTGGTCCTGCTATTGCACTGGTGCACACACGCGAGTCTTGATGGGCTTCAGCTTCACTCCCAGGCTCTCCGGTGACAGGAGCTCGGCTGCCACACAGAGGGGGCTCAGAGGGCTCCTCGGGCTGGAAGAAACAGACCTAGATGGGCGTTCATAGAAAGCATAGCCCGTGAGAAAAAGCTCAATGGGCACTAGCATGGATTGTGGCCGCTCCTCCGTGACTAAGGAACCACACCCTTCCACCTGGAAATCACGCATGCGAGACGTGATCAGTACCTCATTGCAGTGCAGCAATGCGAAGATGCTCACAGGAATGACAGAACTTTTGTGTTGATCTCACCTCAATCAACGCATTGTAACGTCTGTTCATGGCATTGCTCATGTGCAGGGTTTCGTGGTGGAAAGGAGACTCGTCCCCAACTAATATCAGCGTCCGGCACCTCAGAACTTTCAGATCCTCTGTCAAATCTCGCCTTCGATGGATTGCTTGCAGGTAGCGCATCACGTTTTCACTTCGTCTGTTGTCCATATACTGTACACATGGACGTAAAGTTCAGGGGATCGAGCAGCATTGAATGAGCACTCTTGACAACTGACCAACACGAGCTTCAGAGTGTTGAGCTTCACGCAAACATTTGTCCGAACAACAAGGGTAATTTGCTTACTTGACAGAGAGTTTCCAACATGTTTGCCCCTCCTACTGAAGCTGCTGCATCCCGAACTTCTGAACCGAAGTACCGTTTAAAAAGGCTCTCCTTAACAAAATTGGTCATGCCGCAGAAGTAAAGAAGATTAATCATGGCCTGTGAGAACCAGACCCCAAACGTCAGTGTCTGTTTCACCAGGGGATAAAAGACAGTGAGTGCAGGCTAAGTCAGAAATATCATGTTTTGATTAAAACGATGGCACATGTTTGAAGTTACCTGATTGTGCAACCATTCCGTCCACGATGCACACTGGGCAACAGGTGACACCAAGATGAGGCCTAACGCACGGTCTGGGTACTTGCACTGCACAACATGAAATTCTCTTGTGACGGCCATTCTGATCTGACATTCCTCCACAGAATATGGCTCTCATTCTGAACGATTCCAGGTGAGAAAGCTCAGAAATGCAGGCATGAGAATATCTTTTGTTTGTTTTGAAAGATTTACCGCAAACAGGCTGAGGACATAAGCTCCAGCAGTGGCTCCTAAACCGATCACCTCGTTGATCCCAAAATAATCTAGAACTTCGGCAACTTGGTCGGCTAAATCATCAACGGATAGAAGGCCCTGATCAGGAGAAATTTCAGGTGCCCCAACCTGAAAGAGAAGACACAGCATGAAGTTCAGAGTCTTCGTTGCAGGATTTGGAAAAGCTGCAAAGAAGCGCGACTCGGTGATACGCGTGCAACTAAGGTTGCCTTTCGAAACTTGGAAACCACAGATACTCCTTGAATTAGCGACGGTGCAAAACTCATACCTCGTGACCAGGAGGGTCAATATGATATATGCAAAAATTGTGGAAGAGCACCGAAGAGGCTTCAGGAGTAGTGAAAAGACCCTCGAAGCAAGACAAGTCTGCATCCAGAATTCGTGTCAGAATTCGAGTTACGCCGATTTTTGCAAAGCAGAAGCTACGACCTCGCTGGAATGTTTAACGATCAGAAATCATCTAAGACGGTGCAAAGCCTTAACATTTCCCAGAAGGTCAGAATAAGAAGCCTGCGGCTTACAATTTAGTCCCACGTCAGGGTAAGTGACGAGAGCGCACTTGTCTAGATCTCCACAAACAGTGACTGAAATGGGACCGAATGAGGTAGGTACCAAGTACTCCTGCAAACGAAACAGAACGACACGAAAAATGTTGAGTTAATTGCATACTGCATAACTGAGCTCTACTCAAGCATTACTATTTTGTAAGGGTGGGGAATTCAGACACAAGTTAAGAAACGAGTGCCACAATTTTCACATGGCGTCTGCGCATAGTGATCCAAAGCCAACAACCGATACTGATAGCCTACTGCCCTGAATATGGGAGAAGCCACAACGTCACTCCTCATTTGCACATTCTTAATCTCCAGTGAAGTCAATTTCAGAATCCTACTGATGGGAACGGTCACCCGAGAGAGTAATCCACCTTTCTCTCACCCATCAGCACACCCTAGCTCGACTGCATGCTCTACTCTTGCCTTGATCTAAACTGAACTCGCACACACAGTCTAAACTGAGCCAGACGAAGCGAGCGAGCGAGCGAGCGAGCGAGAAGTCTCCATACCTGCCCACCCCACGGCGCAATGTCCATGTCCAGAGCAACAGAATCGAGTCGCTGCTCCATTACAAGTTATCAAGAATGCTACTCTTCTCGCTCAAACTGCCGCGAAACCTTGCCCCAACTCCTTCCTCTACATCGAACTCCCGCACATTGGTCCTCGTAGGAAGAATCTCGCAATCAACGAACCCCTCACGTGTTGATCACTTGCAGCGCTACAAAGCATCTGCGTAGAAGTATCCCGAAACCACCCACTTTATCCTGAACTCTGCCTCTCCTCCTCGGTGATCACCTCACACGCCTGACACCCCCACTGACTGCATTCACTTCCAGCAGTCGTAATGCAACCGAACAACACAGAGGTAGTGAAAGCTTCCAAAGCGACGTAGACACCCCAAGCGTACCAACAATGCCCAACTCGTGGAGCTTTGTACTATCTAACTAGGTATGTACAATTCTTGTGGATGAGGCTGCAGTTGAAAATCCCTGGACACCCAGCTTAGCTGTGAGTGAAGGTGCACCTCCCGATCGGTGGTACAGTTGGTGTAATCAGCCTGTCAGAGTAAGCATGGTCTGCAACAACGCTTCCTTCTGCACCATCACATGTACAGACACAAATTCTCGCAGACAGACGCCCTGGCTCTCCACCTGAGAGCTAGCTGTCACATGAGACACCGAAGCCGAGTCCGGACACCATAAAACCGAATTTCTGATGGACCTCGCATCCAATCGGCTACACCCCCGCCTTCCAACACACGGAAGATACGACTTCAAAGAATACCCAGTAGAATCAAGTTCGAGGATTTCGAGCCACAAGTAAAACTACAAAACCGCACCCACGAAATCTACGCTCAGAACCTGGCAACAATAGCATGCAGTTGTTGAGCTTGCGACGAACGTGACGGTGACGACTAACCGTGGGAGCGACTACGATTGACGCTCGTCTTCGCCTTTCCGTTGCCGTCGCTCCCTTCGTGTTTCTCATCTTGCTTTTTCCCACTTTTCCCCCGCTTCCAACTTTTCAACCTCTGCGCTTTTACTCTCCTCGCACGGCAAGTGTAAAACCCTCAAGATTCGGATGCTTTGCCACCTCATGGTCAATCCCCAATCAAGTAATCTCGTCGAGATTACGCACTCTTCTGGTAAAACCGTTCCTCCGACTTCCTTCCTCGTCGGACAAGCCGGCACGAGATTGCTGTCTACCGGATGCGCCAATACTGTTTTCAAGCGCGTTCTGTAACAGCAGACAGTGCCCGGATTAGGGGATGGAGCAACTCGCATTGCTAATCATGCAACGAACACTAATTAGGCATGATTTCAAACCTTCCGCCGCTGGGTGTGCATGAACACAGACACTGTGAAGTGTTGGATGAACGTATTTCATCCGTTCATTGTCAGAAACGTGGTATTATCTTGGACGATATCGTGGACGTATGTACTGCTGCCACCTCCTCTACCAATTTCCGAGGACCATAAATTCCGCAAGGCGATTCCGGTCGAGAACTGGACTTATGGATGTGTACACGTGGTGACTGTTGTGCTCGTGCTCCTCAAAGTCGGGGATGACACGGCAGTCAGGGGGAGTTGGAAGGATCTGTTGGTGAAATTAAAGGATGAGAAAAACAGGATGAAACCATTCGGGTTGATGAAATGGATGGACGTCGTTGAATGGAACATCCGTCTGTCAACTGTCAGGCTGCAGTTGCATCTCCAACCAGTGGCTGAGGTGAAGGTCAAGGGCTTGGCACGTTGGATTTGCCAGCTCAGCCCTGACGGGACCCATGTTCTGCTAATGTGAAGCTGCCAAGTGTACATTGCGTTTTTCGATTTAAGGCGGGTGGCTCTGTTTTATTATATATTTATGTTTTGAAGATTTGTTTAGGTTTTGGATTGCCTTGTAAATGCTGCTGGTGGACAACATTGCTACTCTCTGGGAATATGTGGTCTTGCCTACTGAAAGCCATTAATAAATATTTATTTATTTGTTCGTCTATGTATATATATGCATATCCATGGAAACTGAAGCCCGTCACTGAAAGTTTTAGTCTTCAGTTATTTTGAATATAGGATCGTATTTATATATGTAAAACTTTGATTGACATATTCGGGAAAAATTGCTACTGTATTATGGTTTTGTGATTATATTTTTCTTGTGAAATTTGATTATTTTAATATATTTGAAACTTGATGATATATATATATATATATATATAATTTTATATTTTTATTTACAATGTTTGAGGTTCTGGTTGCCTATTCTTATAAAACGTTTCATTTTTTTGAATTTGGAAATGCTTGATATGGTTATAAATTATCTTGGATGTTTTTATAAACTATTTACAAGTATGTATTTTTGGAAATATGAATTGAGTAAAAATGGAATTGCAACTATTAAAATAATTATTAAAATCATAGAACAAAAAAAATTTATTGAATTTTTTTTATTGAATTTTTTTTATTGAAATTTATTTTTAAAATTATTCTGTGAAAAAGAGTACTTGCATATAATTATAAATTTAAGTAAGTAAATTTTAATTGTTTAGAAATAAAAAATAAAAAATTGCAAGTTCTTTAAATAAGAAATAAGAAGTAATATGTCAATGAGTTATTCTTATAACTTAAACTTATAAAACCGTTTTGGTATAAATAATTAAATTTTAAGTTTCATTACCTTTCTGAGGTTCTGTAATGATTCATATATACACCTTTTAAATTTTGTGGATGATTGAAGATGTAAATTGTATTTAACATGGTTTTCTAAAAAAATATGCAAGACTATATCACATTGTGCACAAGTTAACACAAGATCAATTTTTTTTTGTTTAGTTGAATATAAAATTTGAACCAATTTTTAATAATTGTTATAAACATTGTATAAAATCTTAGATAAAGTGAAAAAAAATCTTATACATGAGGCCTGATCTACACTTAGTTATACATTATATATATGCAAATTCAAATAATATACTCTAAAATAAAAATAAAGAGAACATGTAAAAAAATTAAAAATTAAAAACTAAAATTAAGTTAGTATAGATTTATTTTTTATACTAAATTTTGGAAAATATAATATTATTACAAAGAGATTAGAGAATCTTGAATTAAGACTAGAATACAAGAAAGGTTTTGAAAAGAGTGAAAATGGCCTCACTCTTGTCTCTATATATACAAGCTATTAAAAAGTCCACATAGTTGTTAAAATATGTGGCTAACTTGCCAAGTTAACATGTGGCTAAATTGCCAAGACAAGTGGCCAATATATAGCCAATATACTTCTACTTATTTCTACCTACTTCTATTTTATTTCTATTTATTTAGATTATTTATGTATTTGTTACATTACCCCCCTCCTCCATTTTTAGATGATAAGTTTTATGAAGAGTTGTTAATTTGCTTCATTAGCTAATAAAGTTTAAGATTTAATAAATGATATTAATAAAAAACTCTAATGTTTGTTCTCTACAAAGATGGTTGATAGGTCCCTTCAATCATTAATAATGTCCTATATCAAGGCAAAAAGACCATCCAATTATTTGATATTGCTGAGGCTTTCATAAGTACTTTCAAACAACAGATTTTGCATTCCATCATGTATACCTATCTCCAATAGTATCACTAAGCATCAAAAGTGTCTTCCAAGATTGTGGTAAGAAGCATGTTATATCTCACCATCTATTTAGGAAAGAATATATCTCTTTTGAGGATCTACACTATGATTGTAATGTTGTCCAAGTTGAAACAATCTAAGGTGTATTTGTAAGATTCTTAAAATATGAGTTCACTAACGTCATATTTGCACCAATGTACAAGATATTCCAATTTATTTTGACATTGCCTTAAATCTAAGACTTTTTCTATTTCAAATTCTTGATTTATATTTAATTCAACAAGAAGTGGTCGTAACAACTTTTTTCTTAATATGTTGAGAATAACAATAAAGATACAATTAAAGGATAAAAAATTAAAAATAAATTCATATCAATCTTTAATTTGTTGAAAAGTGTTATCTAAAAAATTTCTATAAATTGAGGCCTTCAATCAAATATAATATCACTTCAAAGTCCATGGTTTTAATAATTATTATCCGAAAAAAATTTAGATGTTTCTTTTCCAATAATAATTTCTGTATATGGCACAAAATGTACCATTTTGCTAAAACAATTCACTCTCACATAAATAGAGTTATAAGAATTTAAGATTAAAAGATCTGTAGTAAAATCTATTGAAATAGATGACCAAGTGTCAAGGACAAGAACTCAATGAAATCAAATGGACAAGTGAGACTTCTCTTATAAAATAGAAATAAGAAAATATGTATTCAATAGAAACTGGAATGGCTATTGTCAAAAGACAAGACAACTAGAGACTCTTGAAACTAGATTAGAAGCAAGAAAGGAGTTGACAAGAGTGAAGAAGGCTTCACTCTTGTCTCTATATATACTATCTAACTAGAAGCTACGTGGCGATGTTCTGTAGGACCTCCAATGTGTGTTGACTTTGAAGGCCACTTGCCTTAGCTTGCAAGGCAAGTTTTTTACATATGCGCCACGTAGTTAGCTTAAAGAACAAGCTATTAACATGTGTGGCACATGGTTAACTTGTTGACCAAGTTTCTAACCAAGAAATCAACTATGGACACCTATACGGTCAAAGCAACGTCTATGAAGCTTCCAAGAAGTTTCTCTAGAAGATATTATAGAATTAAGCTACTTTTATCTAGTTCTACTTAATTATATAGATAACTATGTGTATGTCCGTGACACCAAGACTATTTTGGAATATGTAGAAGCTGAAGAAGTCTATTTAATCAACTATGTGCAATCTTTGCTTGAGAAAAAGTGATATAAGATTGAATAAATATTTTTTATACCTTTTCACATTTAAGGCTATTAAACATCTCTTGAAATAAGATCAAAAGTTTTATTATATCCAAAATGTCTTGTTGATAGAAAGTAATATTGTGCTTATAGTACGCATAATTATATTTAATCTTTTAGAATTCATAAATTATTTTTATAATAAAATAAATTATTTTTAAACTCAAATTTGTTAAAATCATTATAAAATTTATTTTTAACATAAAAAATAAGAAGGTTTATTAACGTAATATTAACTCAAATTTTATCAAAAAAAATAATATTAACTAAAAAAATTTCATTTAAAACAAGATAAGAACATCTAAATAAGGTATTTAAAAAAGCCTTGTTGTTTTTAAGATAATATACAATATTAAATATAAATCATAAAAAAAAAAAAAATTAACAAACTTGGTAGTAATTTAAGACATGTATTGATATTAAATATTCAAAATTCTGCCAATCAATATAAACTATGATTGCATGAATAGCACCTTTTAGATAGTGAGACTATTCTTGAAATAAATCTAAATAATAAGAATTTTTTTTAAAATTATAAATCTTATTATTAATCTTAATTACTAAGAATTTTCTTGAATGAAAAGAAATATGATGCATTCTATCATTTACATCCATTTATAATAAAATTACACCTAATGCAAAGTCTAATAAACATGTTTCCATAAAAAATAACTTTAAAAAATCTAAGCAACATAAAATGGGAGCTAAAATAAAATTTGTTTTTAAACCTTCAAATGCTACTTTTACATCTTTACTCCATTCCAATTTATCCTTGAAAATTAATTGTATAAGCATGGTACTAACTTGATAATAGTTCTTAATAAATATTTGATAATAGTTCGTAAGTTTATAAGCATTAGACATCATATACAATTCTTGAAATTGTCTAATCCGTAATAGTCTACATTTTCTTAGAATCTATTTACAAACTATCATTTGAAATAACATATCATAAAAATTTCACTTGAATTGTGTGAAATAAATATTTTTCTATCTTGATATATAATCTTACATTTCTAAGTTTTTGTAGTATAAGGAAAACATGTTATTTAAGTTCTTTTATATTCTTAGAATAGATAAAGATTTTATCTAAGTAATATATGATAAAATTATCTAAATATTCACAAATATATTATTTATTAAATCTTAGAAAGTATCTCAACATTTGCAAGTCTAAAGACATGACATTACACTCAAAATTGCCATATCTAGTTTAAAATGTAGTCTTCTATTTATTTATTTTTTTAATATATACCAAATTGTAAGTTCTTTATAGATTTATCTTAGTATAAATCCTAGATTCAATTAGTTATTCAAAGAGCCCTAATATTGAAGGCAAAGGGTAACAATTCTTAATGGTTAATTTATTAATTTTATTATAATCTTTATATATTTGTTAGGATCGATCTTTTTTCTTCACTAAGAAGATTGATACACCTACAAGAGATTTTGAATGTCAAATAAATTTTTTTGCAAGATTTTTATTTATATATTCTTTCAAAGCAACCAGGTTTAGGATTTAGGGTTTAGGATTTATTGTACAATTGATCTTTAAGAAGGACCTTAATCAGTATTTGGAACAATTTATAACTTATTGCAAAAGGACATTGAATAATATTAAAGATAATATTGGATACTTGATCTTCTAATGCTACTTTCAAAGGCTTAGATTTTTTCTACAACATCTCTAAATTATAAAGAATTATCTATTAATAACTTCTACTAGAATTGATTGGATCTTTTTTGAAGGTATTACTTTTTGTTCTAATACAAAGTTTTTATCCATAAAACATGTTAAAGTTGCAATGTCTAAAAGTGCTTGAATGAAAAAATTATAATTTAAAGTTATAATAAATATAAAAAAATTTAAAAGAAGGTGTAGGATCTAGTAGTAGTATAAAACCTATTTTTAAGGGTTGTGGACTAGAATTATTAAATTACAAGGTCCCCATTGCAATTAGATGTCTTTGTTTTTTTAACTTTTTCATGTTAGAATTTTTGCTCCATGTCCTAAATCTTCATAATTTGATGGAAAAATCTTGTATCTTATGACTTATTTTTTATAATATGAATACAAGTTTTCACAAAAAAAATTGTCTTTTTCTTCTAATATCACACTTGAATTAGATTGTATCAATTTGCATAGGTTTTAGCTTAATAAATAAATTTTTGAGGACTTGAGAGTTGTTGTGTCAAGGACATGAACTAAAAAAGATGCATAAATTAGTGAAATCTATGTCAAACAATAAATAAAAAAATAAAAATAAGAAAGTATGTATATTCAAAAAAAATTGGAATGGCTATTGCCAAAGACTAGAAAATAGAAAAGACTCTTGAACTAGACTAGGAATAAGAAAGAAGTTGATAAGAGTGAAGAAGGCTTCATTCTTGTTTCTATATATACTATCTATCTAAGAGCTATGTGGCGACATTCTATAGGACTTTCAACACATGTCTAATTTGTAAGACATGTGTCAAACTTGTAAGACAAGTTTCCTATATGTGTGCCACGTACTTAGCTTGTTCCACAAGCTACCAATATGTGTGATATGTGACTAACTTATTGGCCAAGTTTTTAACCTATCAATCACCTTTAACCATGTATAAAGATGAAACCACATCTATGAAGTTTTTAGGAAGCTTCTCTCTAAGATATTATCAAATTAATCTACTTCTACCTACTTCTACCTATCTATATTAACTAGATAATTATTGGAACAAATCTTATGTCTGTGACATGTTGTTATAATTTAATTAGTTTTCTTCTAACCAAATCTTTATTTTTGGCATCTTTCAAAGAGTCAATTTTCACATGCATTTGTTTGAGTCATAAATCCTTTCAATGAATCCACTTTTGATATTACCAAGTATAGATCTTTAATATTATCTTTTGAATCATATTTAAATTAATTAATAAAAACTTTATTATTTCAATCTATATTGGAAATAAGTTGTTAGAATTTGGCAATATAAATAATAATTGAATGTGACCTTTGTTGCAAAGACTAGAGTTTTATTTTTGCTACCTTTATTTAATTGCTTTTACCAAATGTGGCCAAAATTAATTCCAAAAATGAATTTAAATTATACAAATATTATGATTCTTTCTTCATCAAAGGTGCAAATTAAAAAAGAACACTTCCAAATATGAGTGTGTCCATAAATCTTGCTTAAGTGATTGTATTAAGATATTGAGAAGAATGTAACCTTAAAAAAAACTTAATTTGTTGTAGAATTTTTTGAAATTTTAATCTTGTTATATTAAAGTTTGTTCTAGCATACTAATCTTTGGCTCTTTTATACTTGTAGCTAATTTATTTGTACTTGCTTCTTTCAATTGCACAACTATTTGGCAAAAATATTGGATCCTATTGTTGACTTCATTTATAGGCATAAAAATAGTACTTCCATAGTTGAGATTGTTAATACATGAGATTTCTACTCAAAGAGTATTTGATTGTGATATTTTTATCTATTATTTATATACATTATCATATACATATTAAACCGGTGAATTTAATCAATACAAAATATAATAAAAAGACATGTGAAAATCATACAATAATAAAAATGAATTTAAGACTTTCCATTAAATATTAGAAATAATAGTTTTACAATTGATCATGTTATCATTTATAGAAGATTGAATCAACTTCATTAAACAACTCTTAAAAATAAAAGAAATATTCCTAATACTTTTTATAATTTTTTTTTGGAACTATATGTATACATTACAATTTACTTGTATTCATTACAATTTAATTTTGGATGTAGTTTACATATTTTATACATAGTGAAAATCTTCTTCTATTTTATGTTTTTGTGTTTTGATTTTACATTAAAAACTTTAACTTACATGTTTATAATTTTACAAATATAAAATGATAGTAACTAAAATATTTAAATATATTATTTAAAAAATAAAAAGTCTATTACAGATAAACTTTACATGTTGTTCCACATGTGATAAAAGCTTGGTTGTAGTAGTAAGGTTTTTTATGCAATACATTATTTAGCCTTTTGTAAATTTTATGAAAGGTTGTCATCATCATTAATTACTAGAATAGATTTTATTTTTTACAATAAATTGAATACATAATTACCATTATATTTCTTCAGTATACATGAATGTTTTTGTATTCAATACATGTATATAGATGCTAGACATTTTAAAGATACAACATTTGTGCACCCATACATAAAAACATCACTAGATTAAACTTCATGTTCTAATATTTTTTTTCAAGGTGAACTCAATATTCCCATTTATAGGATATGTTTACAGATTTTAAAGTTTTAAAGTTCTGAGTGAAATTTTTAAAAATGAAGATAATTGTACTTAAATCTAAACAGAATAATAAAGTGCAATTTTTTAAATTTGCATATTTCAGTTAATCATTCATAAAAAAAATTAAAGTGCATTTGGCAAAACACTAATATTACAAATGATTAAAATTATTATAATAATTACAAAATTCATGTTAAAGAAATTTAAAGCATTTGTTGTAAAAAATATCAAAAAATTAATTTATTCTTAGACAAAGGTCAATATAAAATGTCATTCACACGACCATGTAATTTATCATGTGTTTGGTTGCATATCTTAAATTTTACGCTCAATTTTTAGTTCATTTTAAAGTACAATAAGTTTGTATTACAAATAAATATTTCAAAAATAGTATGTTACCATAATTTTTTTTCATTTTAATAAAGGATTGTATGCTACTTCAAACCTTAATAGAACCACAGCCGTCCTGTTGCAAAAATAACTTTATCAAACCTGACTGTGGTTATATTTTTAAAAAATGGATTCTTTTACAATTCTCATGAAACAATACTATTTTAAATTATTCAATTGAATAATTAGGATGTGTTATAAATGTGTCTGTTAAGGATGTTTAGGATTATTCTTCTAAACATCCTAAACAGACACAGTGATTAAACAACTAATTCGGCAATTACACAAGATGTGAAGAGAAATGCCATAATTCCATTTAATATCAACTACACCTACTCACAATTATGTATAAATATTTCTTTAAGAAAATTTACCTTTTGAAGATCAAAAACATACCTATAAAATAAAAACACATTGTTTGTAAAATTTATGAATACAATATTACTTTTAGGAATGCATGTATTGATTTAAAAGTATTTTGCTGTGTGTTCTCATTCAAAATTTGAAATCTTAACACCAAAAACATAATGTTTAAAAATATAATTTTTAAAAAATAAATTCTTAAGAATTTTTTTTTTTATAAATATGAATGCAAAGGATACCATTACAAAATAATGTACCGTGTCAGTGCCAAAACAAACTATATTTGTGTGTGTGTATATACATATATATTAATTTAAGACAATTATTTTCATGTGATTTCATGTTTTTTTGTCATACCAAAACAAATTGTCATTGTTGTAGATTTTATAAAGTGCATACAACGTAACTCAAACAACCATATAAATTGGCCACATCAGAAGCATTCAACACACATACTTCGTGAAGAATACAAGCGGGCGATGGAATGAGAAAAGCTATTTTCATTCAAGAACAAGAGATGAAAACTTGGATGCTTCATCCACAAGCCTTGCCCAACTAGAAAAGCACACAGTCTGTGGATGAGGAGGAAGCACCCAAGAAGGCCCTATCCTCATTGTAGCCCAGCAGTTAACGGGTAACCAATGGCCCCGGCCCTGTGAACACAATCCAGGGCTAACCAGGACCCAGCCCAGCCCTAGACGAAACCCGCTGACGAAGCTGACTCGAGAACGGACGAAGTCAAACGTCGTCCATAATTATCGTCCATATCGTCGCTTTGGGTGCGCCTCACCCTCAGGTTCAAAGTAACAATCCCCATCCCTTTCCACTGCTGCCTCCCAGTTGCGAGAGCCTGTGCGGGAAACGCAGTTGCGAACGAGATTTGTGTGCGGAGATTCGAGCAGTGAGCGCAATGGCGTCTGCGTTGCATCTGTCCTTGGGCGCTGCGGCGCCAGTGTCCAGTTTGAGGGGCTCCTCGACGTTTTTGGGTGGTGTTGGGGGCTTGGCAAGGCCCGTGGCTGCACCTGGGTTGTGCCGGCGCAATGGGAGCCTCGTGGTGGAGGCGAAGATCCGGGAGATTTTCATGCCGGCGCTGAGCTCGACCATGACGGAGGGCAAGATTGTGTCGTGGGTTAAAAACGAGGGCGACAAGCTGAGCAAAGGTTGGGTTTGGGCGTGGTGGGTGTTGTGATTCGGTCGTTGCATTGCTGGTTGGATGCAATGCCGGTGGATTCACTCTTAAGATGGTTTTGGGTGGATTAATCGCCTACATGGAATTTGATGGAGTTGGATGTGGGATTATGGGGTCGCATTGTTGATCGGAGTTGGCTGGTGGTAGTTTTCAGGTGAAAGCGTGGTGGTCGTGGAATCTGACAAGGCTGATATGGACGTGGAGACTTTCTACGATGGATTCTTGGCCAAAATTGTGATTTCGGAGGGCGAAACCGCACCTGTTGGAGCCGCAATTGGGCTGCTTGCGGAGACGGAGGAGGAGATTGCCGAAGCGAAGGCGAAGGCACAGTCAACACCTGTGGCCGCTCCTCAACCCTCACCTGTGGAAGAAAAGGTTCTTCCCCCTCCCGCTCCTGTTGCTACCCCTGCCCCTGTCGCGGCTGTCCAGGTCCCGAAGGAGCCCGTTGCTCCTAAAGCACCCAGGTCGGGCAGAATTATTGCCACGCCCTATGCTAAGAAGCTTGCAAAGCAGTACAGCGTAGATCTCGCCAGTATAGCAGGCTCTGGACCTGGTGGTCGTATCACTCCTGCGGATGTGGAGGCTGCGGCTGGCAAGACCCCTGCCCCCACCACAGCTGTCACCTCACTTGTGGTACAAGCTGCGGCTGCGGCTGCTCCCACGCCTGCTTCTGCCCCAGAATCTTCTCCAGCCCCATCTGGTTCTGTTGCATTTACATCAATGCAGGGTGGTGTTGCCCGCAATATGGTGGAGAGTTTGTCCGTTCCTGTATTCCGTGTTGGGTACACTGTTACTACTGACGCGCTTGATGCCCTGTACAAGAAGGTAACTCATTTCTGCTCTCTTTCCACTTGGTTTGGTGTTCTGAGGTTGTCCTTATCCTTCATTGATGATAATCATGTTGTATACAGCAAGCAACCTTTCTTTTCTATGGCTGTCTGGTAAGGGTTCGCAGTAGTGCACTGCAATCATGGGGCTTCGGAGCTGCATCCTTTGCTTCCTCTCTAATTAGATATATGACTTGTTGGATATCAGATCAAGTCAAAGGGTGTGACGATGACAGCTCTTCTAGCCAAGGCGTGTGCACTTGCTTTAGAGAAGCATCCCGTTGTGAATGCCAGCTGCAAGGATGGGAAAAGCTTCACCTACAACGAAGACATCAACATTGCTGTCGCCGTTGCCATGGACGGTGGTCTGCTCACACCAGTTTTGAAGAATCCCAACAAGGTTCTTTCTGAATGTCCCCCATTTACTTGATGAAGTTCTAAGGCTGTAGAAACCCGCTTTAGAAAGCACCTTCTAGTATGATACCATGTGCATAATGCCTGGATCCAGCATTGTCTAAGCAATGTTTTATGGATATGTCTGTGGAAGTAGCATGTAATGTTGATTCATGCTTTTACTGCATTGAATTCGCAGGTCGATATCTATTCATTGTCTCGCTCATGGAAGGACCTTGTCGACAAGGCTCGCGCAAAGCAACTTTCACCAGCTGAATATAACTCTGGTCTGAATTCTGCACTACATGGTTTAACGTGGATTCTTTTACTTAAAGATTGGCAAAATGTTGGACTATATAAATTACATCACAAAAAGTAATTACATAGGTTGTGATGTAATTCATTTCGTTATTACGTCTGCGATGCTTCCATTATTTCTGTGTGTCCTAATAGTGCAGACTTTGTCCCTTGCATTCTACTCGAGCAGTTTCTCATTTATGTTTTCATGTCCTTATATCTTGATGAGCGCTTCCACAGCTTTCTCGTGGGTGTCTAAGTCACTGCTCCTGCCTGTCTTGCTTCTGTTTTCTGATGATTATGTACCTGGTTGCAGGCACGTTTGTTTTGTCGAACCTTGGAATGTTCAATGTCGACCGATTTGATGCCATTCTGCCCCCTGGCGTAGTAAGTACACTTTTGACATCAAATTGCTTCATATTGCGCTTTTTATTTTATTTCTCCATGCATAAAATCGTAAGTTTATAGTTATCTTGAGTATTTTCGAATTGAGCTAACAATACCTGGGTCACTCCTAAACAGGGTGCGATCATGGCAGTCGGAGCATCTACTCCCACGGTTGTTGCCACTGGAGATGGCCTGTTCAGTGTGAAGAATAGGATGACGGTAATGCTTCACCTCCATGAAAACCCTTGTCTAATATCTTCGTCTTCACACAGTTAAGGGCTTCTAGCGCTGATGCACTACTATTTCCTAGTGTTAATAATCCCGGTTGTGTTGAAGAGCACAAACCTCGTCGTAAGAACCTCACTCATTCGACCTGCTGGAACAGGTGAATGTTACCGCGGACCACAGAATCATCTATGGCGGCGACCTAGCTGTGTTTTTGCAAACATTTGCAGCTATCATTGAAGACCCCAAGGATCTGACATTGTGATTCTGGTATAGAAACTTTTACTCCCTGATATACCAGGAGCTGCTGACCTGCACAGCAATTGTGTAATTTACTAGTGAGTCACGTTAAAATCCAGACTGAAACTCAAAACTTCATAGAACAGGTTAGGTTGGTAGATCATTGAACTTCTACAGCAGAGCAGCCACTGAAAATTGTTATTGAAATTTGTCAGTTCAGAACAGGCCAGACTACGGCACGAGTAATAATGTAGTACACGAGGTATGATTTGCAGGCAGACCAACAAGGATTGATTTTTTATTTTTTTTATTTTTTTTACTTTTTGCCCATATTCTCAGTCTGTTTTCTGTGTTCTGTCAGCAATAATCTCACTTCCTAGTGTTGTAAATACAATTCAGACGTCTTTAGTTTCAAAAGGGAAGTCAAAGCTGTAAGAATATAATTCAACTTTTAACTCCATGTACACATTATTGTGAGATATCTGACTAGTTTGGGGTTTAGGGCTTTGTAACTTTTGCTCAGTATGTTCGATGCAGTCAACTTTGTAGAGTAACAGTTAATCTGTAGGATCATTGCTATACTCAGGTTCCATACATTTATAAGAGGGTAAACAAAGGAACTGAAGTATTTTAGCCCTTTTAGCCTGGTTTCAAATAACAAGGGTTGGCTAAATATGTTGAGAATTGGAAATATGAGATGACTGGAAAGATTAGTACTGAAATTGTAAGGATTTGCAGTACATGATAAAACCAAGATCACAGAATAGAGGTAGAAGTAAAATTGCGTGAAATATGCATTTCGTAAATTGTCAGTCTTGTGTTGGAAATTTTACGATTTGCTTCAAAAACATAATTTGTTGACAAATTATATATTTAAAATTTGAACATATATATATTTTTGCATTGCCACTGTTGATACTGCTTACCAGTGGATATGATATGTTTGACATATATATTGTCTAACATATATATTGCTTTAGTTCTTTTTTTAAGTTTATATATATATATATATATATATATATATATGCACACAATTAAACATATCATATCCACTGTTAGAGATGTAAAAATCATATTTTATTGGAAAAATGTCAAGTTTCAAGCTCTCAAAAAAATGTAAGCCTTGTGGTTAGTTTTCAAAATATTGCAAAAAATACTAAAATACTAAGATAAAGTATGAAAATTATTTGTTAAAATCGGGATATAAGAAATAATTAGTGAAGTTGTTTGATGGACAATTAAGATAAAAATAAAAACAACTAAAACAGTAACATTTGAATGTAACTCCTTCAGGAAATGATGAAATTACACATGCGTAAATAATTTTACAAAGTTTCTTGGAAAATGAAACATTAACAAATAATATGTACTATCATAAATATCAAAAACAGTTATGTATAGATTGAAGTAGCTTGCCCTATTCAAACTTATGAAAAATTAGACTTCAAACAAGTTTTTTAACAAACTCAAGTTGTCATGGTGTAATTATTGCTAAATACATTGCCATGTCAATTTTGTAGATATTTTTATTATGTTGATAGAATTTTAAAGTAATAGTAAAAGTTATACTTGTTCTCATCTCAGGCTACAGAGGATTAGGTATCCAGCTCGTACCATGGTAATTTTTATTTTTCATCCATTTATGGATGTCGGGCAATTTTAACAATTTTTCTATATGCTGTCCACACTTGCCCGCCTGCAAAATTTTGGCCAAGGGAGAAGCGAAGGGAGCAAAGGGCCTTGGCCAGGGCGAGCTGGGTCAAAACATGTACACGGCATAGTCAAACTACCGTGCAAGCTATCAGGTTTGATCTTTGGACCTTGTAATTGAATCCAGAACCCAAGTCTCTAGCACCAACGTTCCCTACTACTATCAGTTAGTTGAAGTTTGACAAAATCTATATCAATTTTAATTTTGTCCAGTCCGTTGCCTAGTGGCAGCGGGTGGGTACTGGGCTGGACAGAATTGAGATTGGTACAGCTAATGGATGAAACAATAAAAGTACGAGCTAGGTACCTATCCCTCAAAATTGCTCATCTCAATGTTTTGGTTTGTGGATACAAAATAAAAAAGAGCACCATACTTATATAATTTTTTATTAAAACTTGGATGTAATAAAATAGTATGTGTGATTTGGTATCTACATTTCTTTTAAAATGTATTGATTGTTAAAATATTAACAACAACTATAATGTGCACATGTATATCTGTACTTGTTAACCTTTGCACATGTTTTTAACCAATGGTATTTTTTTAAAAAATTACCAATATTGCACACATAATTATTGATTTTATAATTTTTATTTTATTTTTATTTTTAAAATATTACATGAAGAACATAGAATTTATTGAAATAAAGATTAGTGTACAATAATGGTCTCATGTCCACAATATTCTAATTCTATGGCTGTAATGTTTCTCTGCGTTGGAACTTTATTACAAGGAAATTAACATGTCGATGATCTAGTTAAATTCCTTCAAAACATATTGCAAACTCTAAATATATGTAAATTATAGATTGTTATATAGCACACAAAATTGCCAATATAGCACACATAATGAATAAAGTTTAAATCTATAATTTATTTTTGATAAACTATAAAACATAGAATGTTCAATTGTTTTATTAGCTTGTTTTTGCTTAATAATACATTTACACACTGTTTGCTCACAAATTGTAGAGTATATTAAAAGATTTATGTCAAGAATAATTTTTAAAGTTTAATAGTCTTTTGTTTTAATGTGTGCGTGTATATATATATATATATATGCATACATCACTAAGCTTCAAAACCTAACATTCTCAAAGTATCATATTAAAAGACACATGTTTAAAATTGCAACACAGTGAAACTGGCATAAAAAAAAAGTAAAAGAAATTCACAACCAATGACCAAAGTATTTGTGGGCCTCAACAAAACAGTTGAACAAAGCAACTGTTTGCTGAAGTCTATTCCACCATTATTTTAGGCTTTGTATCATTAATTGATCAAATTGTTCAAAAACTATGTGTATAAGTAACAAAAAAAAGTAGGGCATTTCAAAATCAAAATATTTTGACATTTTATCCACCAAAATCATAAGCATGCACTGTAAAATAAAATAAAGAGGCCACACAGAAAAATGGGATAGCTGTTGAAATGGTGTAGTTTTTCCTTCAAATATAAGTCTATTTCATTTTCCTTCCTAGTCCTTTTCTTTTCCTTTCTGTATTTTTGTAGAGATATATATATATATATATATATATATGTGATGGGTGGTATAAATCTCAGTGCCAAAATGCACAAGTGTCATGAAAGAAGCCACAACACATGGAAGTCATGGAGCTTCACAATGAGTCAGAGCCTCAAGTTGGGTGCATCTCCCTTTGACTATTGACTTTGAGGTTGAAATGGTCTCAAAATCCTTTTCACACGGAGTAACCCTAAGGCACATTCTCCACCTGATTTTCATCCATCCATGCGCGTGGCAGCTTGGTGAGTGCTTTCCGTAGTCCGGGTTGCGGCGGACCGACGTGGCAGCGATCCAGGAGGGAAAGGACGGGTTGAGGGTGAGTCACCGTCTCTCCATCCTAGGCAGCCCCACCTGACCTGCTTTTGATCCCAATTCCAGCCTTGCTGGGTCTCTGGCCCAGTTAGGTTGCTGCATGGCAACCTGTCCACCTGTCGTTTGTGTCTCTTCCCCCTGATTCGTTCAATTCTCCTTTTGTATATTCACACATATATTTCTCTGCTTGCGATGGATATTCCACCGTCATTCTGACGTGGCTGCATCTGGCTGGTCTATGCGATTTTTGGTACTTGTGAGCTCATTTTTCTCAAAGGCTTTAACAAATTAGATTCCCCAGTTTTGTGATATAATTAGGGGTGTCAGACGAGAAGAAAAAGACAGACGAAAATGTTTGGAAAGAAGTATGTGGCACCATATGTTGTTGGGAACCAAAGCATCCTTGATTCCTCCAACATGCATGATTTGGAGTGGGGTAAGAGGATGTACCTTCATTTCGGATATTTAGATCAAGTCCTGCCTACGTGGCACAGCACAGTTGCCCTAGGACTGAAAATTTGGACAAAGACAAAACTAGAGAATTAATTTTGAACATAGCAGCCAAGATTTATTTCAAATAATAGAGTGGTGGCCACCTACCTATCCTTGTTTTTGTCAAAGATCACAAAGTTTTCCCTTGCTATACTTAACCCATTTGATACTCCCACACTGAAAGGGTTTCTCCAGAGAACTAGCCCATGATATTGTTAATTACTACAATTAAATGGAACTTTCACAAAACAGATTAATTGATTTATTATTATTCATATTATTATTTCTTTGACAGGATTGGTTGAAAAATCTTCTCTATGATGGTCCATTTTTTGGCTAAATCATGGTTTCGGAGCACCTTCCAAACCAAAACTTCGTTACCCACGTGCACTACAGAACGTGGAAGAAGTTCCGAATGAAGATGGGGGTTTTCTAAGGGGGCTCTAAAATCAAGTGCCCAGCGGTTTTTAATGTCATGATTGGCAAGGGCTTGAGCGAAAGGCAACGAAGACCCACGTCTGGAACGGAGTAGTGGGCTGGAAGGCAATCCCTCGTCGTCGTCGCCGTCCTCGTCGTTTCGTCTTCGTCGTCGTCGCCGTCCTCGTCGTTTCGTCTTCGTCTTCGTCTTCGTCTTCGTCGTCATCACCGTCGGTGGTTCTGGTTCACCAAGTGCAAAAATTTCAGCATGCCATAATAAAAGCGAGATGTTGCCGCAGCTTTCGAAATGGAGCAAACTCGAACGTCGATGAGGAGGAGCGTGTTCCCACCTGGCAACTCCGGCATTTAGGGTAAGACCGTCGAATTCCATCGGGTTGGATCAGACGATGGACGAAGCCGGTGAGGAGAGAGAGCTTTGATGAGCCTGCCAGTGGGGCGAACTTACGTTGCCTGCACGTTCCGGGGTTTTGCGTTGAATCAGTGCGTTGTGAGCCCTGTGGTAGGAAGCTCGGATGTATGCTGGCCATGGTGCCGTCGTAGAAGATATTATCATATGTATTGTGTTTTCACATGTGTATATATATATATATGTATATATTACTCTTTCTATTTCCTTTTTTATTTTGGCTTTTCCGCTTCGGCACTAGGACAGATTGGAGTGCCGCGTTCACTTTTCCTTATGCTACCTCTTCTTCCCCCTGGCAGAGTGGCAGAGCGAGGGTCTGTTCCATAACCCTTTCTATTTCTTGAGCCCTTTCCATTCCAGAGGACGAGTTGGTGTTGGTTTGGTGATTGTTCGGTTAGACATGTAGAAGGTTCTGCGAAATTGTGAGGATCTTGTTGTGATGAAAGCTTGTTAGCTTTTGTTGTACGGAGTGGAAGTTATTTTCTGAGTCTTGGAAGTGTGAATTGTTGCTAGTCTGTGGATCCGTAGTTCGGGAAGAGCGAGGGAGAGAAAGACTTCGTAATAGATTCATTCGGGAACGAGTTTGTTCGGATGGCGCGGAAGCCGAAAAAGAAGCCGGCCGGGACGAATGTTGAACTGGATTTGAAGGACGGGGAGAATCGAGATGTAGGAGAGACGAGGGTGGAGAGCCCCGAAGAGGAGAAGAAGGAACTAGGTCGGGCGGAGTCGGGTGAGCGGAAAGGCATCCAGGAGGAGGACGGTGACGACGGGGAGGAGTACTATGAGGATTATGATGAAGCTTATGAGGAGGCCCTCGCAGAAGCAGATGCGGATGCGGATGCGGATACGTCGTCTTCCGAGAGCTCGCCCCCTTCCTCTCCTGGCCCTCCCCCTGTACGATATGAACCTCTGCCTTCCCCTCCTTCCTCCAAGGATGATTCTGCGTCCGAAAAACCTCTTCGAGTTTATGCAGATGGCATTTACGACCTCTTTCATTTTGGTCACGCCCGATCTCTCGAGCAGGCGAAGAAGTCGTACGTTTTCTTTTCCTTTAATTTAAGCATCTTCGAGGATTTATTACTCTTTACATTTGGTTTTTGGAGGTGTTTTTTAGCGCTTATGCCGGAGTGTCAGAGTTCTTTGGATGATCGGATGGCAATTGGCTGTAATGTTCTCTCGGTTTTCACGGTACTAAAAGAAAATTTCATTGGTAAACTTGGCCGTAAGATTTTAGTAAATTGCAGACAGTTGGAATTATTTTCTGAGCTATGTAGTCACGCTCCAATTTTTCATACTGCCGCGCAACCGATTTCCCAATTATATCATTCAGTGAACGTTTAGCGACATATTGGCTGCATTCATGACTTTGGTTCCTAAGCTCGTTTCTATCCTCTTTTCATCTGCATTTTTCACTAGATTCTTTTTCAATATTTCGGATTAGGCTGTCTAGCGTTCGAAGAAATCTGCGCCAGTTGAATAATTGTGAGTGGAGTGTTTACTATTGCTTTCCGGACGTTTGCACTGGTTCTCAAGCTCGAGATTTATTGCTATTCTGTAGCGTCCATCAGGGAGTGGACAAAGTTCCTTGCCGCTTAAAAAGTTTTTTGTTGGGACATGGGAATATGTTCAGCTCTTCACAGTGGACTCTAGTGCAGGAATTCTGTACATGAGGGAATCTTTTCCTATTACGTTCACATCACTTTTACATGGACCTACTCTTGAACACATTTGATGAACTTGTTCTACACGTTTTAGCACGTTAGCAACTCCATCATTTATGTCTGTGATCATTTGTCTTTTATAGAACGTCAAGACACTTACAATGACTGAGGATTGAAGCCTATTAAAGTTCATTATGTCCTTAAATTCATTGATATCCGTACAAGCCCGCGATTTTCTGGTGAGATGCCTTTTGCTTATGTTTATCAATTATTTTGGTGCAGGTTTCCGAATGTCTACCTTCTGGTTGGATGCTGTAGCGATGCTCTAACTCACATGCACAAAGGAAAAACTGTTATGAATGAAGCCGAGCGCTACGAATCACTTCGACATTGCAAGTTAGTTTCAATCATTAGCATCATTTGTTTAATTTGAACCAGCTTACATGGAGTAAGCATTGCTAATTGGACATAATGTGTATGGTTGTAGCAGATGAGAAAACAGTTACAGTTGATTAGTTGGAGGAACTTTAAGAAGCTGGTTGTAGTTTTTTATTTTATTTTATATTCTTTTAGGTTTATTTATTTATGATTAAAAAGTAATGAAAAGTAAATTTAATCTCTCCCATTGGATTTTCATAATTTTTGTTACCTTGTTAGCTTTTTCTTTTACATTTGGAGATAAACTAAGTACTACTATTCTAGTATGATCGAGCTCGAAAAGTTGTACTTTGAGGATATGCAGCTCAAGCACTGAACGTAAAAGTGTTTAAAATGTGGGATATTTTTGTTGATACGACAGGTGGGTAGACGAGGTAATTGAAAATGCACCTTGGGTCATCACACAGGAGTTTCTCGACAAGCACAACATCGACTTCGTTGCTCACGATGCTCTCCCGTATGTACCTGAAATGAATCTTGTACATCTTTTCAGAATTTCTGCGCAATGAAATGTTTTGCACATAAGTCTGACTGAGAAGAGCCAACAACTTGGAAGGTCGTGCTTTGATGACGTGATATTCTGATTTCTCTTCTCTAGAATGACGATGTATAATTGTGGTCTACTGACAGGTATGCGGATGCAACTGGTGCTGGCAAGGATGTATACGAATTCGTAAGCCCGCATTCTGTGACTCTTCAGACGTTTTTCTAATAATAATAATAATAATAATAATAATAGTAATTTCTTTTTCCTCTTTTAATTTTTCTAAGCCCATAACATATGTTCTCTTTTACCTTTATTACCAGGTTAAAAAGGCTGGAAAGTTCAAAGAGACAAAACGCACTGATGGAGTTTCAACCTCAGATTTGATCATGCGAATCGTTAAAGATTATAACGAATATGTTTTGCGGAATCTTGCTCGTGGATATACCCGTAAAGATCTTGGTGTTAGTTATGTAAAGGTGCGTTCTGACTTGTTCACTGGAAGCTTCCACGTGTTGTGTATACTCAAATCAATCAGTGAGATGGTTGATAGAGCATGTAATTAGACTAATATCTAAAATTCTTGCTGTACCTTGCAGGAAAAACAGTTGCAAGTAGGGTTGGGTATTAACAAGTTGCGTCAGAAGGTGAAGGAGCAGCAGGAGCGTGTGGGTCAAAAGGTGAGTGGTATGCGAGTATACTCTCAGTTTTTCCTTTTCGTGTATTGAGAGATTTTAGGCGTGAGTACTTAAACTATCAAATCATCTATTTAAGGACTATAATTTAAATTCTTTATCTCTGCACATACTATTTGTGAAGATCCATTCCTAACACCCCCGGATTCAAATTTGTCTTAGACCCTGATTTTTTGAGCAATTTTTCTGTAGTATTTGTATTTGTAACGGGAGAGAGTGCTGAAACTGCAAAGATCAATATTTTTGTAATACTAAGGCACACATCATTATTTTTTTGTGCAGTTAAATACGGTGGCCAGTGTAGCAGACTTGAATGAATGGGTAGAAAATGCTGACCGTTGGGTGAGTGGCTTCTTGGAGAAGTTCGAGGAAGGATGCCATGTCATGGTATATACTCTTTTCTGCAACCTCTTGTGCTTGAATGCCGAAAATTCTCCATTACATTAAATTTTTTATTTAGGTTAATCATAATAGGTCTCTCCATGTTAGGTTCGAAGTGAATTTATTGACATGTTTTTTCCTTGAAATGTACCGAAGTTTATGCAACCTCCATGATTTGTGTTTGCATAATGTATCATGACCACATCAATTCTCTTTGTCACCAGGAATCTGCAATCAAATCACAAATTCAAAAAGGTCTATTACTGCAGCAGTCACAGATTAAACAGCGAACGGATAAGTTCTTGACCAATGGAACAAAGACTGGCAAGGAGGGGAGCTCACATCCAAAGAGGAGCGTGTCAAAGGGGCATACGAAGTCATCTACTTTTTAGGAGATGCCTTTGAGAAAAATTACCTCGTACTCTTTAAACGTTCAGACTCGTGAAGGAATTCTGTTGTTATACACTACATTCAACTTTGCAACTATTTCAGGAGATGTAGGATTTTCTATGTGTTGACGAGAACAAGTTCAATACTAGTTAAATTTTGTCCTTCGTTGTTGAGTTTAAGTTCCTTTCTATCAGTGAGATTATAAGTCCTCTGTACAAGTGTCCAAACGTATGTTTCACTGTCATATGCCCAACGTTCTGAATTTCATTTATTTTTTGTAAATGTTTCTTCAATATCATGTTTTGTCATGCTTATGCGCTCGATCTAGGGCTTTTGTGGGTAGCTCTTCTGGCGAGGTTTGATACAATAAAGACTCATGGGCATTCCTGAGACATGGAAACCGCCAGCTTTTCCTTTTGTTGAAAGCAGAGACGTGGCTGTAAACCAGCTGGACACGCATATTGCATACCTACTTTATGTAGGTGCCACTCACTTGGTGCACAGTTCGCTTCATCTGTAGTTAGATGATAATTTGCTATACTGTTCCTAGTCATTTTTTGATGCTTTTGCTCTGTAAGCCTCTTTAATAACATTTCATCTTGTCCTTTCCGAATTTCCATCTAAATCCTTGCCCACGAAGTCCATGACGCTTCACATACGTTACATTGATCAGGGTTTTTATCTTCTCTTGGGTCTGTTAATCGAGTTAGATCTGTGCTCTTCATATCTCGACCAAGATGTTGCCTTAGATTCTGTATGGGTTGCACACTAATAGTCCTGCATGAGCACTGTCTTCCTTTTGTATGAGCCACCGTTTCGAATCTGACTTACAAGTGCGGGATGCCACGGCTGCAGGAACTAACTTTCTTTTGGAGATTGGCAGGCTAGCAACATGGATTCCACAACAATATTAACCATTATCGATGGGTGTAGGGAAACTGATCTCGTATAAAAATGTACGCTCCACCGACAATGTGTGAGGTCGCACGTTGGTGCTGATGATGAACAGATGGAATCAAACAGCTTTGACTGGGGGCTCAACCTTGTCAGAAACTAATTGGGAAGAGGAGTCCTTACTTTCAAACAAACTCACACCAACAGACTGAACGGAAAACACATTGACGATGCTGAAATTTATTGGTAAACATTTGTTGTGCATATTCTACGTTTGTTTGTAAAGAGTACTTACCCATTTATGGCCTAATTGTCACCTAGTGATAATTCTGCTTTGAATAAAACTGCTTTTAGATTTTGAAATTTCTTTTATAAACTGTATCTGAAATTCGTATACGTAGGATTTTTGTTTTGATTTCAATAAAACAGGTCAATTATTTTAAATTTTGATGTGTGTGTATATATATATGAGAAATCATATGTTGAAGGCATTAATGTGGTTATAGAGATTGTTTATAAGATTTTGTTGTTATACTTTAATAATTTTGAATCATAACTTTATAAATTTGACGTATTTAACAATTATTTTGGCATGTTAACATGCCATTATTATCTTATTTAAATGTTTTTCATCACTACAAAATCATATTTGACAATGGTTGTGATATAATTATATTCTCTTTAAAATTATATTTTTTAAAATTTAAACATATATAGTATTAATATTTTTTAAAAATTATTGATATTTTAAAAAGCTAAGTGTATAAATTTTGAAATTAAAGCTTGGATAATGACATTAAATAATTGAAATTTTTCTAATTAAATAACATGTTATATTTAGATTATAATTACTAAAACCAATATAAAGTTAAAATAAAATATTTCTTATTCTTATAATTGTACTATTATTGTTCTTTAAAAAAACTCTATATTTTGAAATATGATCAATAAAAAAATATTTTATATCAAAAAATACAAATCTAATAAAATATATATATTAAAGGATGAAAGTAAAAGATCAAATATTAGACATGCTTCTATGATAATAGAGAATGAGAATAGCTATTGCTAAGTTCATAAAAACTAAAGAATTTTAAACCAATTTTGTAATGTAAGAGATGTATTAGTAAAATTCAAGACAATATGAATTTTGCCTCTATGTATACTAATTAATAAGAAGGGCATGTAGAAACTTTTCAAGTATCCAAATACTTGTGGTATAAGTTTTAAAGTTGTATAATCCTTTCTTAATAGTTTTTAAATTCCAAAATGTTTTAGCAGAAGATTAGATTGTTACAAAGTCCATTTAATAATACTACTAATGCTAATCTATGATTTGGAAGCTTTTAAGTTATTTAAAAAATAAAAATTTATAAACCTAATATATTTCTATTTAAACATAAATATAGATTTTTTTACATTAAATTTCTTTTAGTAACTAGTTTTTGAATCATATATTACTAAAGTTAAAGATGCCCTAAACAAAAATTACCATACTTCTTGATTTATATTCCATATGAAGGTGGTTAATAAATCTTTTAAACTATAAATTAAATCTCACATCTTGGTGGAAAGACAACTTTGTTACTTGACCATTGTTAGCTATTTTGTAGTCACCTTTAAATAAAAAGAATTAAAGAACTATTGTATAATATTAATTTTCAATAGTATCACCAAAGAATGAAAGAATGATCTAAGGAGTGGTATTAAGTACAAAATATTCTACTAACTAATTTTTAAAAATAATGTCAACTTTAGAAATTCTTGTATTAATTTTATTGCTAAGAAATTCAAGGGTGAAATAATAGATAACTTATGGTTTTAGCAAATAATAGTTCTTAAAAAAAATTAGCTAAATGTTGGTAGTTAATACTATTATTAAAAAAATCTCAAAGAACAGTTTATAAAAATATGTAAAGAAAAATTAAATAGAAAATAACAAATTATCAGTTTACTATTTCATATTATATTGTATATTACATATTAAAAAAGTTGTGATCGGATTTTATATAAGATTTGTTTTTAGGTGATTAAATTAAAAAACTAGAGTAGAGAGGTGGTACTAGACATGGACTGAATTTGATAGCAGGTGATAGTACAAGTAGGCATAGTCACAAAAGTCAATAGAACATGGAAGTCACAATGATGAAAATATCAATGCATATGGAAGTGAAGGAGACGTGAAAGTCAAGAAAACTAGTGAATTATAGAAACATTAGAAGTATAAAGATTTAGATGCTTAGTAGGTTGTAGACTTTGTATACAAGGAAGCAAGGGACAAAGGCTAGTAAATGCAAGAAATTTTAAATCTTGTATGAAAGTGGAATATAAAAGATAAGTTAGCCATAGTTATATAAAATGTGAAATATTGCACAATGGTTACATTTATAAGTGAAATAAGAAATAATGTATAGACTTTGTCAATAATTATGTTTAAGCAAAAAAAGGTGAGAGCTACAAAATTATCAAGTAGATGTTGTATATGCATTTATGTATCTACTCTTCTATTTGTCAATGTGACTATTATTACAACATACAAGATATTATTTCTACCATCATCAATGGTCAGTCCTTTATTTAGATGATTGTGATTTTTAAAAAAATTAATTGACTAATTTTTAATTTTTCTACAATTTTTAAAAAAT
This sequence comes from Physcomitrellopsis africana, assembly GCA_036785485.1. Classification (NCBI taxonomy): domain Eukaryota; kingdom Viridiplantae; phylum Streptophyta; class Bryopsida; order Funariales; family Funariaceae; genus Physcomitrellopsis; species Physcomitrellopsis africana. The sequence goes on from JAWRVF010000323.1 coordinate 231,272, forward strand.
ACTTGGCTTGAAATGCATTAATTAGCATTATATTTATACTACTATACAACAAAATTTCAATTACTTTACAATTGCCTAAAATTTCTTACATTTAAAATTCTAGATTATAAACAATTCAAATATAAAGATTTAATAGTCTTTTCTTAGAAAATTTAATAATTAATATTATTTATATAAAACTAAGAAGGATCTTTAAGTATTTATATAATTTTAATTAATATATAATTATTTTATTTTTAGATAAATAAATATTTTAAATTCATAATATATTATTAATTAATAATCTCTTTAAATAATTATAATATTATAACAAAGTAATAATATATTTTTTACAACTTCATATTGATTTTAATATTTCTAATTTTTTATTTTTATTTTTATTAAATAAAATTCTGATAATTAATGTGATAAATATTGCTATAATTTTTTAAAATTTTTAATATATAAAAAATATTTAATTAAAAAAAGCTACGATATTATTACATATAAACTCAAATAACATCAAAATTGTTTTACATATATTGATGGTAAATAATAGAACATCATATATATATTGCTCATAATTCTAATTTTTATATTAAATTATTTAATAAAATAAGAATAAAAGCAAAAGAATTTTAATCTTTATCATTAAGAGATCTAAAAACATCTTGCAAAATTTAAATACTAAGTGAGGACTTAGTTAGATATACTACCAACTAATAACTTATAATAGTCTTACAATTTTTTTAAAAAGAACTTAGTAATTTCTATAAATTTAATAGTATTTGTATTAAAACTAAATAAAACTAATTTTATTTTAAAAATATATTTTTATAGAAATATAGTTATTTGTATTGAAACCAACAAAATCATAATAATTCTTTAAATACATATAAAAGTTGATGTTTATAAATTGATAATATTTAAATAAAGTTACACAATTACTAAGAAATAAGATCATCCATATAAATTTACATGTCTAATAAAAAATTTATACATAAATTTAGTAATGGTAGATTTTTTTTTAGTCTGTAAATTTTAATCTACATTCTTTTAAACAATATTATTTTACATAATTTTTTTTAATACCAATACACCAATAATTATGTAGATATTCTTTTTGATAGAAAATTTGAGGAAAAAACTTAAGATAAAAAATACATATATCACAAAAAAAAAATATCACAAAAAAAAAATATATATATATATATATATATATATATAATGGTATTAGTTTTTAATTCACAGAATTATGGGTTAGTACATAATGATACTGTAATGTATGTAAAAATATTGCTTGATACATTAGAAAAATTACATGGTTTTATCAAAAGTAACTAAAATATTGTATAAAGTAAATTTTTAATAATTTACAATGCAGTAATTAGTGGTTTTAAACTTAAATTTTATATAAAATTAAAAACAGATAGTCGGAAAATTTATATGTTATAATAATATTTCAAAATAATCATCAAATTTCTTCTATAATCTATTTTTTTGTTTAAGTACTTTAATTAAAATTAGAATTTATTTAAAAGAAAACTATTACTTGCTTAACTTGAAAAAAATTAATATTAGTATTTAATTTTGTACCAATATCCAAGTAACATAAAAGTTTTTTCTTATGAGAGATTCTTATTTAATTGTTCTTTCTTCAGAAAGTATTGTGTAGATTTTTTTATTTGAAAAATTCTATTAGATAAGTATATTTTTTATACATAAATACACAAGAAAAGTATAAGAATAAAAGCTTTGATTCATTAATATAAAGAAATTATTTTTTAAAATATTTTTTGAAGTTTAAATATATAAAAATAAATTTGTGAAATTGTACTAAATTTTGATATAGTTTCAATTTATTTTCCTCAAATTGAAAATTATCAAGATTTATTTCTATCTCTAAATTAATTATATCTATATATATACAAATGAATTAATCAAAAAGATAAATAACCATTGTGAAAGTTTTAGGTACAAATAAAGTTGTGACAAGTTTTGTTTGAATAAATTGATTCATTTCACTTATATTTCTTCTTGATTATTAAGTAAAAAAATAATGATATTTTTTTACTTCAAAATATAGACTATATTTTATTATTTATTATAAAAATTAAAAATTTAAGTAAATAAATTTATATCTGTATTAATATTTCTAAATAAAAAATTACAAATAGGTAATATTCAATATTATGATCATAAATATATACAAATTTATAGTTCTTAGAAAAAATAAATTATTTTTAAAAACTAGAAATAAATAAATTAGAGGTATAAAATTAGAAATATCTTAATATAGTAGTTAAGATTAAATTTCTAGACTTTGCATTTGACTTTAAAATTTAAGTATAGATATAATGGAACAATTAGAGAAAAAAAAAATGAAATAAATATTATTATTATTTTTTATTTTGAATTTGATATTTTTGAACACATGCCAAAGGACTTTGAAAACAATTTAATACAACAACCCTTCTAATCCCACCTCTATCTTTACTAATGTTAATTTGTTTATGAATGTACGTATTTGCAATCATTATTGTGATAAAAAAATCAAAATTAGCTTAAATACCTTCGAAAATGTTTAAGTATTTAACTTATATAGCACATTATTTTTATGTAAATTTTAATAAACCAATCATTATTACTAATTACACAATAATGAAGATACTTAAAAATATAAGATAGAAATATATTTAATAAAAAGTATATAAATTTGAAAAAATCACATCATTTAGTTAATAGAATATTTAGATAATTTTTTTAAGAGGTTTACTATAAAATCTTACAAATATTAATATTAGTTTTTAGATTCTAAGTAAAAAATTCTAAAAATAATTCATCTACAAGTTTTTGAAGTCTTCAAAATATTAGATTATTTTCTGTTAAAGTGTAGTTAGAAATTTTGTTCATGCAATGATAGAAATTTAATTTAACCTTACTTATGTAATCAAAATTAACACCCAAAATAAGACTAATCTTAAACTAAAATATCAAATAGGCATTAAAATGATTTACTTGATATTTAGAGAGTGCATTTAATCATGAGTTATAACATAATAGAAGCTTTAAATTTGTATTTTCTTAGAATTTTCTATGTAAATTAAGCACGGGATATAAATTATCAATATACTATTTTTACAAGATGACATTTCAGCCATTTTTACTTATAACCAAAGTAGTATTAAATCTTCAAAAAAATCTTGTAATTTATGCTCTCATAAAGTAAAATAATATTCAATAATATTTTGTTAAAAGAATTATAATAAAATCAATCACTTCGTTTTGTAGAAGTCTAGACATAGTATAATGTATTACAATTAATTTGTGAAAAAGATTATAAACTCTAAGAAATAATAGTAATAAATTAATAAATGAATAAAAATACTTTTATCAAATAAAAATATTATAGTAGTGTTTATAAATGAATGTAATATTATAAGATATTATTCAATCACTTATGTGGATGGTTGATATTGCATAACCAATTGACAATTTGTAGCCATTGTATTAGCTAATAATCAAGACATAGTTGTAGTAGTCTATTAAGCCATCATATAGCCTTATAGGACAAATGTTTGCATGTTAATTAAATCTCAACAACTAGATTAGTTAATTGTATATAAAACCAAAAAGTCTATGTGATTAGACTATAGAATTGTATTATAAGAATCTAAAGTTGAAATTCACTTCAAGTGGTTTGTTTTCTTAAATCCAACTTTATTTATTTACAAGCTATTTTACGTTTTGTACCATTAAATTCCTATTTTTGTACTATATTTTCTCATATTTTTTTGTATAAAAGGCACTGCTTTATGTAAAAAAATATTATGTAAATTTTTAATAGATTTAATTAATTTTATTTCATTTATTTTTACTTTCTTGTATTACACATGAATATATAGATATTAGAACCAAAGATTCTAAAATTCTAAAGTTTTTATAAAATAAAATTTCATTTCAAAGTAAATTTGATGTTAATCACTTTAAAAATTTAAAAATTTTGTTATAGAATTATTATATATTTTATGATATTTAAGAAAATAAAATGAATTATAAAAATATATGTAAATATTTTAAATATCGTTTATAAAAGCTTCTGCAATTTTTTTTCGCAAAATGATAATTTATTTAGAAATTAAATTCAGAAAATTCGACCTTTTATATTATAATAAGACTCCTTCAGTAAATAAATAAAAAATATAGATATTGTAAAAAGTATATATATATTTAAAAAAAATTAATTCAATCAAATAATAATAATAAAATTTAAATTATTATCTTAGTAATTTATCAATATTTTTTTTGTATTCAACATTATATATATATATATATATATATTAATTATGTAAAATAATAAACCAATTGAAAGTAAGTATCATTTACATTTATATGAAAAAATACATTTTAAGAAATAATTAACAGACATTATTTTTTGTTGTAAATTTTAACAACTTTATAGAAAATTAAGAGTAATTCGATTCAATGATAGTTATCTATTAGATATTATATAATATATATGTATACTTAAAGTTGATTCCAATTACAATTCTGTACATGGTGTATAATCTAATATCTCATGATTTTGTATACTATATGTTTAAATCATGTATTTAGTAAAATTGATAAGATATATACAATATATCAAAAAATATATCAAAAAATATACAATAGCTTAAAAAATATAGCACAATATTCAAAATCTTCCTATATTGTTTAAAGTATAATCTTTAGTTTCTTTCCTTTTGTAATAAATATTGAATTGTTTATTGTTACGAAATTAACCATGTCCTAGATTTTGGCCATATTAAATTATTTAAGAAATAATAATTTACAATTGTAATAAACTGTAATTTTTATATCTTTTTTTCTTTTTACTTCATAATAATCAATATGTATTTGTAAAATTTTTTTGTTCATCTTAGTAAAAAGTATAAGAACTATAATATAAAACTTTTAATTATATAATATTTTTGTTTTTATGTTGTTTAGATGGTTTAATATTTTTTATACTATTTCAAACAGTATAATTTTTTTATATACATCATATTCTTCAAATGATTTAGTAATTTTTTACTAATATATAAGAAATTTAAATATTAAGTAATTGGTTACAAAAAAACCTCTAATTTATTGTAATGTTAAATCTAGCTATATAGTCTTTATTGTGGCTAAGATTCTATACCTTTTAACTTCTGAATTCTTTTTATATGTAAATTTTTACTTTTATTTAGACTTGTACTTTAGTTTTGTATATTTTTTATACAATATTATTATCAACACCTATATTTCTTGGTTTGTGTAAAAGACTTATACAAAGTTGTATCAATTTGATTGTTTTTAGCTTTAGATGGTATGCGTTAAATTATTTTTGATCATAGATTTTAAATTCATAAATAATTAACTTAATTTTACAATGTCTTCCAAATAAAGCTTAAAACGATGATTATTGCACTTGACAATGAGATAAATGATTTGATTTTAAATCTAACAATTTAATTGAGTTAGTTTCAAATTTTAAACTTTCTATAATAAAATTTAAATTATATACTTTTAAATATAGAATTTCTTTATTAGATATTTATATTTATATACGAAAGTTGGAATGTATATATAAATAATCATTGTTGTGAAGTCTAATGCATCTATGAATAATAAATATTATGAATGCTTATATAGATAATAATTGTTGTCAACTACAAAGTCTTTAGATCTTATAAAAGTACTCTTTTTGTCAATGTTAGCATAAAACTAATAGATAGGTAGGTACCTACCAACTAGTTTGTTTGTTGATGCAATTATTCTATAACAAATTTTATTTTTACCAAATCATTTAATATAAGATTGTGAAAAGTAAATCTAAATATAAATAGAATCATATAACATAAAATCAATATAAAGGTGAATACTTGTAAATTTTTGAAATATATTATTATTTTATTATAAAGATAAATCAATAAATTTAGATAATCTATTTAATTTTGATAAATCCTAGTCTTATATTTATTAAAATATTTCTTATTAATACAATAATAATTTTAAAATATTAAAAGAAAAAATATTTTTGTTTAAAATATCAAGAGGTGTAACAAAGATAAAATTATGTTAAAATATAAAAATAAGACAATATTTATGTCAATATACAAAAAGGTTTGTAAGCCATAAGTGAAATTATTTAAAAAATTAAATTTAAAAATCAAAGATGAAGTTAATCTTGTTTTTGTATATTGTGTTTTGAAAAACTTAAATTTAAATGTTATTTTTTATTTTTATATGATTTTAAAATATGATTTGGGTTCCTAAATTTGAGATTTAAATCATGATATAAAGTTTTGAATTTTACCAAAGATTTAATTTATTTTTTGTATTATATATATATATATATATATATACATATATTTATTATAGAATGTATCAAACAGTATTACAAATATGTCAAACATGGTTCCTAAATCCATACTTTTTTTGTTACAAAACCATTTCAGTATTTAATATTTTTCTTTGATTTTGTTTGCTTTCTATCCATCACAAGTATCAAATTAACTAAGTATATCTATTTTTCAATTACTTACATAATTAAAAAAATAGCATTTATTTAAAGTGATAGAAAATTTAATATTTTTTGAATTTTATATAAAGTATGAAGTTATTTTTTAAAAAATGATCAATCATTGTTTCAAACAAAAATCATTAATTTTGCAATCATTTCGTAACTGAATTTGTAAAATGTGTCATTGATTTTTGCAAAATACAAAAAAAATATTTTTAAAAAACAGATAATTTCAAAATTTTACAATATTTCTTCAAAATGAATATTTTACACCATAGTTTCATATTATTTTGCATCTACGGTGCAATTAGTTTTTATAATTTTACCTATTTTCGAGTGACATCCATTATTGAATGGCACAAAAATTTACCATAAATCATATATAAAATGATGACAAAATACTAGAATATAAATCTATCCTTAAATGAAGAAAAAAAAAATTTAAATATTATAAAACTGATTATAATTATTATTGTTACATTGTGAAACTGCGGTTGGAAACCAGTGAATAATGAAAAATGAAATAAAAATAAAAATAATAACGTGAAAGGACATAAAAGTAAACGATGAAATAAAAGGTGATGTGAGCGGGAACATCCCACAGATACGAAACGGCTCTTCTATCATGGATGAAAGTACGTACATCCACATCCAACAAATGGCCGTCGAACCCATCCTTGGCCCAAAATGCTCGTCATTTTGCTTTATCAGAATTAGGGTTTGGTGGCGGTGGCCCTGGCTGTGGCGGAGGCAGAGGAGCTAGAAGGAGGTCGCGCCATAAACCCTCAGCACTCGGAGTGCCAGAAGGCGGTCTTGAATCGCCGTGTGGATGCAAATCCGTGCATGTGCCGACGTACCGGGATCCGGATTCGGGAGGGCAGCTCCCTCCCGATTCTTTGCATCTCTAAGGGATGGGGGCGGAGGGCCATCACACACAGTTCCCTCGTCACGTTTTTGGGCATTCGTCTGTCTCAGCTGTGTCCGAAGGAGCAAGGATTGGGGGAAATCTGCTCAGGGAGACAGCGATAGACTCGGCGAGATGCTGGGTCTGTTATCAACCTGTGGGGTGAATTGGCGCAGTCCGGGCACTATTCACCAGAATTTGTCCGGGATGACCGAGTCCTTTGCTCTTGTTTGTCCGACGCTGTGTGTGTAGGGCTTCAGAGGGTTAGGCTTCATCTTTAGCGGAGTTCTAATGGGTGCATGAACACGGGACATCCCGCAATCTGTGTGGTTTTCATATATTAAAATTCTGCTCCGCCGTGAGTATGAATATTCTTTAATATGCAGCTTGCCAGCCACACGGTTGACTCCGGAATTGAGGGAGCGCATCTGGGGCCCTTGAAAACTGGCTGGCCCACGAATAGACTCGTGATGTATGGTCTTTATTTTAGAGGAATTGGAGAGGTTCGTTCTGATGATCATCTTTGTCGTTGTAAGCGAAATAGTGAGGCTGGGGGCCAAATTTAGGAGTACATGGATGGGTGATGTTCGTCTGGCGGGTCATCCATCTGTTCGCGGTGGCCCAGGAACCTCAGTGTTAAGGAGAATTTCAAACAAGACGGGTATGCAGGGACCAAGAGTAGGACCAGCTTGACTTCTGCAATAGTATTGGACTAGGGGGATCAGAAGTCACGCTTTCCAGTTAAACAAGCTTGCAATTTTTCTATTGCTGCACACATGGTAGTTTTGTTTCTGCAAAGTGAGATTCTATGAAGTCGCAGGGAGTAAGGAAAAAAGGAGAAAGACAGGAGATGTGATGGTGTCTCAAACGACAAGACCACGATATCTGGAATCTAGCTTGTCATCATATTACAGCTTGCCTCGTATCTTCCGAATACCCTAGACCCGGCCGCTGCTGAATTTCGCTGTCCACACGTGCAGTCTGCATCGGATTCTCTGGGAATACTGTGGTGCCATTTGAGAGCAAGGATGGCCGAGCTGACCCATGAAGCGCATTGCGACGAAGTAGCAAAGCGGAGAAAAATATGTTCCCTAGCTAAGACTCGATATTACCTACTGGGTTACGCATCGACAGTCGCAGGACCGATGGCTCTTTAGCTTTATACTTTCTAAGTTTCTGGCAAGTGGACGGTGAGTCGACGAAGAAAAAGTATTGCTCAGACCCGTTGTGCAGGTTTTGGCTTTTTTATATTCACGGAAACTCCAAGCGGCAGATTATGACATGATAAAGCATCTGGAATTGGGGTCAAGAGGCGAAGTACGTGCCCTGCTTCCACTGTTGCTTCCCATGACTTGTCTTCTTGCTGAAGGCCTTGCCATTACGGCTGAAATCACACCGTCTGGACTATTCTTTTATCAACAGTTTTGTGTTGAGAGATATCCCCAGACAGACCTCATTCGAACGTACCTCCGTGGCATGCTCCACTACCCTGGTAATTAGTTACTGATATGCATAAGTTCTGCTCCAACTTCAGTGTTGTCGCATGGTGTGAGGGTTTTATTCCTTCATACTGTTAATCGTTCTTGATGAGACATCATCTCTTACTCGGCTTTCAATACTTCACGTTATAGAACTTTTGTGCTCGCTCCGATGGTGCAGTATTTCAGTTGGAGGATTTAGGTTTATTGTATTTGGGTCACTTATCTGCGCTGACAACTCTTCTCGTCGATGGTAAAGGGCTAAAGTCGATAACCAACTACTTTTTACTTCCGGAAGTTTTAGGTAATCGGCAAACAGCTTGACCGGAAGTTATTTGTCAGGTCTAGAGAGGAATTTTCAAACTGGAGTAGCAATTTTGGCACTGAATTTTCTGTATTATGATTGGGAGTGGAGGATTTGGGGGGTTTGAGTCATTGTAGCCTTCAAGATTAAGATATTGGATCAGAGAAAGACCTGGAGTCCATAGCCACAGGAGACGCGGAGATGAAGATGGAATTGATGGGATGTTGGGCATGCCCAACACGATCTGTCAACATTCAATGGTATATTGACGGGTCGTGATGGGCACTCTCAATGTCCACTTCATGATAATACAACTCATTTTGTGCGATATTCGACAACGACGATGACGACGACGACGACTACGGTGGTCTTCTTCAGCACCTCTTTTTATGTTTTAGTGTTACCTTCAGCCTTGGTTATTGCTGGACTTGCATGCATCTTCTTGCATCTTCTTGCATCTTCGTGGAGCGCGGAAGCGGTGTGCTAAGCCGTGATCTGTCATAGTATTGCAGGGAGGCTCTTTAAGTGCAAAGTTGCTTGTGGATTCTATTACTCTGGTAGAAGTAAGATACACTTATTGGCTTTTAGTAATACTGACTCTCTACCTCCGTGCTTATGAACATAGCAACATCCATAAGTGGTGATATAGTTGATAAAAGTACTGTGCTCACAGGATGCTTTAGTCCGACCAGAGTTTTGCACTGCAGCAGGAACCAGTTGACTTCGGTACCATTTATTGCATGTGGGGTGGTTTGAGTAACTTCATGGACAGAAAATCATCTAAATTGCTGGAGTGGTGAAGGGACCTTGCCTTGCGGTTCTGCAATTTCATATCTGAGGTATGAACCTTGACAACCGATAGGCTAGAATGTCTGTGCTACGAGGCACGTGTGCAAAGTAAGCTGTTCTGCAACACTTAAATTGATCATTGGTCTGCTTTCAAACTTTAAAACTAGAAAGGGTATTGGGTAGATTGAAAGTGGAGTGTTCTGATTCAACTAAAGATTGTCACATATTTTATGTTTTCTACTTAATAATTTTTTAAATATTAAGACCTATTGACACAAATAAAATAAGTTTTAACTTAATGTATTTCAGCGGCAAACAATATTCATAATAAACAATAATAATGATGTATGTAGTAATGATTTTTTAAAAGCACATTTTCGCGTTCCAATTGGTGTTAATTTAGTTGACGACTTGTGTACTAATTGTACGAGTATCGTTTTCTCACTTCAGAGGTGGTAATTTTATGGCGTAGTTTTGGTAATTCAGAGATGGTAATCTTATGGCTTAATTTATAGTTCTACTCTTGTTACGTAGTTAAACTCTTTTGTGAATAAAGACCGACCTTATCATGATGCAAACACTGTTAATTTGAATATAAAATTTTAAAAAAAACTGGTACCTATGACAGTTTGATGAAATTTATGGTTCGTGTCTCTTTCTGAATGAGAAAATATTTAAAATTTGATAACTTCGATATAATAGAAACAAATTTAGACAGGTTAACCACACCTCAACTTGAAAAAACAGAACTAAATGAATGGCAATAAAATTTACTTGATTAAAAATGGGAGCAAATATGCCTGCAAGCCTTGTAAAATAGATGTAGGGAAGAGACACTATTAATCGATAACCCATTGCTGAATATCTTAAATTAATACCTTTCTTAATGCACTACACCAGAATAAAGAAGTGAGATCAACCTTTAAAGAGACAATATGAAGGGTCCGGACAGCCACAATCCAAGACATTAACCACAAAGACGCATTTAAATATCATATGGAGAAGATGACTACGTTAATACTAGGGCTAGTAAGAAATGTCTTTCAGAAACATCGAAGCTGCTCTGCATGCTTCATACTAAATGAGAGTGGCCAACCACTCCAACAATGTTTTCCGTATGCAATGTAACAGAGTTCAGGGGATTTGAAAATCGCTGCTTAAAGAATTAATAACGTCTGAATATCAATCACTTCAACGATCACCTTATGCATTGGTGATATACAAAAGGTAGGCTCATGAAACTGTTCGAAAGATTGTAGCAGACTTCCAGTCAGTAGTACACATTGTTATTTATTTACATACTATGCCCAATGAATACCACACGGAGCTTCTTCAAGACCATTTAGAACCAGAAGCTTTCAAAACAGAAGCCAACATCACTCACACTTAAACATTGGTTCAACCTCCGCTATCAGTGCCTGTGCAGCTGCCAATTCCTCGCCCCCTTTGCAAGCCTCGTCGCCCTCTGCTTCAGCCTGTACCCCGGCCACCAATGTACGAAAACAATACCCGATCACAATAGCCCTCTCAAAACACACGACTCTCACACACCCATCGACAAAACGCATTTACAAATGACAGCACAGACCAAAACCCTAATCCAGAGAGATGCTCCAAGCGCTCACCACGGCTTCTCGAAGTGCTTCCAGGGCGGACTCCAAACGCCGTCGGCAATCAGGAATCATCATCTGCGACTCCGATAGCACGTTAACCTGCACACCCAACGGATCACACCTACTCAGAAAATTCAAATCAAAAACCACGAACCAAACGAAGAAGAGCTAGAAAACAAAGACAGAGGTTAGGGCACGCGGCTGGTTGTACACCACCTGCTGCTTAATGTCGTAAGGATCAGCGTTGCTGTCACGCATGGCCTGCGTCTTGGCAGCCTCACGCCTCTCCTCCACCTCGTAGGAATGCAGCTCCTTGAGGGTGCGCTTGCACACCCCGGTCTTGAGCTTCAAATCCTTGAGAGTCGCCATGACTGGGCGCAAATCCTTCCTCTGCTCCTCGCTCCGTCACTCACTCGACCTTCGCCTTAAGCAATCACTGTTACAAGATGACTCCTCGAAATTCCTACCCTCGCAATCACCTACTTTGTGTTAGACGCGTCGCGGCACCGGGCGTCTGTGACGCTGGCGACGTCCAGCGGCATCCGGCGGCATCCACAAAACGGTGATGATTATTCAATTCTGTTGCATGGGTGCCGGTTATCAATATTCAATGTTGACAAATGGTCTTCGTTCTTTTAAGTGTAATGCTTTGTATAAACATATTTGAAGAGGTAGATTGTTATTTACTGTTGTCGGTTTTTTGACATTCAGAATTGCAAGTGTGTATTACATATGATTAAATATATATATATATGAATATATATTCATATACACACATAAATAAGTAAAATATATATATATATATATATATATATATATTAGAATTATGTATTTTTTTTACATTAAAAAGTCATTTTTTAAATGCTAATTTTTTAACTATATATTTTGATAAATAATATACATGTTGAAATATCTGTTTTTAAAAATGTATGATTTAAATAATATTTTATATTAATAGAATATATACTAAAAAAGAATATAATGGAGGATTATAATTTTTAAATTTTAATAAGTTATTTTTTAATATATATTGTATTTTTCAATTTTTTTAAACTGTTGAAAAATTTGTTAATATTACCACCAAACTTTATAAACTGTTATATCTTACAAATCTTGCTCATACTATATGAGCATAAAGTGTGAATTTAATCAATAGCTTGATTGCATTTTTTATCATGATTAATTATATTTTGACTTTGTATAGTAATTTTAATATTATTTTTAGTGTAAAAGTTGCAATAAAAAAGTACTCATTGTTCAAAAAAATTGATTCAGTTATTAGACACTCTTTTACGTATACAACCACCCAATCAGTTTTTACAATTCTTAACTCACTAGCAATAAATTTCTAATACATACATACATACATAGTATTATATTTATTTTTTAATTTTTTCTTCAACAAAATTTAAGTTCTTTCTTATTTTTCTTTTTATATGTATATATATATATATATATATATATATACAAAAAAATTATTGTCTATTAAAAATACATTATTAAAGATTCAAATATATTTATTTTATTATTTAATTTTTTTAGAAATATTTGTATTATTAAATTTATTTATAATATTTTAGCAACAATTCCAAATCATTTTTTATCTTATGCAAGTATCAATATAAAATATGTATGTTTAGTATTATTAATATTTTTTATTATTTATCAAGAACTAAAAAATCTACATGTAATTCTAAGGTCTTATGTACATTTATGGTTTTATAGGCATTCCTGAAAAAGAAGTTTAAAACACTTATATCCATTAAACAAGTTGATGCCACTATGTATTACGAAGATAGCCAATACATAAGAATTTGAGATTGATGATATTGTTTACTACATTTTTGTCTTATTTAGGATATTCTTTACACAAGGTGATATCACATCTATTTTAATCTAAATTTATTGAACAAATTATTTATGTACTATGGAGCTAACTTCTTAAAAATTGCTTAGATTTCTCTTATTAAATTTTTTAAGTTTAAATGATGTGTAATTTAATAAATAAAAGCTAAAATTATAATATATATAAGTTTTTTTTTGGTACTTTTACATATTTTTATTTTTATTAAATTCAATTTTTAAAAATCTAATATTTTGAAGCAGTCTTTATATTTTGTTTAAAAATTCTTATACAAAAAAAAAGAACATAAATATAATTTATGTATAGTCATTATTCAAAAATGGCCATTATTATTTGTTTTTCAAACCAATACACTACATTCGAAGTCATCATAGAATATTCTATTTAGTAAGAATTTTATAACACATATGCATTTTTTGGAATTAGAATTTGTTTTTTTATTTTTTATAAAATTCATCAATAAGAGACAAAGTAATGTATTATATGTAGACTTTTAAATCATTGGAGTTTTTTTTTCAAGTATGTAAAATATTTAAAAAAAACACACACACACACACATGTATATGTATATATATATATATATATATATATATACCTCCCTAAGTTGATATGATCCATAGTTGAAAATTTTATTGAGATTACCAATTCATGTAAAATTTGCAGCATAATATTTGTACTTTTAAAACCAAATAATCCATTCTAGATAATTGGCTTATATAATAATATCTGTCATCCTCTTTATAAAATGTTACTTTTGTACCTTGATAATTGCTATTTGTGATATTGAGCATTAGAAACTGGAGGTATTGATTTACAGCCATAGAACCAAGTTGTAGGATGGAAAGTGATATCAAGAAAAATAATATATTAAGTTATAGGGGATAAATTTAGGGAGGTAAAATTGTGTGTATATATATTTATAGATACACACCAAAAAAATATCTTTTAAGTAGTTACATCAAAATATTTTGTTAAAAATCTTTAAATCAAAAATTTAATAAATTGATTAGTAACTAAATTTAAAGATGTGTTTTTGCAATAAAATAACAGGTTAAATACTTTGTTAATAAAAAATAATTAAAAATTTGTACCTTTATTTTGATGTGTATACTTTATGTACAACTAATTTTTTTTTAGTTATGTCAATTACTTCTTAAAATTTTATTTTTCTCATATATAACTAACATCTATACATGTTAATGTTTTTATCTTATTATTATATATTATTCTTGTATTATTGTTTATTGCTATTACTTCTTAAATATATCTACATAATATTAATTTTTAATAATTTAAGTATCTAATTATATCCTTGACAATTACAACAAATAAGTATAATATCAAAAAGAATTTAAAAAATAAATAAAAAAATACACAATATTGAAAAAATATATTAATATACATGATTAATTAAATTACTTTTATCACTATTATTATTAAATAGTAAATAATAAATACACTAAATTCATTGATTATAATATTTTGAACCAAAGTTACTCTTACATGATTTATCATATCAATCATTTGACAATTTTCAAAGCTAAATTTATTAAATGCAAAATCACAATATCAGCACAATAAATTTTTGTCAATTATTTATCTATAAAATCAATAATGCATCAATTTGACAATTAATGGTTTTAAATAAATTTTATTGCAATAGTAAAAAAACAATAAAAAAACATTTAAAATTTTACATCAATTCCACTTATATATATATATATATATATATATATATTTTTTTTTTGTGGAAAATATTATAAAAATAATAATATTATTTGTGTTTTTATTTATTTATTTATTTATTTTGCACTTTAAAGGACCAGTTGTAGGAAGTGAGACTATCTTGCTGTATGCAATGCATATATAGTAATTAATATATTAAATAAATAAATAAAAATATTATAAATTTTCAAAATATTAGATGATAGATTTCAGAAAATAAAAATTTCTTATCTTTATTTATACTAGTATCTTTGGTGATACTGCCATCATTATCCAGTAGTTTAATAAAACCACTATTTTTTGACAAAAATTGGTATTATTTTTTTGTGATAAAAAAAATGCTACAGAATAATTAAAAATTATTATAAAAATGCCTTTTCTGTTTATTTAAAATAGATTGAATAATGCTAGGCAATGAGAAGTTAGTATTTTGGTGCTATATTGTAAAATAATTAAAAATTTCAATATCCTAATAACATTTTTTAGAAAATTTGCATGTTTAAATGTATATATCAAAGATATTTTTTATAATATTTTTCATCATTAATAAAAATTCTATAATGAGCATGATTTTTTTTAGATATATTTATTTACTACCATTTTTAATAAAAATTTAAATAATAATCACAATACAAATATGAAGTAGAAATTGATTCATGTGTCAAATAAGTATAACATAAACATTCAATTCATCAACATTCTTATTTCTCGCTCTATATGTATATAAAGGTACAAGTCAAGGAAAAATAACGAACAAAGATTTATAATGTTAGCTTTGACTGAAGCTGAATTTGAATAAATTTTCATCACCAAGTGTTTTAAGAATTTCATTAACATAGTATTGTAAGATATTAAAAAAAAAATCAAATTTTGCGCATAGAATAATAGCATTCTTGCAAACTTTGCTGCTGAGTGAAAGCATATCCAAAGTTAAAAAGTGCATAATGAAAACAAATCACTCTTTATAATAGAATTTATGAAACATCACAATAGTGTTATAGTAGTATATAGACAAATAGATGCAAAAGTGATGTGGTTTTTATTCTTGTCGAAGTATTTCTTAAGTTATATTAGTCATGTGAATTTTTATTTATTTTTATGCAATTTGAAGTAGTATGACTTTTCTGCTTAAAATTTATTTTTTATTTTTTATTTTGTGATTGAGCATCAATTTAGGACTCTGGTATTAAAATAAAATTGAAAAAACTATGGAATTTTTTCGTTTTTTCATATTAGTTAATGCACGGTTTATTATCAGTGATGGAATGAACACATAAATGCAATAATCTTTATTAAGATTTATTGAATTAAGATATACAGTAAAAACGTGTAAATAAATTTTCACTTGTGTTAATATTTGTGTATAAAAGATAAGGACATTCTAAAATACCACATAGTTGAGCACCACAAAGTTATTTAACTAAATTTTTTTATTTAGTAATGGAAAAAATGATCAGTTCACCACTAAATTAGTTTTTTTGTTTTGTTGGTATTAAAATAAATTGGAAAATAATTCACTCATCAAAATCTATCATACATATAAAAAATCAGTTTTGAAGTACTTGGTGAATTTTTCGACTGTAATAATCTCATATTCAATTATCATATAATAATAGTTGGTATATTATTATTTTAAAATATTCATTTACAAATCCGATTTTGTTATTAAAAGCACAAAACCTAAAACTTTATCATGTCTTAAAATTTGGCTACTTTGTACTATGTTATGACATAAAACACATTACTTGTATATTTCTCAAAAAGTGATTACTCCATTCATCAAAATTGGGGTATTTGCGTAGAAGTCAATACAAAACACAGTAAGAAAAGATGGACATAATTCATTACAAACAAGGAAGTGAGCAAGTAGTTGCACATCAAGTCATCCACAATGAACACATAAGCAAGGAGAGTGAGAACAGTGTATACGCGTGATACGTGTCCAATCCCCAAGAAGGAAAAGTGTCCCTCCCTCCCTCCCTCCCTCCCTCCCTCTATCTCTTTTTCTTTCTTGCTCTCTTTCTTTCCACCCTCGACGCTTGTTTCTATGTGTTGGAAGGCTGCTTTCAGAGCGCGACACATGGCGGCATCGGGGGCACTATAGGGCGGGCATCGACGGCGGGGAGAGGGGCAGGATCGGCGCTGCAGCATGGACGAGGCAGATTGAGTGGGGAGACGAGGCAAAGCCACGATGAATTTTGTTGCTGTTGCTGTTTGTTGTTTGTTTGGTGGTGGTGTTGTTGTTGTTGGCTCTAGGCGATGATAGCTCACGGAGGCAAAGCGCGTCGGAGCATTAGTTGTGTGCGATTCCGGGCGCTTGGATTTCCGGCGCCGGGGTGGAGTGGGAAGAGCAGTGCATGCGGAGGTTTCTTTTTGCTTTTTATTTTATTTTATTTTCGGTTTTCGGTTTTCGGTTTGATTTTGTTCCTCTGTTCTTCCTTCTTCATCCTCGTCGCGTGACTTGGTTTTGGTAGGAAGGGAGGGATTTAGGAAAGGGGGATAGCAGTGTAGGAGGCGAGGGGGTGAGTTTACTTGGAGTGGCGGTGGAGGTGGATGTGATGGAATCGACGACTGCAGGAATTCATGTCACGGTGTTGATTCGATGAGCAGGAATTGGGAAAGTGGGATCTCAGCTTTCTATCGGAGTGCGTGGTGGTTGGTGGAGGGACGCGGAGGAGATGGCGATCCAGCCCTAAGGGAGGAGGGTGTGTGGGAAGAATAGGTTGTGCGGGAGATGTGCCATATGATGGACGGTGTTTTGTGGATAAATTGGATTTTGGTAGATTAGGGTGGATACATGAGGAGGACGGGGAAGGGATGAGGGAGGAGTCGGTGTTGCAAGGGGCTGTGCGACGAAGTAGTGGTTATGCTTCGGAGACGGCAGATGTGTTTCGCGTGCCAATGGTCGATTGAGGATGGTGAATCGGCCGTTGGTGACTGTTGACGTGTAGCAAGCGTACTTCGTTCTTGAGTTTGGTGCAGGGACGCAGCATGAGGCAGTTTTTCAGCCCTGATGGCAACATGTTCGGCCATATCATTGGCCGATCTCTTAATTACTCGCAGGTTATTTGAGACCACCTCCTTGTTATCCAATTTCGTCAGTGTACATAATCCAATGCATGAACGATGAGTAAAGAAAATGAAACGAACGTGACGAAGTGAGACGGGAACTGAGAGTTGAACGATGTGAGCAGAATGTAGTCAAGGTCGATTGTGTTGTGATGGTAGGGCGTCTACATTTCCTTTGTCATCATGCGGTTTTCAATCATCTTGTACTCGCCTGCTCATAAGCCGGTGGTTGGCCGATACCTTGGATGTAGCTTTCTGGCTTCAAAATATGTAGTGTTCGATCTACTGGCTAATCTGTCGGAGCAGACTTCACATCCTTATACCGGGTTGCAGAAGCATGAAATGATATATTTCTCAAAGTCGCAGTTAGTGAGCTGACCTTTGATTGCTTCTAGTGTTTCGATATTGCTCCTTTTACGTACGAGAAATCGATTGCTGGCTTTTACGGTTCGTCTTGAGGATAAGAGCTCAATAGGAATGATGTCTGTCGAACGCCTGTCTGTCAGCCGAATGTATGTCATCTTAAGTTGTCTTTGTCATTGTCATTTTCTTTTGGAGCGGCCACAAATTTGACTGGCATTGTTTTACTTTGTGATTTGGATTTTCAGGGCGTGTTAGAAATAACTGTAATTACACCTAATTTTCTCATTCAGACTTTTTGAAACTTTTTGCTCATCAATGTATCTGTTTGGTCCATTGACTACAATATTGTGCTCGTTTTTAAGCTTTGGACCTGTGTCGATCCTCTACATGTAAAAAATCACTTGGGATTAAAGTTGATTGAAAAGGTTAATCGACATGCAAGCTATCGTACTTGTAGGTGTCATCGCTTGAAAATTTATCAGACGCTGTTCTAGTTGAACGGCTGCACTGTACGATGTATGACCTTTTGTTTAAGCGTTTATCTATCTGATTGATGGCGGTCCTTTAGCCTCGTTACACCCTGGTTTTGCAGCCCCGCCAGTCACAACGATTGTTTGGTGTATTTTTGGGAACAGGTGCCGTATCCAGTTTTGCAGCAATACTCTATGCGTGCACTGCAAATGCACTCCTCTTTGGTGCAGCGATTGGATCTTGAGAAGGTGATGGAGGTGGGTTGAAGCAACAATCCTTGCAGTTCATGAGTTTGTTAACATAGAACTTAAGTGCTATTTGTCTCTGTAAAGTATCATGTAGCCGCCATATTGTTTTGAATGCGTTCTTTCCTTCAGCAAACCTTTACTGGTCATCATAGCTGCAATCCTAGGGCCATACTTTTACTTTCTTATGTGCCTATGATGGGTATGATTCTAAGGGTTTAGAGTTTTATCATGCTCTATTATTTATTTTAAAGCAAAAGCAAAAAAAAAAAAAAAAAAAAAAAATATATATATATATATATGAATGGATTGGGCATAAAGATTAGAACTGATTTTTATTCTAAACTGTTAAACTCAAGTGAACATTTCTGTTCAAACCTTGGCCTTAGTCGCATAATGGTGTTGCGATACAGGGTCATGTTGGTTGTGTGAATACTATTGCGTGGAACGCAAGTGGTTCTCTTCTCATCTCTGGATCAGACGACACCAAGGTTTTCTTTTATATCCAAAGAAATTACATGTTTCACGTCTGGATTTATTTACGCAACCACAATACTTCCGATACAAGTCTGGTGCACTTTATTGTGGAAAGTGACTTAGTGATTTTTACGCTGACAGGTGAATATTTGGGATTACGGATGTCGAAAGCTCATTCACAGCATTGACACAGGTCACTCCGCCAACATATTTTGTACAAAATTCATGCCCGAAACTGGTGACGATGTTGTAGTTTCTGGGGCAGGTGATGCTGAGGTACACTACAGTTAGCTCCCACTTGGTAGATCATGGTCTTGGGGTCTCCAATATGATGGTTATGGAATGAAGGCATTGGATTACTCATTTCAATCAAACTTTTTGTTTAAAAGCTGAAAAATTGACGCAGGGGCTTTTGAGTCAATGACCTTCCTTCGATATAATCAGATCGCCTCTTAAGAAGCGCACGAAGCTATGCATCTGTAGTTTAGTTCTTACCAGACTTCCTTCAGAATTGAGCCCGTTATGGTTAGACAAAGGTTCGACGTTGGACTGCATGTGTTTGATGCTTTTGCAATATTTGCCTCCGATTTCCTTGTTTAGTTTGTCAGTGTTGTGGACGTATTATCAGGTTTTATGTTTTTGTGTTGTTAGGTCAGAGTGCACCGGGTTAGCAGGTCATCGGCATCTGTTTCTTTGCCACACAAGATAGGTCTATTTCGATGCCATACAAGACGGGTGAAGAAGTTGATGGTAAGAAAGTTTTTGGTGGATTTCATTGTTTGAGAATTCTGAGGATGTTGATTGTGTCCACTTCTTTGTGCATAATATCCTATTCTATGCGAAACAGGCCGTGAAATACTTTTTGTTCTGGTTTTTGTTCATGGGCATTTTTGGGATAAAGTTCTCGCTTCCAGAACAGGAGTATTGGATGTAATCATTAATATTTACTCATCACTTGGAGGTAATGAGAATGTTATACCATTGTCCAGGTTGAAGATGGGAATCCACATGTTGTGTGGAGCGCAAGCGAAGATGGTACACTTAGGCAGCATGATTTCAGAGAGGGGGTTCTCTGTCCTCCTCCAGGCTCTGGGGATCAAGATTGTCGAAACATTCTCGTGAGTGCCTCTCTGTGTATGGCTCTGGATATTTGGTCCAGCTGTAATTTGTACTGCTTCTTCGTTTCACATGTTGTAATCTCCTAGTGAGGGAGTTAGGTCTCTGCAATTTTTCATGTATCTCGAGTCTCGATTGGATTTTCTTCAGTTTTTGTAACACTTTTAGATGATGAATTTTTCCTAAAAACTACCCGTCTTTATTGATATAATGCATCATATCATAGCTTCTCTTAGTAGTTGTACAAGGTTGTACTGGTCGAATGTCTGATTTTTTGACGCTGCAGTAACACGGTGTTCTTTGCTTTGGTGATCAGTTGGACTTACGCAGTGGTCACAAGAGATCGCTCTCGGATCCTCCTAGAAATTGCCTACACCTGAAAACTTGTGCTATTAATCCCACTCGGCCTCATCTGTTGATGATTGGAGGCAGGTAAAATTATTGTCGAAAATGCAGCGAAGAGTTGACTTCAAGGTTATCATTGGTACAGTACCATTAGATGAATAGCATTGTCGTCGACAACGGTTTTTATGATCTCATTACTGATGATACAATCCAATCTTCCGGGGCGAACATGTGGACATCATAAAATTGTGTATAAGTTGAATATCATTTCAATATTTTTTGTCTTGTATCGAAATTTTTCTTTCACGTGCTGTGGGACTATCATCTTCTCTTTACCTGATACTAGCAGCACCTAATTTTAAACTGACGTTTATTTTTTCAAAATTGCAGCGATGCATTTGCTCGGTTGTACGACCGCCGTATGCTTCCTCCCCCTTCTTCACCTAGGCAGCTGGGCAGACCCCCTTCTTGCGTCAGCTACTTTTGCCCAGCTCACTTATCAGAGCACGTATATTTCCGTTACCCTCAAGCCCACACGAGTTTATATATATCCTTTAATTTTGAAAACTATGTGTTTGAAATGGTGTGTCATTGATGGCTTATAATTTTCAATCTTTAATTTTTTGTCCTTTTTTCAGAATCGATCAGGACTTCATTTGACACATGTGACGTTTAGTCCAAATGGTCAGGAGGTGCTGCTAAGCTATAATGGTGAGCATGTTTATTTATTCGACGCTAATAACGGTAAGTCTCTTTTAGCAAACTTCTTTTGAATTTTTCAAAACAAATAGAAACCACTGTTTATGTAGTAAGTACTAAATGTCATGAATTGTTGGACAGTTCCTTTCAAAAAATGTTGTACCATAACAGCTACAGCTACAACTAATTTATGTGCAATTATTTCTTATTTTAGTTGAATGTGGACAAGTTAGTATTCGGTGAACTGGGTCATACTCATCTTTGTCTCTCTACTGCAGCTCGTGAAAATCCTTATGTCTATGTGGCGAGTGATGTGGCCAAGAGAACATCGCTCAATCCAGTCGACGTCAACACTAGTACTGCTCATTCACCCCATGTGGTCAAATTGGGGCGTGGGTACCGGCGCAACGCTACTTGGGTAAGTTTACGTGTTGGTTCTTCTGCTTCTTCGAAGATTAAATTCCCTGGAGTTTTTGATGAAATTTTAGCTTGCTCATTTACTTTTGACATCTTTCAAGTGGAAGAGGCATTGGAGTATTTAAGTAGATGTTGTCTTATCTTTGATGTCATCAAATGAACTGCAAACTTGTCTTCAAAGTCATTACTAGTGGTTGTCATGTAAGCTCTTCGGGGAAAAGTTCCATTGAAGTGTTAACCATGACATCCTCTTTTGTGTTCATGTTGTTTACTAGTGATTTGTTGACCATGTTTGGAGCAGTGATTTTCTAGCTTATTGTTCTATGGTCTTCGAAGTTTGTGTCGGTGAGAGTCAGGGTGGCGGCGATGTGAGTTGACTTGTAACAGTCAACTTTTGAGATGTACTACCTTTTGCCTTATGCCCAGCTTTTTCTGATTTAGCTTTTCGAGATCACTTCTTATCCATACCAATGTTGGTGAGTTGAAGATCTGAGGGGTTCGACCTATAGCATGCAGCGATACTGTTAGAATCCTTTACAGAGTTTTTATTTTTATTTTTATTTTTATTTTATTGTTTTTTTTGCAGTTGAAAGAGTGCCAAGAGCTAGTGGAGGAAGCCAAAAAAGTTTTGGAAGAAGGAGGAAATTACTTACATGTAATTGAGGCAACTGGAGAAGTATTACATGGGGAAGGCCAGGTGGTGGGTGACAATCTTCGTCATGATGCCCTTTGCATACGAGCTGCTGCGCTCCTGAAGGTATTTGTCCCTAGTGCTGATATTTCATCGCGCACTCCATGATTGCAGTTGAAAAATTCATTTTGTGCCAGAAATAGTGTATCTCCTCAGTATCTCGTCTTTCTCTTATCTCAATCTCAAATTCCAGGCTTTCCTTTTCAACATCAACTTGTAGGATAATTGTAGCAGTTGTGTGTCCTTCGTCTGGACTTGAGTAATCGGCACTCTATAGTTAATAATTATATGCTCTGTGGTTTCGCAGCGTCAGTGGAAAAATGATGTTCATATGGCAATTAGAGATTTGAATGATGCTCGTCACATTCTTGCTACTTCCAGCAGGGCTCACCACTATATGGCAGAGGCACTTTCACAGGTTCCATTTCTTGTTATCTCTTAGTTCTAAAATAGTTTTCGCATTTACTGTTTGTCTGTATCTAACAATGACGTCCAGATGATGATGACTATAAACATAAAACGCTTTACTTGCATTTGATATAGGTGGATGGTAAGCCACTAGAGTCATCTTGTGGATTAGGCCGCGTCTTTTTTCCTTCGAACGTAAAGTTTGACTTTTCTTCACCGAGATATGTTGGCATATAAACGGTAGCCAAACACTCTATGTAGTCTAAACTAATGTGTTCTTTGCCTTTGTTCCCTGAAACTTGGCAGCTTGAAAGATATAAAGAAGCCCTGGATTTTGCTATGAGGTCATACCAACTGGATCCATCTGATAATAGGCTATTTGAACATGTTGCGCAGCTTCGTGCCAAGATCAATGCAGGTGATCAGTTCTCACTTACTTTCAGTTTCAGGATTTGTATCATTTGTCACAGATTTCCTCTTGAGAGTTTTGAATCATAATACAATAGCTACATGTCACTACGTATTTCTTTAATGTCGGAGATTGAGACCAATTTTCCATTTGATATGTCACAGAGGAGGCAAGGATGATTAGAGGTAGCGATGCCGACTCTAAATTGGAAAAGAAAGTTTCTAGAATTCGATTAATCAGCGATTTTCTGCTTCGGACAGAGTCAGGTACTTCTGATGGTTCGATTGATGCACACTCCATCGACAGAGCGGATTCTGACTTTTTCGACGATGATGTGGAAGAGATGGAAATGGAGATGGAGATTGAGATGTTAGTCGCTGCTGAAGAAGAGGTAAGGTTTCGTGAAGAGGTGCCACCTATATCAAGTTTTAACTTGAGACTGCAGCATCAAGGGGAGACTGCAGGAAAAGGAACTTCTCAGATGAAAACCTTACCTTGTTTGACTGGCAACTGTTACTCCCAGGTTCGTTATATTTTTGGATCTTAAAGGAATTTCCTTTGAAATTGGATCACGTCCTTGTGCTGACCTAATTGAAGAAGCTATGAACTTCTTGCTCCGATGTACTGTCATCGCTCTATACAACGTGATTCCCGTTGGAGTACCAAAATTTGAGCTGCTCGTGTTAGTTTCGTTCAAATTCCAATGTGCTTGTGTTGAAATTATTTCTTGACTACTGGTTTATTTTTGCTATTTATTTGGGTAAAGTGCTCTCAGGATGCTAAGGTGTTAATATATATGATCAAGACAGCGTCTTATTATTTGCCCTTTACTAAGCGAATAATAAGGCATTAACCTCTTGCTGTCGATAAACATTTATCTGAACTCCTGCTTATTTAAGCGTGTCCTTACAGAAGTACCATTTGTTAAGCTTGGTTTAATAATTGTACCCAAGTTATTAGCTTCTTGCACTTTCTGCGTTACTAGGTCTCCTTTCCACATTGGTCTAGTGAAAGGTGATATTTGTGCCAAACATGAAGCGTACGTTTTCAGTGCTTTCAATCGCATGCCTAAAATTTTGCAGTGTTATTTAGCTGGTTTTGATATTGATCTACCAAATTCCTTGCTATATATAGGTTGAAGTTGCAGTGGACATGCAACAGCGTTATGTGGGGCATTGTAATACTGGCACAGATATCAAGCAAGCGAGCTTTCTTGGCGAAAAAGGTTTTACACCTCTTAATAAAGTGTTAAAGTAATCAAAGAGTGTTTAAATTTGGACTTGTCCTGATATACTTCAATCCATTCGCCAACACTTAGGTCATTCTTGAGGACCCCTAACCCATCCGCTCCCCGCCCCACTTCACCTTATTGATTTGTCTATTTATATGTTTTGGTTGGTTGTTGGCGAAACTCGGTTTTCCAATGGCAGGGGAATTTGTGGCGAGCGGTAGTGATGATGGACGCTGGTTCATATGGACGAAGGAGACTGGGAGGTTGATCAAAATGCTGAATGGCGATGAGAATGGTTTGACATATGTAACTCTTAGCTGCGATTGCAATTCAATTGTTAGAACGGAGTGGCATTGTGTACACCAGGCTTTCCTGTGGCTTGTTTTGGTATGATTAGTACTAGAGACTTAGTTTTTACCATCTTTGAGTTCTATTCCTCCCCAGATCAGTTCTGTTAGGCTTGGCTTTCCTCGTACACTGCTAGTTCCCCACATCGGCCACGTCGCAATCTAGCGATGTGCATGTGAGCGGGTCCTTTGGTTGGTTTGCGAGTGTTGAGCATCTGCAACTATGTGCATCCTAAACTCATCCTATTTTGTTGGAATTTTTGCAGTTGTTAATTGTGTTCAGAGCCATCCATTCGATTGTGCTATCGTCACCAGCGGCATTGACAACACAATCAAGGTAGTAAGCATTCACGTTATGCCAGTTGAATCAGTTCTTTTCTTTTTCAGTGCGGACATTGTTTTTGATATCTCACATTGAAACGGTTGGTAACCTTGAACCTTTCTTTAGAACATCGAGCAATTTGTAACTGTGGTCGTGTTCCGCCATGCCAGCTTTGGACTCCATGTGCAAGGGTCCCATCAATGGTGGCCGGCGGAGAACACGGTCCTGATACGGCAGATTCTATGCAAGTTATGGATGATAATCAAAGTCAGATGAGAAGGCATCGAGAAATTGGATTGTAAGTACCACTATAGAAGTTGCACGTAGTTTTGAATCTTCTCGAGTGCTTCTGTTACTTCTCAAAGATGTTGATCAGTATTACACTGCATAGTCATATTCACATTCAAGGTGGATCGTTTCAGGCCAATCGAGTTTCTTCAACGGTTCAGAGTGCAGGAGGGAGCAGAGGGTGCTGGTCGCCCTTTCCAATGCACGCAGAGTTGATGGCGACCATGACAGATATCTGCTCTTGCTGAAGATCCTCGCCTGACCCCAATTGCGAATTCTCTCGGTCGATGGTGATTTTAGTGGGCTAGTTGATTCTAGCTTTAGTAGGAGCATTATGACGGTACGAGCAAGTGTAAATACGAGCCACTCTGCATTGTTTTTGAAGCCCTGTAATACATCTCTCAGGATATTGTACAAATGGTTTAAAGCTTCAACTTGCCTTCAGCAGTTGTACATTGAGTCATTTTTCCTGGAGAAATTTGTTTATTATTGCAGCTTTTCCTCGAAGCCTTGAAGGTCATACAACTGTTTGAAGTTACAGTATGTGGTCATCCTGTAAGAGATCAAATTACATGGATGCGGCCAATTTGAGTATTTCGGGTTGAATCTACTCTGCTATTGCAAGAATCCACAAGGTGGTTTGAAGTCGTATTTGTGGAAGTTGATACTAAGTGGTTATCAATGTGGTACTGATTTGCTGTGCTTTTTGCTTTTTGGTGATTCGTGAGCTTTCGTGTTCTGCCTAGACGGTTGTTGAATATGAGCGTTGAAAAAATCAGATCTGGAACTTGACAGTTGTAACTCAAAATTGTATTGCAGGATGTAATTGTAGTGGTGAAGTGGACAACAATTCTGTAGTCGTCCGACATTTTGTTGCTGTAACTATTCCGGTCTGTACTGAAAGTTCACAGTTGTCGAAACTCAATTGTTGGATGTGAGGATACAAAATAAAACAAGAGAAACAATGTACATTTTGTTATGGTATATTGACATAATAGTTAATAACAACAATTATATAGACAATAAAACAAACAACTTCCTATTAATATGGATGTATTACAAACGAAAGAATTTGGCAAACAACTAATGAATATACATGAGGTTATAAGACCAATCTTTTAGTCTAAAATCTAAATTTGAAATGGATTTCTTTAATAAATTCTACATTTAGAATTAAAATAAGATCCAAATTATAACTAACATAATAAAATGTTTTTCTAATTAAATCAATATTTGAATTATAACTAAATATGTTGAAATATAAATATTATACTATAAAAAATTAATACTTTTATTGCAATAGTATAAACAATGTAATACTTTAAGCTAATTTAATTACTATTGCAATTTGAATCAACATGAAATTTAAACTATTTATTTGATAATCTAAGTGTGAATATTATCAAATTCTAAATTACTTATACTATTGCAAATGTAATATATAATTAAAGTTGAATTAGTTATTATTACTACTATTGTATAAATATGATTTAAATATATACTAATTTATTCACTTTAATAATAAAAATGATGTTTGCAACTAAATCAATTAATTAATCATCTAAGTATAAAAGTGATTACACTATAAACTAATAAGCTAATTGCAAAGGTGTAAACTATGTCATATTTTAAATTGATTATTTAACAACCAAAATATGAATAAAATAACCTTTTAAATTAATCAGATTACAAC
Organism: Physcomitrellopsis africana; assembly: GCA_036785485.1. Taxonomy (NCBI): domain Eukaryota; kingdom Viridiplantae; phylum Streptophyta; class Bryopsida; order Funariales; family Funariaceae; genus Physcomitrellopsis; species Physcomitrellopsis africana. The sequence goes on from JAWRVF010000323.1 coordinate 259,069, forward strand.
TTCATTATAAAAGGTATTTAATTTAGAACTCATTATGTAATTATGATAGTATAAATATTGTTATAATCTAAACTAGCTAATCTACTTTTGAAGTGTGAACACCAAATTAGTTATTTTACTACCAATGTATTAAAAAATCCATATTTAAAAATAATTATTATCTTGCAAAAGTGCAAAGAAAATCATATTTTAAACTTGTTATTTTATTGCTAGTATAACCAATATCAAAATTTGACTTAGTTATTGTATTGCTAATGTGTAAAAAAAAATGTTGAAATCTTATTAAAAAACCTTAAAATTCTAAATTCTAAATTATGGATCTATTAAACTTTTGATTTTAAATCCTAAATCCTTAAACACTTCAATTTTAAACCATCAATCATCAAACTTTATTCTAAAATATAAAATTCTAAAGTTCTAAATCTTAAAATTGGATTTTTAAATTCTAATTTTTAAACTTAAATCTTATTTAGAGTCTAAAATTAAGATATTGTAAAATATCAATCTAATTCTAAACCTTAAATCACACTTCTTTAATATAAAAATATTATGAATTATTGTTCTAAATTTAATTCTTATATTCCATACATTATATATTATCTCTAGTTAATTAAAAATCATCTTATAAAATAGTAAATTGAAGCAATATTATATTTGTATATATTTAGTTTTTTCGTTAATCTTCCAAAATTCACTTACTTCAATGCCAATAAATAGGTGTCTTGGTACACTATTTTACTAGCTCAAAGTTACTCCATATATTAAAAAATAAAAAAAATAAAGGATCAAATTTCTTTATTGTCTTATTGCAAACCATTATATGAAAGTATTGGATCTTTTCTTTCTTCTTAGTAAAATACTTCAATATTTTTTCTAATTTTTTACCTCTTACAATTAACTCTTCATATTTTACTATTTAATCGAATTTTTTGATAAATAAAAGTCTAAGTAGTTAAAATACAAATTGTAGCATGTTGGCATTTCCTTAATGAAATTTTTATCGCAAACTTTTAAAATGAATCATAAAATTATCCAAAATGGTGATAGAATTATTTTACATGTCAACCAACCTTTTAAAATTCTTCTATCCCATGCAATTCAAAAAAGATCAAGCCAACTATATATTAAATAAGAAATTGATTAACTAAATAGAAAAAATTATAAATTCTCAATTGAAATAAATCTAATACTAATGAAAGAATCTAACACACAAGTAATATATATATATATATATATATATATATATATATATATGTTAATAAGAAAAAATATTTAATTATAAATCATTAAAATTATAAAATTATAAAAAAAATTAAATAAATAAATCTTAATTTTAGAATTTAAACTTAAATTAAAATTAATATTTTATTTTTATTTTTAAAAAAAATTGAAACAAATCTTAGATTTAAAATTTTACTAAAATGAAATTATAATAAAAAATCATGTATATTGAAATCATGTAAAAAAGCCTTAAAATCCTAATTTCTAATTTCTAACTTCTTAAAATTCTTAATCCTAAATCTTTACCTTTTAATCTTTAATTCTTAATCCTAAATCTTTACCTTTTAACCTTTAATCCCATTCAATAATGCTTGTAAGTATTTATAGTTTTGTAAAATTAAGATTATTAAATATACTAACCAACCAATTTCAATAAATAATGATTACATATTTTTATAATATTCTAACTCTAGCATTCTTAAACCTATTAATTTTCTAATCCTAGTCAATATCTACTACAAGCTCCTACATCTTAATAAATTTGATGTTGTTAAATATGTCCAATTTTTTTTTTTTTAAAATGCTTGCAAGTTTTTACAAATTTTTAAATTTAAGACTATAAGACCTATCAATTTGTTAATCTTAATTAATAAATATTATAAGCTTCTCTATCCTTGTAGAATCAAGGTCATCAAAGCATTCACTTGATTAACATTAATGAATAAGACTTCTACGTTTTTATAAAATAACACATTAAAGATTTTTTAAATCTATGAATTAGCCAACTTCAATTGATAATTTTTATAAGCTTCTTCTTTAAAGTAAAATTAAAGTTATTAAAGCTTTCAATTAGAATTTTTTTAATGAAAATATTTATTCATTTTTATAATTCTTTTAGCTCAAAGTCATCAAATACATTAATTTTTTTTTTTATTATTTTTTATTTCAATTAATATTTCTTTCAAGCATTTACATCTTCACATATTCAAAGTCATCAAATATATTAATTGACTTATTTTAATTAGTATTTGCTCTAAGTTTTTTCATTATTATATATTTGAGATTATTACAACTATCAAGTAGCTAATCTAATGGACAATTGCAATAAGCTTCTATGTTCTTTTAAAATCAATGTTGTCTAATCTAGAAACTAACCAATCTTAGTCAATATTTGTTATAAGCTTCTACATCTCTTTAAATTTAAGATTGTCAAATCTACCAATTTATCAATTTTAATTAATAGTTGTCACAAATTTTTATAATCTTTGAAATTTTAGATTTTTAAATCTACTAATTAGTAATCTCAATTGATAATTTTTCTAAGCTCTTATATTTCTAAATTCAAAGTTGCTAAAACTTTAAATGAGCCAATCTCAATTAGTAACTATTACAATTTTATGTATCCTTATAATCTCAAATTTACAAGTTTGCCAATCTTAGTTTTTCCAACTTCCACCATCTCTCTATATTTAAGGTTGTCAAATCTATCAAATGGCCAATTTTAATTGATAAATGTTCCAAACTTCTATATATTATTAAAGTTAAGTTTGTTAAACTTAGAAGATGATTTATTTCAATTAGTAATAATTTTAAGCTTTCACATCTATCCAAATTTAAGATTTTAAAATCTACAAAGTTGCCAATTTTAACTAATAATAGTTCTAAACTTTCTTATCTTTCAAATTCAAGGTAGTCAAATTTACAAGTTTAACAAACTTGGTTGGTAATTGCTACAAGCTTTTATATCTCTACAAATTCAAGGTTGCCAAATATACCAACTTATCAATTTCAATTACTAATTGCTCCAATTTCTAATATTCCTTCAAATTCAAGGTTGTTAAATCTATAAAGTAATTGATTTCAATTTGTAATTATTCCAAGCTTATATTTAAAGTTGTCTAATTTACTATAAAATCTATGTCAATTGATAATTGTTTCAAACTTCTATATCCTTTCAAATTCAAGGGTGCTAATCTTACAAAGAAGCCAATCTCACTTGGTAAGTATTTCAGCTCTTCACAAAATTCCAAATTCAAGATTGTTAAATCCAAAAAATTTCCAATCTTAGTTAATAACTCTTTCAAGCTTCTACAAAATCTCAAATTCAATATTGTAAGACCTTTTAAGTTGATATTTACTAGTATTTACAATCATGTTATTTAACATTGAAACAATAAATACTAACAAAATTGAAACAATTTTGAATTAGAATTCAAATAAGTTTAAGTTATAAATCTATGTTTATACTTGTTATACATATATCTGATTTACAATCAACTTTTGCTTCTTTTATAGTCATTGTTTGTATACCTCAAATTTTAATTTGTTTATTGACATAGCCTTTAACTATGAATATATCTTATGCATAGTTATATCTTAAGATGACAAAAAAAATGGATTATTTTTAAAAGAACAATTCCATATAATAATCCATTGAAGTTGCTTAAGTTCTAATTTAATATTAAAAAACTTATGAATTGATAAGTTACAATCCTTTATAATCAAAATATAAAGCTTATTTATATTTATTTTTGAAATTTTTAATAAGATTTCATATAATGATTTGTTTGCAAAATAAATATCTTCTAAATCACCTAGTTTTTATACATTCTATACAAAAAACAACAAATTTCAGTCAATAAAACAACTAATTATATGCATCAATTAAAGTCAACAAATAATAAGATTGTAAAAGTTGTATAAAACAAATAGTAAGAATTGATGAAAGGACATCTTAAGAATACCTTGTATCTCAATCCATCATACTTGTTTAAAATCCTTGTGTATTTATATTCAACTTTTAAAATACTTCTTTCTATTGTCAATACTTGGTCATGTGTTATAAGCAATCCATTTTTATTGATAGTGACTAAATTCCTATCAATTAAATTATCAAATTCAACAAAACTCTCCTCAATACTAATTCAAGTACTAAAAACTTCTTGTTTTGTTATATTTGAATAAATATCCAAACAAAAGAAGCAAATAACATTTAAAAAGTTTTTTTTCTAAAATTTGACAAGATCATCAAAATAAATTCTTAATATATTCTATAACTTGTTATTTACTCTGCCATCATATAATTAAGCATTCTTTAACTTTTGTAACACTCTTTTCTAAAATATAGCCTCTTTCTCAAGCTTCTTAAAAAAATAGACTCAATAGAAGCCTATTGCATGTAAAAATAATTTGATTTCTTATACTTTCAAGTTGTTTATAAGAACAAGATGGTTTTTTAAAGACATGCAAGCAAAAAAGTTTCAATACTTCTATACTTCCTAAAAATTGCATATCAAATATTTCATCAACATGGTTTTTTTGAGTGGACAAATTCCAAGATGTCAATATTATCTTGCTACTTGTACATAATTCCACACCTTCTAATATAAAGTAGTCAATATTATTAAGAATAATTAAGATATATATTTTTTTTAGATAAGAATTTGTTTAGAAGAACTTTACTATCTTCTTTGTCTTTAAAAAGATATAAATTATCATAACAATCATCTTTTATAATATCTTAAAAAAAAAATTGTTGATAAAAAAAAACATCTTGAAACTTGTACATATATAATAAGGTGTTTTTTGCTTCAAAAACCATAGTGCTTTTCTTGCAATAGAATAATATTTTATAGAAAATAACAAGATAAAATTCTATAATTCATAATATTTTATAGAAAAGCTTCCTAGAACCTTCATAAAAGTGGAATCACTTTTATACATATTTATAGGTGATTGATAGGTTAGAAACTTAGCCAACAAGCTAGCCACGTATTGCACATGTTGGTAGCTTGTGGAACAAGCTAAGTACATGGCGTACATGTAAGAAACTTATCTTACAAATTTGACATGTGTCTTACAAATTAGACATGTATTGGAGGTCCTATAAAACGCTGCCATGTAGTTCTTAGATAAATAGTATATATAGAGACAAGAGTGAAGCCTTTTTCATTCTTTTCAATCCCTTCTTTGCTTCTAGTCTAGTTCAAAAGTCTCATGTATTTTCTAATCTTTGGTAATAGCCATTCTAATTTCTTCTTGAATATACATACTTCATTATTTCTATCTTGTTATTTTCTTTTGACATAGTATTTATTAACTTATGCATTTGTTTTAGTTTGCATCCTTGACAGAAGAGTGAAAATTACAATAATAGAGCTTTATCTTTTCTTGATTAAAAGTAGATTATTTCTTTCTTTTGATAAGACATAAGCATATTAGAACTTGTAGATTATCCACTTCTAAACTGATATTGTTTCTAGATTTTTTTTTTGTTCTTTGAATATTTTATTTTGTAGTGAGAATAGATATTTTTTTCCCTTTTTATTGTGGTATCATGGCAAAGCTTGCTGAAATGAAGAGTGCAATGATACAAATACAAGAACAAATGAGAGAATTAATGCTCACAATGCATCAATTCAATGAACCACCTCAAGGAGCAAGAAGATTAGCAAGAAGTGAAGGTATAGAGATGATTTGAGCTACTTCAAGCCATACCACTTCACCTACAATTGGACACCATTCAAGCATTAAAGAACCAAAAATTAGTTTACTGAAGAAATGTGATGGCACCAGATCTAAATTTTGAGGATTTATCAATCAAGTACAACTGACAATTAAACTCCAATCCCAAAGCTATCCAATCCAAAGATCACAAGTCAAATTTATTGGAACACTACTGCCAAGCTCTACTTTATTATGATTTTTATCCTTTCTTAAATAACGTGATGCAATATTGGATAATTTGAAGATATTCTTAATGGAATTTTGATCTATATATGGAAAATATAATACAATTCGTGTCGCAACTTACAAGATCTATATCTTATGACAAGGTAATTGATCAATGGCATCATATGCTTTACAATTTTAACAATTAGCAATTGAGACCAAATAAGATGATGCTGCACTTATTAGTCAATTTTTCTATGAATTATAATATGAGATAAAATAATTTGTTGCTCAATTTATTCAATCCTCAGATATTGAATCAAGTAATTGATTTTGCTCTGAAATATAACAATCGGCTTTTTGAATTTTGATTTAAGAGTTGTACAAGAGAACCTCAACGTTACTATAATACAATGGCAATATCAATGTCTTCTCAATACGTACATTTAAAAATAAAAGACATGTAAATTGACGCAGTATATTTTAAATCTCTTATTAAACAAGAAAAGAGTCATCATCATTAAGAAAGATTGTGTTTATATTATAAAGAGCCTAAATGCATTAGTCAATATTGTCCAAAGAAACAACACAACCACAAAATGAAAAATACAGCTATAAAAAAAAATAATATATTCAAAAACAAGTTTGTCCAACTATAGTAGAGACCGCGCAGTTGGAATCTTATACAGCTCCTAGTAAAGGTCCTATCCTCTCCTCAGAATCCTTTCTTTGTTTTATAATAGATATCTATTTGAGACTTAAAAATCAAAAAGCCTCTGCCTTATTAAATTCAGGAGCCTCAGCATTTTTTTTAAATAAAAAATTTGTTAAAAATTATAAAATACCTTCAGTACAAAAAACTAAGCCTGTACATGTAGAAGTCATAGATGATCGCCTTTTATCTTTTGGAGATATTATTCATAAAATCTTTCATATAAATATAACAATAGATGGTTATAATAGTTGTGTAATCATTAATATAATTAAATCTCTCTCTAATCCAATCATTTTAGATTTATCATGGCTAAAAAAATATAATCATTGAATAAATTATATTTCTCGTAGATTTGACTTTTTTCAAAGCATTAATAAAAGTTCTGTAGATGAAGTAACAAACTATAAGCCTAATATAATAAAACTTGTACTTATAGGTACAAAAGCTTTTATGAATGAAGCAAAAGAAGGATCATCTTTTGCTATCTATGTTACATCCGTTTCTGATGGTGGAAAGACTTCAAGTGGCATTCCAAGCCAGTATCAAGATTATTAAGACATTTTTGAAAAAAAAAATGTAGACATTGTTTTGAAACATCGTCTATATGATTGTTTAATTGATCTCAAAGAGAGAACTCACACCTTATTTGGACCAATCTACAATCTATCTTAGAATGAATTGGTTAAACTCAAAAAATACATTGATGAGAATTTGGCCAAGAATTTCATATGCCATTCAAAATTCCCAGCAAAAGTTTCTATCTTGTTTATAAAAAAGAAAGATGGATCATTACAAATGTGTACAGGTTATCAAGGATTCAATAAGATTACCATAAAAAATAGATACCCTCTGCTTCTAATATCTGGATTTCTTGATCAATTTAATCAAGTTAAGATCTATACAAAAATAGAATTAAGAAGAGTATACAACTTAGTGTACATCAAAGAAGGTGATGAATGGAAGACTACATTTCAAACAAGGTATGGATATTTTGAGTATAATTTTGTGCCTTTCAGACTTATAAATATATTAGTTGCTTTTCAATATCTTATGAATGATATTTTTTGTGAATTTCTTGATGATTTTATTATCCGTTATTTAGAGGATATTTTGATCTATTCTAAGAACACAAAAGATTATGAACTTCATATTCATCGTGTATTATAAAAACTTAGAGATACAAGATTATATGCCAAGATAGAAAAGTGTGTATTTTACACTACTTAAATTAACTTCTTATGATGTATCATTTCAAATGATGGTCTCAATATAAATCCGAAGAAAGTCCAGACAATCATGGATTGGAAGATTCCAAAAATAATATGAGATGTACAATGCTTTTTAAAATTTGCCAATTACTATCAAATCTTTATCAAGAACTTTTTGCAAGTTGCAACTCTAGTTACATGATTAACTTGTAAAGACCAACTTGAGTGGAGTAAAGACGTAGAAGCATCATTTGAGGCTTTGAAGATAGCTTTTATTTCTACACCAATATTATATCACGTCGACTTTTTCAAGGCATTTTTTACACAAACAAACACATCAAACTTTGCTTTACGGGTGGTATTGTCATAAATGGGAACAAATGATAAACTTTACCTAGTAGCTTTTCATTCCAAGAAATTTTAAGCAATATAAATCAACTACAAAATCCATGATAAAGAATTTTTTATAATTGTGGATTCTTTTGAAGAATGGCATCACTATTTGAAAGGCGCTTCTAGTTCAATCATTGTGCATATGGTGTCGTATGTCATGAAATCTTGCTCAAGAATGCTTCGGGCACCTGGTTGTAGAAGATAAAAAGAAATATCAATAATTAGTCTTAATCTCTCTAATCAATTTTTAAATAATCTTTAATCAAATCTTAATTAAATCCTAATCAATTATAATTAAATCCAAACCAATCATAAAACAAACCCTAAATAAATCCTAATCAATCTTGGTCAAATCCTAACAAATCGTAAAACAAATCCTAACTAAATTCTAATCAACCTTGGTCAAACTTCAACAAATCTTAAAACAAATTTTAATTAAATTTTAATCAATTTTGGTCAAATCCTTATAAATTTTAAAACAAATCCTAACTAATCCTAGTCAATCCTAGTCAAAACCTAACTAATCCTAAAACAAATCCTAACTAAATCCTAGTCAATCTTGGTAAAATCCTAATAAATCCTAAAACAAATTCTAACTAAATCTTAGTCAACCTTGGTCAAATCCTAATAAATCTTAAAACAAATCCTAGTCAATCTTGGTCAAATCTTAACAAATCCTAAAACAAACTCTAACTAAACTCTAATCAATCCTGATCAAATCTTAATAAATCTTAAAATAAATTCTAATTAAATCTTAGTCAATCTTGATCAAGCTCTAATAAGTCGTAAAATAAATCCTAACCTAAATCCTAATCGAATCCTAAATTAAATCATAATTAAATTATTTCAATCTTAAGGCAATTTAGAATCTCAATATCTATTTATTAAATCCTTGATCTTATTTAAAAATTTACATGCCCCTTAAAAACTAAGTTGGCACTAAGCATAAAAAATTTAAAGAGGATTAAACTTACCAGTAAGAAATTCAATCCAAAAATTCAATCAAGTGTCGGTTGGCCTTCTTCTCCGACCTTAATATTGATTGTCTAGTACCAATATCTCCTTCTTATACCATTCAATTACTTCCAAATTTCACATACATGTATGAAATTAAGTCTTGTATACACACATATAAATTTCACTCTAATCTAACTCGTAGATTGCTAGAAATCTCAAGAAACCTAACTAACCCTCAATTCCTAATTTTCGAGATTCCAATCCACATAAACTTCAATAATCTTTGATCAAACCATTAGATCAATTTCAAATTTATAGCACCCTACAAACACAACTGTATGCACTAATGTACAAAATCTCATTCATAGATCCATAATTAATCTTATAAAATGCTCAAAAATATAAACCCCAATATATTTTATAAAAATCAGAGTCACTAAATTCAACCCTAATTTTGCAAAGCCCTTACAAAGTTGTTACAAATTCAAATCACTTTCAATTAATGTTTAAAAAAAGATCCTCTAATCTCTTTTCTAACTCTACATTTTGATCTACCAAAGAACTCTTGACCTGCCATAGGCATGAGGTTTTGTGCCTTGGGATCTGATTCAGACCATGGCTCATAACCAATCTTTTTCAAGTATCTATTTTGAGATTTTTGAGATATAATTTTATCAAATCTATTCTTAATTCTTCTTTTATGATTTTTATATTATTTATTTTTTTAATATACTTTATTATATCTTATTTATAGCTATATAAAATAAATAGAATTTCTCCTATAAAAAGATAGCATTAGATTTTTTATAGCCTCAGATGTAGAAGGTAATTAAAGAGTTTGTACAATTATGTGACATTTATTTAAGATCAAAAATTCATCGTCACCAACCTTAGAAACTTCTCCAATCATTACTTGTACTAGAACAACCTTGGTCTTCTATTTCTTCCAAAATCAAATTCATATGATTCTATATTTGTAATTGTAGATTATTTTATCAAGATGGCATCTTTTTTATTGTGTATAAAATTTATTACAGGTGAAAAAATAGCTAAATTCTTCCTTAATAATATCTATTACTATCATGGATTATCAAGGAATATTATATCAGATAGAAGAATATAATTTGTATGAAGATTTTGAAAGATCCTTTTCAAAATATTGAAGTTGGATATAAAACTATCTTCAGCTTTCTACTCTCAAATTGATGGACAAACGGAACGAGTAAATCAAATTTTGGAGCAATATTTGAGATATACCATCAATTATCATGAAGATGATTGGATAATTTTTTTATTATTCATAGAATTTGCTTATAATAATTTGATATATTTATCTATTCAACAAATTCCATTCTTTACAAATTATGGTTATCATCCATAACTTGATACTTTTGACTTTTCAAAAGTTGATAATCCTATGGCAAAAGATTTGACAAATTGATTGTCAAAGCTACATGTAACAATAAAGACACAATCAAAAAAAGCTAAAGAACGATAAAAAATCAATATAAATGTTTATTGCAAGGAATAACCTCAATTCTATGTAAGCAATAAGTTATGGTTACTTTGTTATTATATTAAGACTATTCGTCCTTGCGACAAGCTAGATTATCATAGACTAAGATCTTTTTCGATTTGTGAACAAATCAATCCAGTTGCTTATTGATTATGCCTACCAAAATCTATGAAGATCCATCATGTATTTCACATATCACTACTCAAGCCATATAAGACAGTGGATATACAAGAAAGAAGATAAATGTCGCCACCTCCTATAGAAGTATACAACAATGAAGAATTTAAGATAGAAGAGATTTTAAATTCAAGGCAATACAAAAATTGATTGAAATATCTTGTATAATGGTATGGATATAATATTAGTGAACGCACATAGGAGCCATTCAGGAATCTAGCAAACGCAGCACTAAAAGTTAATGCGTTTCATTGACAATATCCATTCAAATTAAGATAAAGAGTTAAAAAAATCTTTGCTATAAAGAAAAATAGGTTCTATAGAAATTTCACTCTATCTTGTATCATTGTTTGTTATTTTCTTGAATTTTTTTGTATTAAAGAGATGGAAGATCAACAATTAGTAAATTCAACTCAAATACCATCGTTTGTTGATTTATTGGATGAAACATTATAACTATCACAACCTTTAAGATGACAGAATAGAGATGAAGATCCTCAAGAATGATATGTTTTTTTTCAAATTGATAGCGAAATACAACGTGTTTGATATTATGACCTTGGAAGAGACTCTCAATGTTTGGTGATACTTTTTGAGGTACAAACTACTCTTGATGGTGTTCCAAATATTTTCTTTGAAGGAAAATATGAAGGCCTTAACAATGATTAAATAATTGGATGATTCTCTTGCCTTGGTATGAGACATTATCGATGGCTGAAAGAACCTATCAACTACCTTCAAAGGGAACAAAGATCAGAGTATGTAGAAAGCACAATTCGACATATCCTAGACTTTCTCAACATATAATCATCACTCCTTGTGGAACTTGTCCCTAAAAAGGGGGGTAATGTCACAGACATAAGATTTATTCCAATAATTATCTAATTAATATACATTGATAGAAGTAGATAAAATAAATTAATTTGATAATATTTTATAGAAAAGATTCCTAGAAGCTTCATAAATGCAAAATCACCTTTATATATATTTATAGGTGATTGGTAGATTAAAAATTGAGCCAACAAGCTAGCCACGTGTCGCACATGTTGGTAGCTTGTAGAACAAGCTAAGTACATGGCGCACATGTAAGAAACTTGTGTTATAAATTTGACATGTGTCTTACAAATTAGACATGTATTGGAGGTCCTATAAAATGCTGCCACGTAGTTCTTAGATAAATAGTATATATAGAGACAAGAGTGAAGCCTTCTTCACTCTTATCAACTCCTTCCTTGCTTCTAATCTAGTTCAAGAGTCTCATGTATTTTCTAATCTTTGGCAATAGCCATTCTAATTTCTTCTTGAATATACATACTTCATTATTTCTATCTTGTTATTTTCTTTTGACATAGTATTTACTAACTTATACATTTGTTTTAGTTTATGTCTTTGACACCTACTACACCAATATTACAAGACTTTTCTAACTTTTATTCCAATCTTTTCATATTTTTATCAATTCTAAGAAGGTTGATTGGAAGTAGTGGATATATATATATATATATATATATTACATGTATGACAACACATAATTATAGCCATCATATTATTCCAACATCTTCATAAAAAAAATATCTATCAAATTAAATTTTAATGCATTACAAATACAAACATGTAATATAATCCATAATTGTAGGTACTGTAATAATTTCAAAGAGTCTACATTTGCTACATCTATGCATATATTAAGATGACTTGAGCAACTTCAAATATTCAAATTAAAAAACCATTTAATAATAAAGGTTTTTTTTTAAGAAATCATAAAAATTCTAAATAAAATATCATTAAGAGATTAGACTACCATTTTTTTTAAAAATATAATCTTATTTTATTTTTTTTTATACTACTAAGCTTAAGTAGTTCCAATATTAATACATAATCCAATTTTTCTTATCACATGCCTTACAAACTTCACTATAATTACAATTTTGAATTTGATAATATTCATTGCTTATATGTCTCATTGCATTATCTTGTGGCATAACCTACTATAATATACATCAATAATGTACTTAAAACATGTAAAATTTCAATATCAGCATAATCTCATCCATTGCATATTACATTTTAGAATAGTAGTGCAAATAAAGACAAATTACATTGACCATTTTTAAAATTCTAACTAAGACCTTTATACAATATACTTTAAATACCAAATATCAATCAATACATAACTTAGAAATAAATTATATTAGAATTTAAACTTTATAATTGTAATATAAGCCATCAATAAAAATAAAAAAATTATTCTATAATATTAATGATTTATTTTTTAAATTGTTGTAAAATTTGAACTTATTCATTTGTTTGTTAGCCTTCAATAATAGCATGCATATTAATTTCTTTGTTGTCAATAATATCAATGAAGTTAGCCATCAACTTCTTCATCTTTTATTCAAATTCTTTTGTGATTTCATCAACCTTAGTATATACTTTGTTCTTCAAGGTGCTTAAAAATACACCTATATTTTATTAAGAAACAACATAATAACATATTCCTTATAATTATTTTAAAAATATATCAGCTATTAATATTAAGTTACTACATCTATGCATTTGATGTAGTTGATGCATTTGAGATAGCCTCCTATTTTAGATACAAAGTTCTTGATAACAAGACCTCCAAAGCCATGACTCATTAAGACAAATCTTCTATATCTTATGTCATGTTTGTATCAAACACCATATAAAAGATATAAAAGATACATTGTGTATGGGGCATTAAAGACTTCCTAAAAATAAGCACATGCATCATTTAACATCATACAAATTATGAAATATGTATACATGAAAATGCGAAATAATTAAATATATATCTAAAAAATAATAGAACCACATAATAATAATGGTCCTATAGTTCTACAATAGTTCTTTTTATTCATATCAATAGTTAATTAAAACATATTAAAACACATTAATAGTTAAAATATATGTTGTAGACATGATTGACAACCATAATTTGATCCACTCCTCCAAACATCAATATATATATATATATATATAACCAAATTCTAAAAGCTTATCATTAATATTTTCTATGCTCAAATATTTGGTTGTTTTTTTATCTTAAGAAATGTTTAAAACTCAAATTCTACTAAGGTCCTTGTGAAGCCAAACCTCAAGCCAACACAAGAGATTTTCTCCATTACCACCTACCCTTACCAAAACCTCCTAAATACTCCTCTAAAGTATTTCCCATCTACTACTTTATATACTATGAAAAAATATAATGTTGAAAAAATATAAAGTTGAAATTCTTGATATCATTGGTCTTGGGTAGATTCAATATGTGCACTAGTTTTTAAATTCTAAGAAGATCTATTAAAGCTAGCTATTGCACATTGCAAGCATCCACATGTATTAAAACACCATGTTCTACTCAAAAATCACAAATGAATTGAAGCAATAAATTTGCCTATTTCAATCCACCATTATCTAAAAAAACAATGAATGAATCTATATAAAATCCAAAGGATGCCAAAATAGTAATAGACCTACTCAACAAATACTCCCTTCTACATACAATTATATCTCAAACAGCTCAGACATGGATATTCCACACCTAATAAAATATCAAAATACAATAGAAGAACAAAAAGCTCGTTATTGATATATACGTTACAACTAAGAACAATACCATGCAATTTTTAGACTAGACAAGAGACTCTTCTTTCTTACCAATACATTTTCCACTAACTCGTCTATCATCTCTAGCAAACCCTACACTCAGCAATCAACAAACACCAATCAATAAACGGTTGAGTCATTCTCTCTACTTTGGAAACGGCTATGCTTACATGGCCCCTAAAATACATTCTACATCCACTCACCTCTAATCATCTAGAAACTGGCGTTTAGATCACGATTCACAACCTACTTCTCACAAAATCAATGTCATGTACCTGAATTTTTTCCCTACGATTCCGCCCCCTCGATTTCTTCGGTTTCATCGCCATACTTGCTCATGCGGTCGCTCCAACCCACCAAGAACAATCTAACATGCTCACATTCGCTTGGCCCCCGCACATCCCTGACACGGAGAGATTACACCGGCACGCTTATGCCAGAGTTAAAAAGTGGTCAAGTAACTCAAAACATGATAACTCCAGCACGAGAAACTCCAGAAGACTTATATGTGTACGACAGATGTCGATAACATTCACCCCTAAACGGAAGTGAAACGCCCGCTACGAGACAGACATCGCACACTGATAACTGTCTCTCAAACCTCTCCAACGAACCATACCGACTGTGGTGCTTGGCCATAGAATTTCGTACGACTCAAGCGCAAGACAGATGCTGAAAAGGGCCAGTGATCTCGCTCCCTTGCTCCTTGTCGCTGGGTGGCTGAGGGCTACAAATCGCGTCTGAACTGGTGTACTCCTAAGTGATTGCCGGATTTAGGCTGTTGCAGCAACAGACTCTTCGTTCTACCGCCGGCTGACTAAGGCTATGGCGGGTACTCAGGACAACTCGGAGCATCGAAGCATGGGGTCGCGGATCTCACAGGCCCGGTTGGAACTAGGGACGAACGCGTCGAAGCTCGAGATGACCCCTCGCTTGGGCGCGTCACCGGCCGATGATGTCTACCGATACACCACGTTAACTAATGACTATGACAATAACAACAACATCAATAGATGAGGTAATGAGGAACAAAAAATAAAATAAAATATTAATATGCTAATCATTAGTTAATATGTTTCATTAGTTGCAATTACTAATTAAGTATTCTTATCTTAAATTGTAAATTGAAATGCTGTGTGATTATACCTACACTTGATGCAAATCCACTTACACTTGTTTTAAAGCACACAAACTTTTATTTTTTTGTTTTCAAAATTTTTTTCTTACCACTATCTTATAAATTTTCTTTAATTACACACCACATTTTTGCCACTTCTAATTGCTTTTTGTTCTAATATTTACATTTCAACTTTATACTTTGTTTTGTTAATCTCTACCACACCTCTAGATTGCATCTTTTGTATATATTCCAAGCACTTTTGTTATAATATTGTTGTTTATTATTTTTGTACTTCTTCTTTTAGCACCTTATTGATTTTTATGTTTCTTTTCATTAGATTTTTCTTGTACCTATTCAAACTAAGATTGAATAGGTACAAGAATAAAAATCTACAAAGATTAAAAATTCTAAAATATTTGCTAAATTTTTTTAAATTCTAATATTAATCTTTTAATAGTTAAATTTTGAATTATTTTAAAGTCCTATTGGAGAAATCACCACTATTTAGAATTTATAGAAGTTTTGATATTTTTATTAAAAAAATATTAGTTTTAAAAAGAATCATTTTTAATTATAATATTTTAGTCAATTGATTTTAATTAAAAAATATATATAATTTAGTAATTTTTAAAAAATTCAAGATCATAATCTTTAAAGATATTAATAAAGTATTTTTATTAATAAATAAATAAATAAGATTTTATATGTATGTATGTATGTATTATTATTAACAATAATAATAATAATATATATTTTTTTAAATATTAAAAAAACTTGTTATAAGAAAAATAAATCTATAGATAATTCTAGATATATCATGATATTTTAGAAACTTCTCCTAAAAATCTCCTATCTCTAAGAAGCCATTATAAAAGCATCCTATAACTTTGACACTTGGTCTACAAGCTTCATGGTTGTTGATAAGCTTTTATATGACATTCTTGTTCACCAATATATATAGAGGTAAGACTAAAACTATCATCAATCTTGTTAATACCTTTCTTATATTATAATCTTGATTTAATACTTTTTAATTTCTTTTTATGTTTGATAATAGCCATCTGAAATATATTTTTTAATTTTAATTTTATATTGTTTTTATTTTCTTTCTTCTTTTTAAATATATGATATGTTCTTAAGCTTATTTAAGTTCATGTCCTTAAAAATTATATTCTAAATATTTAGTTTAAAAATATTATTATTTATAAATATATATATCCACCTCTACCATAATAATAGTTAAAAATTTCTAAAATACTTAAATTTATACAATTTTAGTCATTTTGTTGAATAATGATGTATTTTTTTTATTTTTTTTATTTTTATTTTGAATGAATGAACTCAGTGCAAATCCTATGAAACCAACAATTCATCAAAGTATAAATATATTTTAATTTCTTCACAAATTATTTGATTGTTTAATATTAAATTAAGGTGCAAACACCTCTTGCTATCTCCATAATATGAATACAAAACATTAAATTCAATCATTTAAAATGGGATTTATATTGAACTTTATTTTGAGACTATATATATATATATATATATATACACATAAACATCATGCACAAAAAACTGAATTTAAGAGGAAAAAATTAAACAATTATATTTTTTATGTTTTTAATGTAATAACTATTACATTATTTTAAAATGATATTTATTAAAATGATTAAGATCTGTGATTGAAATATATTTATATTGGTATTTAATATATTATTCTTAGAATATTTTTAATGCACCCTAATTCATAATATTGTAATAATAATAAACATAATATACAATCAATTATATATATATATATATATATATATATATCAAAAAAAGAATGGCAATGTAATGAATATAATTGATTCTACTATACATATGTAATATTTGAATTTCATATCAAATATATTAATGATATCATAAATTATATGAATATTTTTATATATGTATAATAAATATTATAATTTGACTACAAAACAATAACCAAATGTTTAAAAATTAAAATTAAAAATTTTTAGATAAAAAATTATTTAATTAAATAAGTATAATATTTATTTATAAATTTTGATTAAAATATCATATTCTAGAAATTTAACTATTTTTAGTTAAATTATTATTTTCTAATAGCAAACCTAAATCACATGCAATAAAAAAATATGATAATTTTTATTTTATAAAAAATATTTTTAAATTATTTTATTTTATTTAAATATTTTTAGTAGTTTATATTTATGTAGTAATCATATTATTGAATTAATGAATGAACACACACACACATACATATATATATATATATATATATATATAAAAGTGTGCAGGGTTAAGGCAGAGAAAATTTAAACGTAAAACAGGGCATGTGTATACAATTGCTTAAAAGACTCTCTAATAGCATTGTAAACAGGAGAAATCTGCTTCATAAAATTTGTAATATATTTATTGTTGTAGTCCATCATTAGACATCATAAAATATTTGCCTCCAAATTACTTGTATGCTCCATGCTTTGCAAAGCACGCTCACGCAGAGCCTTCCACGCCTCAAGGGAACAGAATTACGTTCTCGGTTCCCGGCAAACAGACGGACGGCGTCACGGCGCCGGGAACTACCGGAACCTTCGAGAAAGACCGTTTACTGAAATTCTTGCTTGCACGGAATAGGCAGACCCTTCTGTGCCTGCAGCGCATGTGGCTTAGCCCTAAAAATGTTTGTGCATTCGGACGTCAAGGTCACGGCGCTCTTGGACGATTGAGTTTGGATTGGTTATTCCCTTGTGGATTGCCATGCAACCACCAAGTTTGGCTTGTAGATGTTGTGAAGGGTGCGTGATGTTGTTTTACTCGAGCCTTGGTTGCTGTGCGGTTGTGTTGCTGGCGCGTGATTGTTTGCTGTGAGGGGAGTGGATTGTCGTTACTCGGTAAGCCGATTTTGAGTGAGCTTTTTTTTTTTTTTTTTTTTTTTTTTCCTCCTGTGGATCGTGGGTCGCTAGCTTGGAGTTTATGATTGGTGAATGTAGTAGGTTTGTGGATCTGAATCTTTAGATTTTTTCTGTGTTGAAACTCATTCAAGATCAGTTTTAATTTTCACTGAGAAATTCTACCTCTCTTTCTCGCTCGTTTGCGCTTGTGTTTATATATATATATATACCATTTTTTTTTAACATTTTGTTCTTCGCTTCTGTTGCAGTTGTTGGAAGCCTCCGCGGCCAGGATGATGCGTCTTGATGGGTGTGTCGGGCAGCTGCAGGTGCAGAGTGCGCAGGCAGCTGTGCCTCTGGGGTTCATTTGCGGCAGCTTGCCTGTGCCAACTGTAAACCCTTCTTCAACCCCGTTCTCACCTACTGAGGCTGCTTTGGTTCCGGCCATCAATCTTTTAAGCCAGAGGTGCGCTGATCGTCATGCATTTCTACGTGTTCGCAAACGCATTGATAATGATCTTATGAAAGACAGTTTATTCGTGATCGTCTATTTAGATGGTGTTTATACCTTATCACACTTACAGGGTTTAACAAGATAGCCTCATTGGTTCTGTAACTTGTTGCAATCTTTACCATGATATTTAGAAATTCTCGACTTCAAGGTACGTCGAAGGGTGTATATAAGAAAGAAGCAATCAGTTATTGTAAGTTGAAAGGTGCAATCGGATTGAGCTACGGAACTCCTGTCGCCTGCTAATTTAATTCGTGCTTGATGGAATTCAGGACTGGAGCACCTCGCTATCGCTTGTTGCCCACCGACACTGATCTCAATACTGCACCTTCTCATAGAATGCCGTCCGACGAATTGTTGCAAGTCACTGCATCACATGATGCAAATGGTCAGTGGTGCAACCATTACCAATTGACTTGATCTAATTCTTTTAGTATATGACGTTTTTTCTCAGATATTTTGTTTCTCATGTTTCTAACGTACACCGTGGTTTACAAGGATATGCAGGACTGTGCAACCCTTGGGAAGGGGATTATTTGATGCAACCACTGGCAAGGAAATGTGAAAGCTTAGCTGTCAGTGCCCTCGCTGGATACGGGGATGAAATTGACGTGGTAGCTCCAGTGGACATTCTGAAGCAGATTTTTAAAACCCCTTATTGCAAGAGTCGCTTATCAGTTGCTGTCCATCGGATTGGGCACACACTTATACTCAACTCTGGGTAAGGCTCCTCTTATTCCTTCAAATTGCTGGGAAGTTTGAAGAGGATCTGCTTACACGGGATAGTGGAATCAGAGAATCTTACAGCCAGCTTCGAGCATGATTGTACGCTGTGTATATTCTGATCCAATGTAGAGCACTAGGTGACTCAATGTAGTGTGAACCTTCAGGCCTAAATGAAGAATTTTTATTTATTGTGAGCATTACAATGTGCCGCACAGGCCAGATATTGAGGAAGGCGACAAGATTGCAAGAAGAAAGAAAAATCAGGCCAAGGCAACGGATAGGAACTTGTTCTCAAAGTTTGTGCAGCACTCAGTTGACGACGATGCCTCTGAGGTTCCAGATTCTCCCAAAACTTGCCATAGTGAAGGGAGTATTCCTCCAAGTACGAGGAGACGGTCACCAGCAAGACAGCCACCAGGAACCGTCCCACCAGGATTTGGGCCCTTAAAGTCTTGGCGTGTTCCATGGCAGGTTGTTGACGATTCTTGCTCAGAAAGTGCAAGCTGTTACAGTGAAGATGATGTACGATCTGGACCATCTCGGGGTAGTAAAAAGGGAAAACAAAGGGTGGTCAGTCGACGGAATGGTTGTGAAGGAGGCTTGGATTTTCAGAAGGGTAATTTCATTCGTGAGCAGCAACAGAACTCTAACTTCATGGCTAAGGACCCGGATAACCCGCCAAGGCAAACTGCAACTGAGAATTTTCTCAGGGTTCTTTTCTGGCAGTTCCAGAACCTGCGGATGCTTTTAGGAAGTGATTTACTTCTGTTTAGCAATGAGAAACACGTAGCCGTCAGCCTACATCTGATGGAGATTGATCGTCAGGTAGGACAATACATCACTAGCCTCCTATGAATTCACCATGAGGCGCGGATCAATGTACCTGATCTTGTCGTGGTGCCTGTTGGTGTTTTGCAGTCGGTTCATTTGACATTGTTGTTCAATATAGCAAAGGGTTGGTGCCCTCACTACACTGTCGTCGTTCTGTTACCACGGGCCCTTCAGTTTTTGGGTGTGAAATTGATATTCTACTGTCTTCAACATTTCTGCAATCTACACTATCCTCTCTTCAACCATTAGGTAGTTACAAGGACGTTGGTTGTCTGTGCAGGTTACTCCGTTGATGTGGTTGGATGCCTGGCTGGATAATGTGATGGCGAGTATTCCAGAACTGGCAGTGTGTTATCATCGCAATGGAGTTGTTCAAGGTTACGAACTGCTGAAAACAGATGATATTTTTCTTTTGAAAGGTCTTTCAGAGGATGGGACAGCCTTTTTCAGTCCTCATGTTGTTCAGCAGAATGCATCATCAGTGCTTAGGTTCCTACAAGAAAACTGTAAACAAGACCCTGGAACCTATTGGGTATGTATGCTTGAATCTTACAAATCTTTTTCACGAGAAATCCATAAACAATTATTCATTCTTTTGTTTATGTGGAGTATTTCGTTGATTACTGTTGAATTGAGTCCTGCATAGTGCTTACAGTTGTGCTGGCTTACTTTATCATGACAGCTTTTCAAGAACGCTGGAGAGGATCTTATGCAGTTATTTGATCTTTCTGTGATATCCAAAACTCGAAATACATGTGGTGATACACAGGACCAGAAATGTGGTACGCTACCTCCTTCAAGAAATCGAGGCAATGGCCACTATTCTTTGCCACTAGCAATGCTTTTGTACCGACTTGCCAACCGTTTATCACGATCTCAGGTATTCATTCTAGCTAATTCCCATGGTGCTTATATCTTTTTTATGCTTTGCCTCGTCACACTGAAGCCTCCACAGTGTTGGGGAATAAATGCAGTGGATCCAAATTGCTTCTAGGTGTCATGTAAAGCTGGAGGACCAGGACTATAGCACGTGTGTGTCAGTTGTAGGCTGTTTTGAGACGTGTTTGTGCAAAACCAGTCTTGCTTGGTACACAATCTGCAGTGTAGTCCCTCTCTCCCTTGTGAATGCCTGAGAATAGAAAGTAAGCTTACTTTGAATTGTGGTGAACTTCGTTTTTCTTCTTTTTTGAGTGTTCATACTCTCATCCACTCCTTCAAATGTTTATGTATCTTGGCCAGAATTGCAGATTTCATACTAATGTTTCAGTTAGTTTGAAGCTTTACTGGTTTTCCTGCTGTTGCTTTTCTCCCTGGTGCAAATTTTGTTTTTCCTTCTCAATAATACTGTCTTAATAATTTTCATCTGCTTTGCACTATGATATTCAGTACCAGGGTCGCTGTGCATCCTATCCTTGGACAAAGAAATTGTAATCATGTTTAAGAAAACCTATATCATGCAGGACCCAGCTGACAGAATGAAGTGTGCGAAAATCTTTGGAAAATGTCTGGAGTATATGGACGAGCAAGAACACTTGGTTAGTGCTCACCTCTACATTTTCAACGATTTTTTCAGACTAACGCAAACTTTTAGGCTTTGAAGTTCCTCAACATATGATCAATCATCATTTAATACTGTGTGTGTCTTCACACATTCCTAACAATCTGTTGAAATATTGTACAATACTTAAGAGTATCATCTACTGTACTATAAAGTGATTAGAAGAGAAGAAGTCACTTGTCCTATGAATTCTTTTTATATGGCTGATTGGTTAGTTACGCTTTGAAATAAAATTGAATTTATTTAAATACTCTTCTAACTCGATGTGTTGATGGTTACTGATGACTGATGACAGTAACGATTGATTTGTGTCCAATTTGCAGGTTATTCGGGCATCTGCACATGAGCATGCTGCTAGGCTTATTCTAGCATGCTACAAGCAACTTGGAGTGATGCTGCAGCCCCTTTTAATTGAGGGCAATGACGATGATACAGCCGTGAAAGATGATGCTGAACAACCTGTCTTAGAGCTTCCGCCTGCGGAAACCAACCCCGGGTTGCTGGAGGAGTCTGCTCCAGAAATCATTGACCATAAGTTGAACATTGAAGAGAGTTCAAATATTATTCCTTGTGTTCATGATTGTCAGGAAACTTCTTCTGAGAATTTAGCTAACTCAGCTGAAGAGAATGCGGAGGGCTTTGATGACCCAACACCCACTGATCTTGTCCTGGCAAGCCCATCAACTGTCGGTACTTCTTCCTTCTCTCATGACCGTCATGAAGGTGCCCCTGAAGGACAAGGAGAATCACAAGGAGGGTTGACTGTCTCAGATCCTGTACCACAGATAATTCAGGCACTTGCAGACCCAGTGTCTGCACGATTAGCAGCAGTTCACCATCTTTCGCAGGCCATCAAGTCCTTAAGATGGCAACGACAACTCCAAGATGTTGGAGAGAATAGAGCGTCTGCAGAGCATGTTGGTCTCAGGCCTAACAGATATCCAAATCGTTTTACAGAATGTGTTTGTGGAGAGCCTGAATGTGTAGCAATTTGTGATTTCCGAGATATTGAAGTTGGGTTTGGAATGGATGAAAAGCTATGGCAACTTCTTCTTCTCTTGGGTGAATCATACCTTACCCTTGGGCAAGCATATAAAGAAGATGGTCAATTCAGTCGAGCCCTCAAAGCTGCTGAGTTAGCATGTCTGGTGCGTGGTTCGACTCCTCGACCAGAAAAGACGATAAGCACTACTGGTGGATCTGATGGGATGAATTGTACGCCGTCAGAGGTGCTCAAGGATAAAGGGTTGTTTTGGGGGCAAGTTTGGGTTCTTGTTGGTGATATTTTTGCCGAGATTCAGCGTTCTATGGGTGAGTCCGATGTTCCAACGCATCTTGATGCTTCACAAGTCGAAGAGCTGAAAATGGCTCAGGAGGTAATGAAGGAAGTGAAAAGACTAAAGAAGAAGGTGGGACGGTTTCAAGTAAGCTGTGAAATTTGCAGTTTAACGAGCTGTAGCTGCCAGAGTGATCGAGCAAGCAGTGGAATCTCTGCCAGCAGTAGTAATAGTTTTTCTTCCGAAAAAAATGCAGGGAAGTATGCACGAAAGCATGGAAAAAAGAACAGTAAAAGCCCTCCCACACCTACAGACATTCTTGGTCGGGAAAAGGGTACTCTCAGTTCAGATGCTCACTTAAAGGAAACCAGTATAACATCTGTTGCAAAGGTCGTGGAGCCTGGGCTGAGTGGCACATTTAGCGAAGACTCAACTCATTTAGACATCTTCACGTACTTCAAAAGGCCGCTTTTGAACGACTGGGAGAAGAATCTGTCATGTGCTTCAGAATGTTATTCATGTGCCGTTGGTGCTTTTGCGGACTCTATACATTTGCGAGAATATGAAGGTGCACTCAGAAAGAAGGGCTGGGTGTGCAATGAGCTTGGTCGTAGGAGGCTAGCCCAAGGCAACGTAAAATCAGCTGAGGCCGCCTTCGAAACCGCTATTGTTGCATTCCGTGCAGTTAAAGATCTGCCCAACATAGTTTTAGTCTATTGTAATCTCGCGCACGGCCGAAGAGCAGCTGCAGAGGTGTTTGCCTCTCAGCTGTCTAATTGGGAAGAGTGTCAGCTGCCTCATTT
The DNA here is from genome assembly GCA_036785485.1 of Physcomitrellopsis africana. Taxonomy (NCBI): domain Eukaryota; kingdom Viridiplantae; phylum Streptophyta; class Bryopsida; order Funariales; family Funariaceae; genus Physcomitrellopsis; species Physcomitrellopsis africana. The sequence continues at coordinate 283,277 of JAWRVF010000323.1, forward strand.
TTATCATGCATTTGTCAATACAGTTGCCGAAGCACGGTTTTTATATCAAGAAGCATTAGAATTTTATGGTGAAGGAAGGAGAGAACTCATGGCATTAGGAGACGGAGTTGAGCGCACAATGCGGGGATTATATAATGAGGTCTTCACTCAACTTGCTCACACTTATCTGAAGCTGGGAATGCTTCTTGCACGAGAAGACAAGTTCTTGAAAGCTTATCGGAAAACAAAAGGGCAGAAGACGGTTGGTGACCAAGTGTTGCCTTCTGACAGAAAAACAGGTATCTCAGCTAAAGAAGCTATATCCAAGGCTTTGGTGTTGTATGAATCCCTCGGTTCGCTTCGGGCACAGGAAGCTGCTTATGCTCAGTTTCAACTGGCCTGTCAACAAAGAGACAGCTGCTTGTTTGCACTGGCTATGCAAGTTGAGGAGCTTAATACTGAGAAACGGGATACCAGGTCGCATGGAGCGAAACGATTGGCATCTATGGCTGATCGTTACTGGCAGAAAGCACTGGAGTATTATCGAGCCGCCTCTCATCCAGATATGTTTCTCCAGATACTAATGGAACGGTCAGCTATGTGCTTAGCTATGGCACCATCACCTCATCCAAATGCAGTAAGTACATCGATACGGGTGCATTTGTGTTCGAAGGTTTTCATGCTCGTCATTACTAATTAGTAGAGCTCCCAATCAAGACTATTTAACCACCAAAGAGAGTCTGCAGATTTTCAATCTTTCTTCAAGTGCAGAGAAACCACTTAGCCTTTTATGCATCCAATAAAACCGTATTGCTTGACTGATCTTGTTCCTGTATTGGCTCTGTAGATGTTAGAGCAAGCTCTTCTGCATCTATTGGAAGGTTGTCGAGCTGTAAAGTTCAGAGCCAGGGAAGACGGAGAAGATACAACGCCTCGTGCCTCATCAGATGTGTCAGCTGTTTTCACGTCTCATCTACAGAGTCTTCTGAAGACGATGCTTGGTGCAGCATTGTCTGCTTCCAAATCAAGCGGAAGCGCCCAAACCAGGTCTCGCAAGAGTGACAATGGTGGACGGAATGAGATCTCTGGCAGCACACCCAAGGTCAGCGACGTGGAAACCCTGAAAAGAATGTACAAGGCTGTTTTGAAGCTCACAGGGTACGATGATATCAACGTTCTGTATGACATGTGGTATTCATGAGACCTTCACAATTGCTAGGAGCAGGGCATCTATTTAAGTAAATCTCATCCGTTTTGACTGATTGTTTGGAACTTCAAGTTTTAGTCGTCATTTTTTCAGTTGCGGTATTACAACTGGCTAATTTTTATTTTTAACTACATCCTGAATTGAGTATTGTATAATGAACAGAAACTGCATGTGGGTCGTGGTCTTATTCGTTCCTGTTCCATAGGATTCCATGCTAATTAAAATTACACAGAGATGGTTTTGTTATATTCATGGAAATTCATGGAAATGTTACTTCTGTCATACAATGGTGATAAAATCTATAATTCATGTGAGTAATTATTAGAAATTATGAATACAATACAGCAACAAGTGCAAGGGGAAAAGAGGGGGAGGGGGGCGTTGAAAGTTGGCTCCAACTTCTTGTTGAATTGGATTATTAAAACACGTTATAATAAGGTATGTTTGTGAAAGGTGTGTGGAGGTATATTGTGAACAATATGCCTTAAGAATGCTTGATTATAGCGTAATGCAATAAGACATCAATAGCAAAATCGTGAACAAGGTAATGAAAACGACAAGTTTGATGTTATTGCAAAAATAACAATTTAAACTAGATATTACATGGTTCTCAATATTTGCCTTCTATTTCATAAAATAATAAATGTTGGAAAACAATGCACCAAGAGTTTTTGTTAGTGAGGTTTTCACAAAATGTGTTATCTTGTTACACAAAGAAATTCACAAGGTGCAGGTATTGAAATAAAAAAAATATCAATTCTAAGAAAACTTTAGAACACGTTCAAATTGTGTGACTTGGATGTAACTGACAATGCTAATCTAATCCCACAAGTGCAATTTAAATTAAAGCTTTGTAAAGAAACAGTTGAAGTTTGCATATTTAAACTTCGACTTACATGTAGTAAAAGTATCAACAAGATTGTGTATAAGAAGAAAATATATAATAATATTTTTAAAAACTTCTATAACTTATGTTGGCTTTGTATTTTTACTAAGTTTTAAAAATTACTTATCAAAACTATAAAAAACTTTGTCACACTATAAATTATGAAACACTTTGTATAGACAAAGTAATGAAATGACTACTTAAGTTTAAGGTCTTATTTCTTATAAATTAAGAACAACTGAGTTGAATTTTGTTCAAAATCAGAAAACATAAATGTATCCCCACTGTGATTCATAGGTTAGAATTAAAATGGTTCAACTTATGAACTTTTTACTTTTAAAAATTGCTAGTTTTAAAAACTTCCATTCAATTATGAGAAATAGCATTTTAAATTTGATTATATTCACATGAACATATTAGTCATAGATGTTTTTTTATATATTTTTGAAAAAATATTCACATACCTAAAAGCTTGCTTTGAATTTGAAGTGATTTGTGCATATTACAAGCAAATGACATTTTATATTTAAATCATACTAAAATTAATTGATTAAAACCCAATCAATTGTGTAAAATAATGTGGAACACTTAGGAATGAAACATGTTTTATGTCACATCTGATTGCCATATAACTAACTATAAAGTAAAAAATATTAAAATGATGGTAACATGTCAAATTGGAGTCATATGTATTCACATATGTCTAGAACAGATATAATATATACTTATAAGAAAATTCATTTTTAGGTACATGCCTTTTTCATGTCATAAATTGTGAATTTATTCACAGACTGATATGTGTATGTTATACCAAAATTACAACACAAAAGTAGGATTTATAATTTTTCTTGAGTAGATGATATTAAAATTTTCAAAACATCGATAATGCTGTAATAATTGAAGATGGAAGAATTTTTTATTCAGAAAATCAAATACTTATAACTCTATTTTCACAAGCAAAGTACATTAGACATAAATTAAACATACATATCAAAACCTCTGAAGCTATGATGTATAGAGTTATCCGTTTGTCATGCATTCAAATACTACTCCAAAAACATTCATCCAAGAAAGATGATATTACAGGAACTGAATACAAAAACAAAGAAGATAGGCGACCAACGGTTTTAGTTAAATAGAAGAGCAACTGTAACATTCATTCGTAGAAGTGGACTGGGAAGATGAATGAAGTCATTCATGTATATGAACGGGAATAGGTGATTGCTGGTTGGGGGCCGTGCACAAAGGGGGGGGGGTGTGAAACCGTGGCGGGTCATGCCCAAGGTCCATCATCTCTGACCGGGACCTGGACCGACCCACACACGTTCCGTGTTGACCCGGTCCCATGGGACCAGGCCCGCGGGACCGTCCCAGCCCGTCTCATCCGACCTTCGCCTTCGCTGCAGTTTTCGCAGTGACTTGGGGCATCTTAGAGTCTGAGGCTTTTCCACTCTGTCATTGTCCATTACCTTACAGGTCCGGCTGTTGATACAGAAGCGCACAGCAGAGATTGGAGTAAGCAATGGCCCTAGCGATGGTGGTGGCGGGCTCATCCTTTTGCGGCGTGCCATTGCGGCACGAGGTTTCGGTCACAAGAATAGGATGGGATCGGGTTAAGAGAAGCCATGGCCATGGGCAGGTGGTGAGGATGGCAGCCATGGACGCCGGGAAGGCGGTGCCGTATGCGAGCTATGTCGTTCCGTTGGAGGCGTCGAAGGAGCAGTCCCTGATCACGAGGCCGCTGGCGGAGATTATGCGCGATATGAACAAGCGAGTGCCGGACAAGGTGTTGAAGACACGGAGTGACGAGGGAGTGACGCTGAAGTACATTCCGTGGTATCATGCGAACCGGATGCTGAGCTTCTATGCGCCGGGGTGGTGTGGGGAGGTGCGGAGTATTGTGTTCTCGGCGGATGGTGCGACGGTTTCTGTAGTTTACCGGGTGACGATACGGGGAATTGACGGGGAGAGCTGGCGGGAGGCGTCGGGGACGGCATCCGTGTCTGACACGACGTTTGGTGACCCTGTGCAGAAGGCTGAAGGTATGGCCTTCCGTCGCGCGTGCGCTCGGTTTGGGCTGGGATTGTATCTCTACCACGAAGACGAGGTTCTTTGATAATTATTTTTGAAGAAAGAGTAACAATTGAAAGGGGTCTGGAAGTACTTGTTCATGAGGTTTGGAGCAGAAAGCAACTGACAGGCGGATTTTAGAATAGGGCCATGCGGTCTGTGTGATGAGTTCAGTAGTTCTTACAAATGCAAATGGCTGTATTGGGATGAATATGGAAACGAGTTCGATAATCGTGTTTTTCATAGCTAACTCAGTGCTTAGGTCCTTGAATAACTAGTGTGGTATAGGATCAGTCATCGCTATCCAAGATGTATGGATATTTGGTAAGTTATCTTCATGCCAGGGGGTACATTTCGATGCATTGCAATATCGTACGCAGTCTCCCTCCATATGTTCCGAATGCATTGGTAGCCATTAGTTAGGTTGTCATTAGAGTTAGGATGTTGGGGTAGACCGGGAGTTAATCTACTGGTCATAGATGTCCTGAGCAACAAGTGCCATTGGCAAACTTTTGTCTGGTTTCTGATCTTGAGCTGTTTGGGTTCTTACCAATTCTACTTTTAATTTTTCCGACCAAACCTTCTACCAGCCTTGTGATATGCATTTTGTATACTAAAATTCAAAGTTCAATAACATTGTCTAAATTTAGACTCGCAATGAGGTTCAAATGCACTGTAGGGTCTGTCGAAGTGCCACACATACAGTTCTGTTTGACCTAGCTTGAAAAACTGCACCACAAACTCTTCAATTTAAAGGATAAAGGATATTGCAAATATTGTGATTTTAGATTAGGTGAGAAATATATTTGAAATTAATGATGTCCTACAGTTGTCCTCAATTAGGCAAGAGTAAAGTATTGTTGTATTGTAGGAGAAAATCATCATTGGAATAATATGTGAAATGATTTTGCTTCTATATTCAAATTTCATCTTTATGTAAATTCATATGTAACTTCATTAGTGTACATGAAAATATGTTTTATATTCAAAAATAACTTTTTGTAAGTAAGTATGATGTAAAATTTAAACACTTTTTAAAATGCCAGTAAATTTTAAAATAATATTAATAAATTTTGCTTTTTTTGAAGTGCTAACATATTTTTGTACTAAGAGTAGACTTTCTGTTTGTTTGAAGAACCCAAAAGTATATTCTTTATTTATAGATAAGTTGAAATTAATTCTTATATTCTCATATTAAAACTTAATTCCATTTTTAAAAAATTAATATGTTAATGCTTAAAAATGGTCATAAGTTCAGATTTTTTTAATCTCCAATTTAAAGTGGAAGTGGTTCTAAGAATAAATTTATCAGTATTAAGTTTTTATTATTAAATGGTGTAGCATTTGAAAAGAGATGCCTAAAAAATAAAAATTATGTGATGACATAGACATAAGACCAAGAGGTGAAGATATTAAGAAATAAAAAAGAATCAAGATACCAAATTAGATTAGCTTCAAAAAAATTACTAGCAAGATTAAGATACACATTTTCTTGTCTATTTATTTATATTATAACAACCTAGTTATATCAAAGCTTCCAAAGAAACGTTGAAAAAATCATGGAATATTCTAAAAGTCTTAAGAATTTTCTTTGGAAACTTTTAGAAGACTAAGAATGGAAGACTACAAAAAATTAAGAAGAGTATGAAAAGTTCTTTGAAACTTTTAAAGAACTATAGAGGGTTTTTAAAGATTCTAGAGGTTTTTAAAAGTCTATGTAAAATGGTACAAATATTTAGAAGGTTTAAAAAATTCTAAAAGATACTTGTAGCCATAATTTATTTTATATCTATTATGCATTATATATATATATATATATAATTATTCTATAAATTTAAAAATACTAAATATGCATATTAAATTTTTTTATTCATATTTATATTATATATTTTCTAAAGTTAATAGTAAATATTTATCAGAATAAGAATTTTACTATTCAAATTAAGATTTTACATAGTAATTTTAGTTATCATTTGTAGTTAATTATACATATAAGTAAAACACATGAAAATCTTATCTAAGTATTAAAGATATAAATTTGATATTTGAGATGCATGTTTTTGGCAAAATTAAGCATATGATGTCAAAAAAAAAAAAATTAAAACTTTAAAATCATTGTAAAGATTTATAAGTTGTTGTAGAAGGCTTATGTTTATTTTTCTTAAAAGAAAATAATCACATGCTTTTCTTCAATAGGAAATAAATTGAAGTAAAAAATTTGATTACTTTTGGGGGCTACTGATTAGTACTCATTGTTTTTTAAATGCAAGTTTTTAGTAGGAGATTGTTGCAAATGTAAATAAATTAAAAATAGGACTTATTCTATAATACAGTAAAAAATGACTAAGAATATTTCTAGAAAAGTAAAACAAGGTTTTTATTATGCTTTGAACTCAGCATTGTAATGTTATGCATATATATATATATATATATATATATATAAATATATTATTCTGTCAAAACAAAAATCTCTATGAAAAGTATCAAAAATATATTCTACAAAAATTTACAAAAAAAGAAAAACAGAAAAAAAATATGGTTTTGTAAATACTAACATGTCAATGATGGAACATACAAAATAAACACATAATTTCATGAATTTATCCAAAAACGGGGAAAAAAAAAAAAACTACTTCGTGGAAGCAAGAACAACTATGTTTCAAAAAAGAAAAAAGAAAAAAGGAAAGAGGAATTATAACGATGCAAAGAAGGTTGTATTCATGGAGTAACCCATGGAATGGCCCCTTAAAGTTTCACCCAAGTGGCCCTCCATCGCATAGAAACAAGAGTGACGTGTCAGATGAAGCATGGATATGGATGAGATCCATCGAGGACATGAGGATGACGGATGAGGATGAGGATGTCGCGATGGGTGCGGATGAACGAGGATGACGTGTGGCAAGGGGATGACGGACTCCAGCGGCGAATCCGAGGCAGTCTCTCGAGCAACAAGCCACTCCGTCGAAGATATTTGTATTTCCCGATCACTTCAATCCCGTCGCCGATCATTCCATACCGTGTTCGGGTGTCGAGGATCGTGGAGCGGGGATGGCTAGCATGGCATTGAAGGCATCGGGGTGCTCCGCATTGAGCCCAGGCGTTCAAGTTTGCGCAAGAACCAGGGCCGCACCGCAACGCAAAGTGCGATTTCTTCCCATTCCTTCTCAATTCATTGCGACTCCGTCTGACCGCCGGTTTTCGATTTCTTTCCATGGTGTTGTTTCCGGCAATGGCCTCGGTGGATGCGTTTTCTTTCCGGTGAATAGTTCGAGAGATTTTTCTGCAATGTGTTGATAGAAAACAAGGGTCGGTAGGTTTGCGAAGTCCAATGCGGTTGGATTTTTTGAGTTAAATCTCGTTTCTTCTGTCGTGGTAATCTAAGCTTCCATGTTGCTGAAAAAGAGAAGTTGTAGATCACTCGGTTTGGATTATTTGGTTCTATTGTTCTTATTACACTGGAGTTGGCAATTAGTGGAACATTTCTGTCTTCTGAGAATGTGAGTTTCGAGGATGTCTCTCATTGGAGTCTAGGAACAGGGACAGATGAAGAGTGCGGCAGAAATGCACTTCTTGTGCGAGTATGCTTCTCATGACATGTCCATGGCCACTGTGGAATTTTTTTGATGCAAGGCCCTGAGGGAGATGGCCAATTCTATGTCTATGTTAGTAAGAAAAATTGACAATATAGAAATTTATGAACTGCGATTGGTCTTCGTGGCTTGTGCAATCGCAAGCAATGTTGCCTGAGATGATTGAAAATAGAAACACATTGTTGCTCAGGTTTGTCTTGTGTAAGGAAGAGTACAATGTGTTGCCATTTTGTTTTGTTTTTGTCTTTGTGTTTTTTTTTATTTTTTGTTATTAGTAAAAAAACTTGTCTAGAATTTGATTGGAAGCGTGTAGTCTTAAATTACAGTCTCGCAATGCAAGTACTCTGCTCTCATGAGGGTCGATTTTGGTGCAGTCCCTGGTGCGTCATTCAATTGGCTTCAACGTTCCCGGAGTTGAATGTAAAGGTGCCTTCGGCAGCAACGTAGTGGGTAAGCCAAAGGGCTTAAGTTTGCGAGCTAGCGTCAGCACAGGTATGTACATTTCTTGTAGTCTTCTTAACGTGATCCTGATTTTTTAAAAAACATTTAATTTACTTTGTTTAAAACTTAGTATATTATGCCGACACAGTACGAAAGTTGAATATGAGGGGTTTCAGTAGTGCTTATGCCAAACTATGCTACTGTTGATAATTTTCTGGTCTATGTCAGCCGGCGTTTGTACTGATTTTATTTTTGTGTTAGCTTCCTGAGCTGTGTGAACCTACATTTAGTTACCCATTTGTCTACATTGAGAAAACTGGATCCGTAGGAGTTTAATCTGCCACTATCAACGCGTGGAGGTGTTAAGGGTGTAAAGAATTGCATCCTGGCTTTGAATGCAGTCAGCGTTTTCAATCATGTTAGAATTCTTTACACTTTAATCTCTACATCTTTAATTTTCAAGAACTTTGAAACGCCACAGTGTATCGAACTTAAACGGTTAAGTGATTTAAAGTTGCTCAGAATGATGTCTATGAAGGAGCTTTATAAATCCTGTGATTGATGGCGTTTCCTATTGTAACAACCCTTTTCAAGTTCACTATCCATGTCGAGAAGTAATTCGAGAAATATGTTTTTGTTTTTTTCGGAATCGAGATTGCAGCTCGTTCGATATGTTGTCGAGGTTGTTACTATCGCAAGTATTTCTATACAGAAGTATTCTGCACGATGTTTTGTTCGTTTGTTGTGTCATTCGTTGGTTGGTTGTTTTGGTGTGTCTTTGGATGCTGGAATCATGCCGAGGTATTCCTTTGAGGGATGAAACATATATCAGGTGTATTTACTTGCAGCAGATTACTTTGGATTCTAAGTGAACTGTTTTCGATCTTGCTTTATGCTTTGGTCCTATGTTGGGGTGCTAGCATTACCGATCCTTTTAGTTACCAGTTCTGGATGTTTGCAATTGGACCTGTTTTTACATGGAATTGAAGTTGTGGAGGGTTTTCATTAAATCGGTATTGTGAACCGTAAATCTTATTTGCAAAAATCAAGGTCCTGTAAGGACCAAAATCTTGATACATAGTGTATGAAAAAGATATGTTTCGTGATTGGAAGATCTTGGTAGACTGTTGATGTCCTCAACAATACGTTTACTAGCAATGTGTGGTCTCTGACATACGCTGATGCTTTTCAAGTGTGCTCCTAGGCATAAGGAATGGTTTGGGTGTGAATTACCTGATCAAAATTCCCTGTTTTATCCGCAGCTGGAGGTACCGAGCTAGACGCCATCACAAAGTACAGCGAAGTGGTACCTGATACAGTAATATTTGACGACTTTGAAAGGTGAGCATAGTATTTTGTGCCTCTCTGATTCGAGTCTTATTGCAGATGACATTTATCTTAAGTTCCTGCGGTTGGATGTAACATTTTTCTTTGTAATTTTCAGACAAGTAGATAATTCAGTACATTTCAAAGTAACTTGTGCCGCAACCATGGCATTAGTTTAATTTGAATAGGTCAACAGTTTCCTATCATTTATTTTCTCGTAAGGTAGTGTTTTAAGTATATCTGTTAGACGTTCCGGCAGAAGTTCAAGGTTTTTGGTGCATGTAGACTTATCCAATTTTCTTCAATATAATTAAAAAAAAGTTCTGGATTTTATAAAGCTTCTTAGACAGAGTTGGTTTGGAGTTGTGGGGCTCAGGTTTCCTCCTACAGCTGCCACAGTCAGCTCTTCGTTGCTGCTTGGAATAACCAGTGTTCCTAAAGGATCATACAATGTAAGCTTCGTATTCCTTTGTCCTATCCTGGTACCCCTTGTCAACTTAAACAAGCCCATTGCACCTCAAGAAAGATAAACCGTGGTAGACATAATAATTGTTGATCACATTGGTTTTTATGCAGGGCGCCATTGATAGTGCCTTGGCATATAACAAGTGCTACGTGGAGAATAGTGGGGAGCGGTTATCGTGTTTTTTGAACAAGGTGCCTCATTCGTTCTTAGTTAGTGACACTTCTTTACATGTGTTTTTTAAACAGAACTTTCAGCCAGATCTACCTCATTGAAAACTGGTCTGATCTTGGTTTCATGATGTAGCGCATTTTCCTTGTTGGATGACGTGGATATAAGTAGAAGGCTTCGCGTTGTAGCGACAATTCTTAGCAGATCATCTGGTTGGTGATCCAGGCTCTTGTTAATGTTGGAGCGGAATTAGTGAAGTCAGTACCAGGTCGAGTGTCCACTGAAGTGGACGCCCGTTTGGCTTATGACACTCCCGGCATCGTCAATGAGGTTAGGCTTTGTTTTTAATGCTATATGAAAAGAGATATTTCATAATAAATGTAGTTCTAATGAGTTATTTAATGCGATGTTTGCGGGTGGTATGTTCCATCTTTTCATGTTTTCTTATAATTTGGAACATTTTAAGTGCAGGTACACGAGCTTCTTCGGATGTACGATGAAGTCGAAGTTCCCAGGGATAGGCTGCTCTTCAAGATTCCTGCTACGTGGCAGGTACGTCAGACGAAATAGCTTCTATGCGTTGGAGAATGGTGGCTGTTCTTATAAATACAATTTATTAGAATGTATGGTTGCCCTAACAACTGGAAGTTTTGTAGGGTATTGAAGCCACAAGGCAGCTGGAAGCTGAAGGCATTCAAACACACGTCAGCCTAGTTTACAGGTCTTACTCTCATGCAATATTTCCGCGTTACGCTTTTGTCACATACATGGCAGTGGAATTGTTGCAGCTGTTTGGAATAATGATAAGGACTACATCGACTTATTCAAAAAAAGAACAGAAAAAAAGAAAAACACGGCTGCTGCCATGGAAGCATTGCTTCAACAAACTTAGTGCGCTATATTCTAAGTTATAGACCTGAATTCTTTTCTCTTCATGAATGGTCACCGATTCCATTGGATTTTTTCTTGCAGCTTTGCTCAAGCCTCTGCTGCAGCCCAAGCAGGTGCATCAGTTATTCAGATCTTCGTTGGCAGGGTCCGGGTAAGATTTAGATTTTTGGACGTATCAATCCTGTTACTTTTCGCTAATAATTTTCCAACATCACTGCTGTTGTGATATTGTCCGGGGCTCCCAAACAGCAGAAAGGGATCATTGTTTCATTTTAATCTACATATTCAAAATAATACTGGTTTTTCGTGACAGGATTGGGCTCGGACAAATTCAGGTGACAAAGACGTTGATGCAGCTTTAGCGAGTGGGGCTGATCCTGGCATTGCACTTGTAAGCTCAACTCTAGACCTTTCATACTGCCCAAATTTGGTCGAAACTAGAGCAGGGATGATAGCTACTTCGAAAATCCAGCAAGATTGAAATGATCGTCATTTTGGGGTTTGCACAGGTTACAAAATCTTACAACTACATCCATAAATATGGGCACAAATCCAAACTCATGGCAGCGGCAGTGCGCAACAAGCAAGATGTTTTCAGCCTGCTTGGGTACGTACGAATGACCCGTCCATATGGGTCACTTGCATTGCTGCAGGTTCTTTCTTCTCATTTCCCTCCGTTAGGTTTCATTCTCATTAACATATGAAATCAATTGTTTTATGTAGCCTGGATTACCTCATTGTGCCAGTCAAGGTTCTCCTGTCTCTGAAAGAGTCCAAGGCTGATCTTGAAGACAAATATGCATTTGCAAGACGTTTGACCCCATCCACTGCCCAGAATGCAACGTTTTCAGAACAAGAGGTGAAGTAACAGTCTTTTTCCTGGTGTTGTGTAACTAACTTATCGCATGTGGATTCTCATGGACACTAGATATTCGGTTCCATATTTCTGTATGCGAGGAGGAATTGGTTTGTAAGAGGGATTTTTTTGGAAAACCTGCTGATCTACTTGGAACTCTAAAACAGATCCAAAAATGGGATCAAGGTACTTTTGCTAAAGCGTTAGGCCCACTAGCTGAGGATCTGCTGCGGCGGGGACTTGATGGCTACATCAACAATACTGAGCGGATCGAGGAGCACTTCTCCAAGATTTGGCCCCCTCCCAATGTCTAAAAGGGTCTAGTAAGCAAGCTCACTGTTGCCACATGTTGAAAGCTTCAGTTTATGTTGTAACTTTTGTATAAGGCTTTAGAATTGTAAGTAGACCGTGGCTTTTGAGGATTGAAAAATTGAAGTGAAATGTCCTTGTACAAGCAAGATGGAGAAGATGGTTTTTGCAGCGTAGCTTCACTGATTGTAATCTTCCGCACTCCAGTAACATGTTTTCAATTTTGTATCTTATGCAGGGAGCCCCAAAGTTTCTGTAGTAATGCTTAGCTGGAATGACTGGAAACAAAATTTTACCGGTGTTAAACGTTAGCCTACTACCACATATGATCCTTCTTTAGAAACTGGAATGTGGTATGTATACAGTTTCTTGTCTGAGTATTCGTATTTGATTAAGTTAGTCCACTAAATGCCTAGGCCTGTTGGAAACTGACTTTTAATTCTAACACGAACTGTTTCTAGACCAATCAAATTACAAGTCCCATTTCTTTTATGAATGTGCGCTTTAGCTGTTGTGGTTTGTTCGTTATTTTCTTGGTATCAATGAATATGTCTTCAATATCAATACGAGTGAATGTAACATGTATGTGAAGCCTATGAAAATGAATATCTAAGACTATTTACTGTGACAAATTAGATGTCTGAAACGTTTAAATGTTATGAATCTAAAGAAATGTAGTGTGTATTTTTTAAAAATATCCAATTATTTGTAATTTTGAAATTTATCACTTCATGTGGTGAGTACACAATACAACAACAGATATTGTCAAAGAATATGAAATAAGAATGACGAATACAGATATCATTGTCTTATTAAAATAAAATAAATATTTGTATGTCAATCATTAAAATAATTGTTTGATTTGAGAAAACGATAAACAAATGTTGAATAAAGTTATGTATGGTGTTTTGAGATGCTTGATGTCAGGTTTTGATTCTTGTTGTGTATACTGTATTATTATTTTCCCGAAAATTAAAAACACTTTTATAAGTTATAATAATATAATAAATCACATTCTTTGTTTTTATTTTAATTTCATTTGTACATACATGCAATCAAAGTTTTTTGTTTTTATTTTTTCACAATGATAATCTTAAATAGTTCATAATCTTAAATAGTTCATATCTGTTTAAAGCATTTGATATTTGCATTTTTGTTTTATATTTGCCACACATTTTAACAAATTACAATTTTTATTAGAAATCAAGAATTTTTCTAATGTTGCAAATCTAAAATAATTATAGTTAATTTTCCTTTTCAGGTGCAAATACATAATATCATCTATTGTTTATTTAAATAAACCACAGATTTTTATTTTTCTTTTTCTTTTTCTTTTTTACTTTAAACTTTATCATAATTGTTTTGGTTATTAACCTAAGTATATTTTTTTATTTATGTTGTGGAATAGAAATCATATTAATCAAAGAGTGTAATCAAGTTCAATAAGACCACATTTTAGATGTGTTAGAATTACTTGTAATTTAGAAATTACAAGTTAGATTGGACTTGAGTTGGAATTTGTATTTATTAATCTTTTATTATTTAATAAGATCCATTGCATTTGTTCTTAATTTAATCACAAGTTTTTAAAGTGGCTAAAAGTATCTTCCAAAGAAAATAATATTTTACATGAAGAATAAACTATCTAATAATATTCAGATATTTCTTTCAAATTCAAATGATCAAGCAAAGAAAAATAATAAAGAAGACTATGATAAAATCAAACATAAAATCCTAATTCTAAAGATTGTTTGGTATGCACATATTCATTAAAGATAGAATGTAAAGAATTAAATCTATTATAGTAAAAAAATATTTTATATTTAAATATTTTATTACTAAAAAATTTGATAATAATTATCTTAGTAAGATTTTATTTATATATTTATTTAACTTACAAGTTATCTAATCATAATATATAATTATATTAAAAAATCAATTAACAATAGAAGATTCTAAATTTAAAAAGTTCTTAATTTGATAATTGTTACAAAAGACTTGTAAAAAAATTATAATAAAGAATAAATTAGTGAAATATCCAACTTAATTACAAAAAATATTCAAGATTTTTGTATTTTAATTTAGAATATATATTTTTCTTTAAAAATCAACACAATTGGCTATATAACTATCAACAATACTAGCTTAGTAAATTTTGATTTTGCTTAATAGAAAATAATAACTCTATTGATGTTAGATATTGCCTTTTATAGCTAATTAATCCATTGGATCTTATTCTAAAATAAACTGTTCTACTAAGTAGCCCGTATCATTTTTAATTCCTCATAAATACTAAAATAAAATAAAAAATTATAAATTAGATTATAATTAGTTATTAAGAAGTTATATTAGTAGTTTATTTTTTAAGAATAGTTAAATAAACAACATCCATCTAAAAAAAAACAAAAAATAAAATAAAAATAAACAAAACAAATACCATTGATCTTAATATTAACAATTTAAAATCACATATCTTACTTTTGTACTTTAATAGATTGATCTACTACCAAATTAATATTCAAGGATGAAAAATATTAAAAATATGAATTAAATATGAAATAGTTTGATTAAGAATAAAATAAAGAGGGCAATTGAAATAGATTCTTTTATACTATTTCTAATATTACAATAGATAGTTCTTTGTTAATCGTAATTTGAACAATCAATTATATATAAATAACAAATGGTTATGATAGATTTAAGTTGAAATAAAATTTTAAAATACTAATTAAATTTTTTATTTATAATTTAAAATTTTAATAAGTTTTTATGTATAATTTTTGTATAAGACTCTTCTTTATATTGTTGCTACTCACCAAATTTTAATTATTATTTTAATAAGTTTTTAAAATCAATAATATTGGAATTTAAAAAACTAATATTTAATTTAGGTCAATATAAAAGACCTTTTATAAAGCTTAAAACTTAAATTAAATCATAAATTTAGAAAATGATGATAATGTCACTTGTGACAAAAATGTTTATTCCTAAACATAATATCGTAGACGAAGAGATGTCTCTGAACGAACAAAGATGAAAACAACTCATCCATATTTCATCCATCCATTGCGAGCTCCAGGGGCTGTCTCGCACAATCCGCTCAACGTTTAGTGCCGCGACTCTTGAAGCTCAGATTTAGGGTTTTGGTGCCCTGCGATCTCTTCCCAATGCGGTTCTGTTACCCTCTATGATTTTGCACCGCACAGCTCTACTACCTTGACTCGGCTTTAGGTTTCGGCCTTTGTGGATAGTCGCACAACTTGTGTTGTGTTTGCGCATGAGAATCCGGAGCTGACTCAAGCGCAGCGCTGAGTTTAGATCGAGGAAGGGATGGAGTGAGGGAGGGAGGGAGGGAGGCAGACGTAGAGGTAGAGGTTGAGGTCTCTTCGTTTCTGTGGCTGTGTTTTTCTTTTGAGTAGCGAGGAATTGCAGCGATGTCGTCTGGGTTGGCAAAATGGGCTGGGGAGCTTGCCAAGGGCGTGCACGGGTTCTGGGCGAACGGCAGATGGACACCCCTGGCCATCAGTGCCAGGCACCGTGCTAAAATTCGGAAGGAAACTCTTCTCGCTGGCGGGTGCGATTGCTGATTGCATTTTTCTTTTCACGATGTGTATTGTCAGAAGAGTTTCTCGCGATGAATTCCTGGCATTTGTTCATTCTGTTAGTTTCTCGCGATCGATTGGTGGCATTTGCGAACACAGGTTATGGCGCGAGTAATTGGACACTAGTTTTGTGCACACTAATCAGAATTCGGTTATAGTAGGCGTTGGGAGTGACCAAGAATGTTGTGTTGAGTTGTTGCTGCCCCCCCCCCTTTTATTTTATAAAAGTGAGTAGGAAAATAAAGTGTATGATGTTGTAAAATGATTTCTGTGCGAATGGTTCTCAAGACTTTGACTCCCGCACTTGTGAGTTTTGTTGCAGTGAGTGGCCGTATGATGCCACACGAAAGCCTGAACGGACGAAAATGAAAGGCCACAAAGTTGATCGTGAAGCTGCTCTCAAGTATGTTCTTATTGCTCTTTTCCTTGACGGACTTGTGAATCCACGTGCATCACAGGTTTAGTCTTCCGGGATTTGTAGTTTTCAAAATCGCGATCGATATTAGGTTATCTTTAACTGGTCAGATTTAATTGGGATTTTGACTTGATTTTCTTAGATTTATAGATGTTTTTTCAGTAATCTTTTAATGTGGAGTCTAAGAGTAAATACTCCTGTCCCAGACGAGCGCGCACAGTGGAGCTCATGGAAAAAATGCCCCAAATGCTGGCTGACATGAAGGTAAGTCACAGTACTTGTCACTTACCACAAAATTTTGTAAGCATGTTGTAAGCATTGTCAGGTTCAGTCTTCTTGCTCTTAATGATCTGGCAGATTTGTCTCGTAGAACTCTATCAGCTATCGAATAATGGAAGTTGTTAGCGGTAGCAGTGTTGAAAATATACAAGTCGTGTTGGTCAAATTGCACTAAAAGCAGTCACGAAGCGTGTCAGAAGGTTTGTGTGCTGACGGACCATTCACAACGATTTTCGCTTTTGCAGAAGAGGAGGTGGGAAAGGAAACTTACAGAGAAGAAGTAATGACATCATTTCTGCAGCTATCTGCAATTACATGGAGGAGTAATTACCTCGGAATTCTCGTCAGAAAGACTGGTGCATTAGCAAATGGATATGTTATGTTGATGATGACACCTGCTTTCTTACAGGTCGTGAAATTAATCTTGGATTTACCAAAAAGTTCAACTGGCCCACCTCTTGGCCCCCAATGAGTTATTGTACACTTGGCCTTGTTCAAAGCAGCTTCTGGATTCTGCAAACTGAAATAGGCGGAGTTTGTAATTGAGTCTTTGTCAATGCAACGTGCCATTCTCTCAGAACCTTTTACATTAACTGGGCTAGCCAAGAGACTCCAGTTTTCCCGAGAGTGTGAAGTTAGCGGACTGTGAGGCTGTTCCTTTCATGTGCCATCAAGGTTTTCTCTTCCAGTTGGCACGACGTCCACGTCCGGCTTTTATGAAATCAGCAAAAGCTTTGTTTTCTTTTTTCTGTTCGAGAATGGCAATTTAATGCTCGAGAGATTGCAGGAGCGTATTCAAATTTCTTTAACTTATTGAACTTCTCTTCTTTGTAGGCATCCCGATTGCAGCAGAGCCCTTGATCTTAGAATTCATTCGGATCTGGAGTAAGCTCCACGTTATAGCGTCTCTATGGTTGAGTAGGTGTAATGAAAACCACCAACCCATCGAATTCTAGAATTATGATCCAGAGTCTCACCTCTTGGTGAATCTCTGCAGCAGACGAATGCCCTTTCGGTCCGGAGGGTGGATGTGCTTCGAGATGAATGCATTCCTGATGAAGTGAAACACTTGTAAATCACATCATCGCCACACATTTACCTTCCAAACGAGTTGCTCACAATTCTAGAGAGGTTTTGAGTATTGCCTTCTTCCCCAGGTTACCAAGCTGCAAAATCATAATCTGATCTCGTTGCGCGTAACACAAGGAGAAGATCATATCGATCTTTGGAGACGCAAGAGCTAACTACGCACGAAGGGATAAGATGAGGTGCAAAATCCATATTACCTAGAACACATCGATGATGTATGCAGTGTGATAAATGGAATAAATTACACAAGACACGACAGCGGGCGTTTGAAAAGGAGCCCTACGAACCTCGAAATAGTATGCCGATGCCTTGTGTGATATGACGAAGGAATACGTGTAACAGGTGTTCTGGATCTGGAATTCTAAGGCTGGCATGCTTCTTATTCCTCCTCCATTACTCCTCGTGAGAGGTAGCTTCACGTCTTGTGCCTCCTCTTTTGGGTCCAAGGAATGGACGGTTTGCAGTCTCTATGCCTTGTAGCATCAGGAGTGTGGTCGATTCCTGCTCAAATAGACATATGAGCTTCAATCTGTGCAGGAACATCCGATGCTTCGATTTGTAACGCACACGTCAGAACTTTGTGAGGTCTCTACTGCTTATTGTGCTTGTGAAGTGCTCAATCTACTGGAATTCCGTGTACTCTTGCGATTCTGAAGCAATCGAACGCGGCACTTTCGCCCAAATGCATTCGGCTCCAGAAGAGAGGAATTGCAAGGTGATTCGAATGGAGAACCGCTAGTGATGCTTACATCTGAGGAGATTTTGACGCAAGTTGCGACCGGATGTGAAGCAGCACCTCCAGAGTCATTTCAAGCGGCGCCGGCGGATTGTATACTCTCGCTATACGAAGCGGATCTTATTCGAAGTTTCGGATGGGGTTCTGTCGTGACTGTCCACTGGTGGCTTCTAGTAGCTAATGCGTCAGAAAAGTTCGAATGGGTGTAGATGGAGGAGGTGGCTGAGATCCTGTTCTTCTCCGGTGCTTTGAGGGAGAGACTTACATCCGACTGCTGGTGACATCAGCCACGTGAATTTATAGGTCTGTTTTCTACAAAGGAATGAACCCGTGGTTGTATTTTTCCTTGCGTGTTTTGCTTTTCTTGAATTGCGTTTTGAAGATTCAGTTGCTAGGTAATCTTTCAACCCCAGTTGGTAGAGGAATCAGAAAACCGATCCTGGAGCCATTTTGATTCCACCTCTTTAGGCTTCATTTGAAACTTGGGTTGATGTTTGTAGGTAGATAATGGTCACTGGGTACAACTTGGATCGAGCTATGATATTCTCAAGAAACCGGGGCAAGTGCACCAAGTTACACGCGCACTTGGGACCCGGAGTCGATGGATGCCAGCTTTTCGACGGAGAGAATTCGAACATGCTCTGCGGCGCATGTGGCTGTCACATGAGCTTTCATGTGAACCTTAATCTCGGTGGATCAAGCTATGATTTAGAGAATCATGAGCTATTAGATTTGGAGCCAGGCTTGAAAAGATGCAAGATGAGCTTTGATGCTTCCCCTGCAGAGTCTGTGGGAGACAACATAGACTCCAATCCAGACTTGGAGGTCAATAGTGGACCGTCTCCAGAAGATTTGCTAAGAGTCTT
Organism: Physcomitrellopsis africana; assembly: GCA_036785485.1. NCBI lineage: Eukaryota > Viridiplantae > Streptophyta > Bryopsida > Funariales > Funariaceae > Physcomitrellopsis > Physcomitrellopsis africana. The sequence goes on from JAWRVF010000323.1 coordinate 302,453, forward strand.
TAGGTCAAGGAAATCGGAAGGGCAGCCACCAGTGTTTTTGCGGCCAGTGTTAATCAAGCCTGAGGGAGACGAGATCAGAGTCAACAGTAGCGCTCCATTGTACACAGAGACGTCCCTCTACACCAAATTGTGTTCAAAACTGAGGCTCATACAGGCGGGGTATCCAGAAGACGTTCATGGCAAATTCTCCATAGTGCACGATGATATCAATGGTTTTAGGGTTTACTGTGGAGGCTGCAATAGACATTATGGAATCCCTAAGCCTGGATACAGTCTGGGGAATTTTGAAAGAGGCCATTTAGCAAGCAAGAGGCATAAGGACGTGGGTGCTGCATATGGGAGAATGAAGGTGCAGAAGGTGAGGGATTTTTTCGCAGCCGGTTGAAGCTGAAAGGTGTCCTCATAAGACGATGCATTGTGGGTAAAGGTCATTAACATTGACACTGAGACAAATGTACATTGATAGTAAGATATGGTAGTGTTAACTGCTCCGTTATAACCGAGCCTATTCACCATGTGACACACATTAAAGTTTCCGAATGTGGGTCTACCGCATTTGCAGAGACATCTCATGACGTAGAATTTTAGATAACTTTGACACATTCTGAGGCTCTTGAAGAGAGGATGTGTTTAGAACTTCGAAGCCATCGAGCCATTCTGCCCGATGCTCACTCTCAAGTGATGTAAGCAAATCCTTATTTCGGAATTGTATGATAATAAGCTAAGCAGTAGTAAACCCTTTGATTGATAGCCATCCCATGGGATAATTCTACTTGGAAGGTGGATGCTATAGTACTCTAGTATTCCCCATCCAACGAAGTTCATCAAAGACAATTCTTAGTAAAGGTGAGTGCATTCGACATTTATTTATGGAAGCATCTATCACTCGCGATGTGATTCTCCTTTGAGAGAGAGGCTTTCAGGAACTCTGTCTCAAGTCTCAATCAACAAGGGAGACAAATGTACTCGCAGCAGTGGAGTGGAGAAATCTTTTGCTTGACCTTCTTGTCAGTATTGAATCCAACCGCAGCTGCCGTGCTTCTTGCAAGATGCATCACAATCCTGATTGTATTCGCAATTATTAGACATGATTTCTCATCTCTAGAACCACTTCATGATGTATCGTATTGCTAAATCCTTGAGGTCAGGTCTGTCTGTCTGTCCTTGCTATCACTCTCCATGTTTTACTGGTGCTGTGTTTGTCTTCAGTTCATTGAGCCACCATTAGGTTTTACTCTGAACATTAACTGCTATTTTCAGAAAGAAACTCTGAACTGGGTCTTTCGTGGCTCCCTCCGAACTACTAGTTCAATGTTGCAAAAGCTTGGCTGCTAGACTATTGGGAATTTGCATTGGCTGCTTATCATAGTCTGGATTACAGAGTTGGCACAGTTTGCATTCAAATCATGGATTATTTAACTACTGGAACCGTGTCACGATGCTTTCCTTGCAATCCCCCTGCATCCATTTGTCAACCCATCTGTTGGCTCATTTCTACAATCAGGTTAGGTGAACTATTCCATAGAATAGGTTGCCACACCTTTCTCAGAACAGTACCTAAAGAAACAAACAAAAAAAAAAAAAAAATCGCATAATGCACATGGAAGTCTTGCAGACAATCCCGGAAGTGTTTGGAATGTGCCCATGTTGCTATTTATGAGAAAAATCCAACACGTAGCGCTGCACCTGTCCAACTCTCGTCCATAGAAATAACAGTGGAATGAGAATGATGGACTTGGCGTTGCGTCACAAGTAGTAGTACAAATAATAGGTTGTGGGAAGATTGAAGATAAGATTTGTAATAATGTTAGCACGTTTTCATTTAGATTTCAATTTTGATTTGAAATGTTTTGTAATTTATGGTGATTGTGGTTTGAGATTAGGGTTAAGATTAGGGTTATTAGGTAGAATTCTATAGCAAGTTGAAATTTTTGATTTAGGATTAGAGGTTGTACTTGGGAATGGGATTTGATAGTTATGATTATGATTTCTTGGATAAAAGTTTATACTACCCAAAGGATATAGGATTTGAAACAAGGTTCAGGATATCTAAATTAAGATTGGGATTTTTTGAATTTAGTCTTAAAGTTTTTAGAATAGATTAGGATTTACATATTTAACTTTTAATTTTTAAATTTGGCTTATTATTGAGGATTTAGGATGCTAATAAGTTAGATGTATAGAAAATTTATCAATAGACTACAACACATAAATAAATTAGAATATATTTTCTTAATATATTTTTAAGAAATTTAGCCATTCATTAAAAGATGTGCTAAATTATCTTCTTCTCTTTAAAAAAGAAAAAAAGAAAAAAATATAACTATTGACAATAAGCTAAATAAAAAATATAAAGCCAAAAAAATATACTAGGAATTATATTTTCTTTATAGCTAATTAGATTAATTATAATTAATTATAATGTTGATTTATTATCAATATTTTTTTGTTGCTATATTGTCAAGATAGATAATAGTGAGAAAAATTAGAATGATACTTAGATAGTAGAGTTAGTAAGTCAATGAAACTTTTATGTGTAAATTATAAGCATTGGTGTGATTTAAAGAAAATATAAAAATTGATAGTGGAAAAAATTACCTAATAAGTACATGCAAGACAATGCATTTTAAATCTCTATATAAGAATGTGGACTATATTTTTATAGCTAAATCAATGTTTTATGTGTAAAGATGTAAAATGTATTATTTGACATTAATTTAGCTATAAGAATACTTTCTTTAAAAAAACAATTCCAAAATATACTAATATACTAATAATTCTAAAATAAAGTAATTTTAGAGCATCACAATTGTTATAATTATTGCATCTTAATACTTCTACAATCTTAAGAATATATATTTTTTAAATCATTATTTTTAATAACAACACATTTCTTTGGATATATTTTAAATATTTTGAGCTATAAATAAAAAATTATAATAAAAATATAAAAATTCTAATATGATTAAATTCATGATTTTCTTAGCTTTAAAAAGTTCTATAAAAAATTTGACACTATTCAATAACTAAAAAAGATGCATAATATAAGATAAGAATTGGTTGCAAAATTCTTCAATTATAAGTTCTTCAAGAAAACCAAAGAAAATATAATCTAATATGCATATTATAGATTTAGAAGAAAAAATTTATAAATTTAATGAAATATATTATTAATATTTTTAATTTCTTAAAAAATTCTAAAAATATATATGCGGATTTTATTATTGTATTTAGTAAAGCAATTATAAGCTACTTATTAGACATAACCACTAATAGTTTTATATTTGCACTATTTTTATTTTAAGCTACTATAAAAATTCTTGTCACATTTAATTATTATAAAAAAAAGACCAAAAAAATGATCTTCAAAATCCAAGTCATATATTGATACAATAGGTTTCTAACAAACCAAAAAAAAAAAAAAAAAAAAAAAAAAAACTTTAGTAAATTCTTTACTTTGATAGCACAAAAAACAAAAAGATTAAAAAAAAATCCAAAAGCATAAGTACAATGACATTTTAAAACTTATATATATGTATATATATATATATATATATATATATATATTACTTGTTGATCATAGATTTTTTAGTTTCATAAATATTTTTTTAAAAATAAAATATAACAGAAAAAAATCACAATGACTAACTTGGCATTAATATTTTTAATGCAAAGACATTCAATAAATATTAATTGAGTTCAAAATGCATAATTTTATTTTGAGTATTGTATCATAAATGAAAAAAATCTAAAACTTGTAATAAAAAATAATGGTCCTATAATCAATTCTAAAGAGTATCAATTGTTATTTAGAATGATTATTTATGAATTAAATTGACAATCTAATGTATCTTTTGTTGGATTATTAAGAAAATTTATGTACTAATTTAAAATACCACACTTGCAAGAAACCAATCAAATCTTAAATTGTATGAATGAAATTATAAAATATAAAATAATATACAATTAAAATACAACAAATATTAAATTTGGATACATATGTACAAATTTTAAGAATTTTAAGATTAAAATTATTTTAATCACATAATAGATTTTAAAATTGATGAGAGGCCAAATGTTTTTGACTTTAGAAAAACAAATAATAATTGTAATCTCATCAACAAATTCAAAAATAACAGGTCTCTTGCAAGGCTTTCAAGAATCACTTAGTCGCAAATATAGCTGATTTGCATCAAAGGTCAAACCTTCACATTAATCAACATATCTTGTGAAAATCTAAATTCTTTGTAATTTAACAAAATAATTACACATTGCAAAAAATTGAAATAAGTAGATTTGATCTTATTAACAATACATACAAAAAACAAGTTGTGGATATTTTGACAAAGTTGTTGAAAAACAAACAATCCATTTTTATTGAAAAAAGAATAGAAAGTACATGACCTTAATATACTACAAGGTTTCAATCAAAGTTAAGTATGATTTTGCCTCATTTCTAGTCTTAAGACTACAAAACTCAAAACCATTGCATCTTCTCATCACCCTCTCACACTATGACTAATTGTGATATATTCTACTCAAAATGCCTTAACTTCTTACAACATAATATCTTACAACACCTGCAAATAAGTTGATGCCTTTGAATGTCACAACCACATCCAAAGGCAATAATCTCTTTACTGCAAAAATAAATAACAACAAAACAATACAAAACATCTGCCCAAGAACATTTTGGGCAACCTATTGCTATTGTGCGACTCCCATGACCAATATCATCATTTATTAACAAAAGACCACTCAAAATCTACATTCAAGCTGGTTCCAGAAACAACACATGTTGCGACAAAGTTGAAAGAAATACCTCTGAAAAAACAGCCAAATCCCTAAAAACTACACACCTAAAGTCTCCTCAGAAGCCCCCCCCTCATGCGTTACGCAACTTTGGGGTAGGTGAGCCACCACAATGGACGCTGTTGCATTGTGTGACGTTCGCAATTTGTGTGCCACGGCAGAGGCTTAGTCTAGGCCAAGGTGTCGCTAGAGTTGGGGCACTTGCTCAGTCGTTCTTCGGAGGAGTTGGTATTTTGTTGGGCGTTGGAAAGCTGCTGGTTCTCGGATTCGACGCTGTTGGTGATTTGCCAATCTTCCGTGGATTTCAAATTGTCTTGGGAGTGTGTAGAGTGTAGCTGTGAGCTCATGGCAAGAGCTGATTGCGATTCAGTGCTTGCAGCAACCCAGATTTGACTTCACCCTAATGTGTTCTATGCTGTAATGGGTATTTTGTTGTCGAATCTCCAGCTATGTTCGATGACACACGGTTTTTGTGGGATGATCCTGCAGTGAACCAGCCATGTGCAGCTTGGAGAGAATTGGAAATGTCTACGTTCTGCGGTTCACGGGCGATTTGGACGAGCATCGCTTCAATCCAGCATTCTGTGACGAAATCATCAGGAACCTCGCAATCGTGAATGAGTCTGATGCGACGGCGCTTCTGACGACCAACGATGGCAAGTATTTCTCTAATGGCTTGGACCTCGCGTGGGTGAATCAAGATCCCAGCAGTGCCAGCGCCCGTATGCAATCGCAGTCGGACGCCTTCTTCAGGCTGCTCAGCGCTTTCATGCTGGTGAATGTTCCCACTGTAGCTGCCATATGCGGACACGCCGCAGCTGGAGGTTTCATCGTTGCGTTAGCTCACGATCACCTTCATATGCGCGAAGACAGGGGGTTTCTGTACATGAGCGAGGTGGACATCAGTTTTCTCATCCCTCAAGAAATCATGTGTCTCATTCGGTACAAATTGAACCCGCGCGCGTTCAAGGAGACCGTCTTGAAAGGTACTAAACTTACCGCAACTGCAGCCAAGGATCTAGAGGTAGTCGACGCCGTTCACGGTAGCTCGAAAGAGACCTTTGATGCGGCCCTTGCAGAGGCCACCCGCCTCGCCAGCAGAAAATGGAAAAAGGAGTTGTATCTGAGTATGAGGCTAACCATGTATCCCCAGTTCGTCCCACGAATAGAAGCAAGGTTGTGAGAATTTGAATTTGTTGCACAATATTACCCTCACACCCGTGTTGCCACTCCAGTGAGGTAAATTTCTCAGCTTAGACTAGTGGTTTTAGTAGAAGAAAATTGGAGCTCTATTCAAGCCTGAATTGCACCGGGAGATTGCTGAAGCTGCGAATCGATTGCTTAGGTATACATGTTCTATTGCTGGTACAAAAGAGGCGAATCCAAATATGTTGATTCAGCATTATTTTGCCTACGTTGCACATGTAGGAACAGCCATTGGTATACCCTAAAATGCTAACAGATAACTTCAGTTCCATTGAAACGTCATTAGTCATCACTCATTGAGACCCCGGTCTCCATGAACCTAATATGAATATTACATCCGCGGATAACTGACACCCCTTTTCTTTAGGGAACCTGAATTTTCATGATTACGTTCTCTATTCATGTCTTTCAATTCTACGGTTACAACGCTTTCCACCAGATCAGACCAGCTTGCCGCCTTCGAAGTAAGTCTACCACTTGAAAAAATCTGGGCCAGCTCTTGAGATGAGCTCTGCTCCGGCATCTTTCGCCAGGGCGATCATATCGTCATATGAAAATGAACCCTTTCGTGAAGTCTCCAAAACTGATACAACAGAAATAGAGTTAGACGCCATGGCTGAAGAAGCTAGGTGTCAGGGTCTTATCCGTTTCGGTATACATTCCGCTACCGTAATGACTTCATAACAGTGTAGAATAACGCGACGCCAGATTCGAAAACAAGAAGAGAGTCGGTCTCGTATATGATCCAAGCAAGAAAACAAAGGGAGACATAGTAATGTTTAGGCGCGAAAGTAGCATGCGACAAACGCTACTGGTCTATAAAGTGCCATATTACGTACGAAACAACAGGATTTCATACACACCTTGCTTGCCATCAGTGGTTGCAACCAGTCCCCGAAACGAACACCCATCCTCCGCACGTTGAGCTAAACCAGCAATTGGTGTGCGGCATGAGCCGTCCAGCTTGGCTAAAAATGCCCTCTCGCATGAGATTGCGAGTCTTGTGTCCTCATGATTCAGTGACGCAAGATACTTCTCCTAAACAATTGAGCGCATTGGATGAATATCCGAAACCAGATGAAGCTACACAATTTCATAAGCACCGTTGCACCTAACGATGACAACTAGCCATCAATCCAGGAGGGATATGATGGTTACATACACACAAAGGATACCTTTCTATTGGACTTGGACTAAAAGCAAGAGATCAACCAATAAATCATCTCATCTGATACAGCTGCGAATTTCTCTACTCTATTCAACTCACCATCTTAGAATCACCAGTTCGACAAGCAATACCAATGGCGCCTTGAGCAATTGCAGGGAGCATATCGTCAGTGTCAAGGATAGCTGTAATATGCTCCGTCATGTCCAAGCGCTTAAGGCCAGCCAGGGCCAGGAGTGTAGCTTGCACTGTTCCTTCACTTAACTTACGCAGGCGAGTTTGTACATTCCCTCTAAAGTTTTCTACCTGCGACCATAAAAAGTTTCATGATAATTAACACACAATAGTTAGGAGACAAATTCCGCAAAAACTATCTGCCGAGCATTAGTCATTAGTAACCTCAATTATATTTCGAGAGATGAACAGTCCTACAATGTAGTTGCAGTGTATTTCTGAAGCGGAAAAATTTTATAGTACCCATTTATCCCACAAAGTATGTTGGTGTTGAGTCAATTGATACGATAGACTCTCGAGACGAGGTAAAAAACGAGTTGTAATCCAGGAAGGGAGCTGAGATACCTTAAGATGAGGATACTTGTGAAGAATCTGGGATTGTCTCCGTAAAGATGCACTTCCCACTACACTGCCCTTGGGCAGTTCTGCCAGTGAAGAGTAATTCGGACAAATGAAAGCGTCACGGACATCTTCACGAGGGAGATTGCAGGGAAGGATCGTGCCCTCCGGAAGATAGGTGGGTACATCCTTCATGGAATGAACAGCGATATCAATATCACCGTTCAAAAGCGCATCATCAATCTCCTTCGTGAACAAGCCCTTGCCACCAATATCTGCCAGCGGTTGGCTCAGTATCTTGTCTCCTGTGGTTTTAATGATGATGATCTCAAGTGCTCCTTCCTCCGCCAATTCTGGATGAGCTGCCTTCAGCTTGTCGCGAGTCTGATACGCCTGTGCCAGTGCCAAAGGACTGTCCACTTCATGTTACGGCTTGCACTGTTAAAATAACACTTGCAGAAGGCACGCAGAGGTACCTTGTATAAATCTTCCACAAAATCTTCCGAATCCCTGAACCTCTACACCCTCTCCACCAAGGCTTCAGTTCCTCCACTCCAGTGCCATCCACTTCCCACAACTATACCTCTGTCTAGTAGAATAGTGACAAGATCAAGTTCCTCTCCAAAACCGGGTAAACTCTTAAGAACAGGTTCCCTCCATTTCCAAAAATTTGAAACCTTAGAGTAATTGCTGACCACATTCTTAAACCGCTCTTTTGAGTCACTGTAAACTTACACTACAGACGAGTTCTAATTTCTCAGCTGCATTTTCTAATGTCAGCATATCATGTAATTAAATTTAATCCATTGTTCTGTTAAACAATACTTAGTAATCGTGCTCTCATTGCTTTATAATTCACTTCCAAGCAGTCTAAACTGCGAGAATCAGCATGAAATGTCCGCCCATTCCTCTGAATAACGTGACAATAAAAATTCTGAAAATGCACTAGGAACCAGTATATCTCAAAAATTTCAGCAGTCCAGGAGAAACTAACCTTCCGCGAGTGCCAATGCGCACGAGCGCAACTTTAGTCTGCGTATCAAAAGTCGCGGTGGCTTCAACGATCCGCCTCCTGGCTCTCTTCACAGAAGCCGTGCTGCTAGAGTGCGCAAAGCTCACGCGCTGCCCTAGGAACGACTCCTCGCTCGCCTCTCCAAAAACCACGCCCCGTCTGTGGTGCATTGCCACCCAGCTGGGCCTCCTTTCAAAGGCTCCAAGAGGCGATGCTGGCGCATCTGCGACGCTGTTGCGAAACAGCGCCGAAGAGCGCACCATGGTGGAGACCGCCATCGCTCTCTGGCGTCTTCTGCAGCTACAGTTCGACGGTGCGAGGGAAGCGCAAGAGATTGAGACACTGGCGATGGCGATGGAGAAGCTTAAAACAGCTGAAAACATTGCAAAAGCAGGGCAAATTGGTGTGATCTAGGATTGGGTTTGGATAACTTCGGTTTTTCATTCATCCTTTATTTAATCATCCACTTTCACGAACGCATCCGTATCACTCTGCTTAGTAACATAATGCCTCTTCCGTTATTAATAGTTTTCTTACTCCAATTATGTTTCATTGAGTTTCTTATATTTTTTTAATGCAGGATTTCTCTCTCTCTATCTCTCTCTCTCTATATATATTTCTTGTAAAATAATGTCTTTACTTGGAAAAATGTTCATCCAACTTGGATTGTTTTTACCTTATTGAAGTTTCCACTAATCTATGATTCATGTTGCTCAATAGTTTTATTCTACATAAAGATTTTATTTTAGTTTTAAATTTTTTGGTGTATATATGCACATACATAGTAATTTGATATGCAAATATGTTTGAAATATACTTTTTTTTAAAAAAGATTAACAATGTTTTCAAATTAATATGAATCATTCTCACACTCTTTTTGTTTACTATTTTTAAGACCCAATTTCCTACCTATGAGGAATGGATTGAATATTGAGCATTGAGAGGGCCTTTTTCTTTTGTTGATACCATCTAAATCATCTTAGAATTCCTGTAAACTTATGGCTTGTGATTTTTAAACAGAAACTCATTCCCTGTTAACTTGAATACATTGGTTTTGATTTTCTATAGAAATTTTCTTTTCACATGTTTTTTTTAATTTTATTACTCTTGTTATTATTAAAAAAATTTAAACTATATATCTATGTATATCTATACATTTATCTATATATACACACACAAACACCATGTATTGTTTTTATTTGTAATATTATTTTATTCTTCACTAAATTACAACTTTATCAAATAAATAAATATATAGAATTAAACTTTACAACTAAAATTTCTATACCATATTAAAAAAAATATTTCAATAATAATTGCAACTGAAAATATTATACTTCATAAAATAAAAAATATAACTATAAAAATAAATTTACATCTATAAAATTAGAAAATGTACAAGTTATTGTTGTGCTTCTTGTTTTTTTCTTTATTTGTCTTTCTATTGTTAAAAAAATGAATAATTTTTAATTTTGATGATGATGAAAAATGTGTGTCTATATATATATATATATACAAATATATCATACTTCATTAAAATTACGAAACATGATCAATATTTGTTTTAAATAGTTACATATATAAATGCATATATGTATATAAATTATGCAATAACAATAGATTTATTATTATAGAATGTTACACATGTTTTTAGAAATAATACTAAGTGTAATTTGTTTTAAAAAATATATTTAACTTTTCTCAAACAACATATGTCTATTTAGCATGTATAATCAACTACCATTTATTAGCAACTTGCTCTTGTCAATAGTTGGTAATACTAACATATAAGTATTTACACATTCTATAAATGCATTAAAAGACAATAAAACAAAAAACAAATTGCTTTATTATTTTATATTTAATTAAATAATAGTAATATTAAATAATAAAATAAAATAGATATAATAGATAATATAAAATATCTTATTAAATTAAATAAAGAATAAAAAACACATTAAATACCACATCTTTTATAATGACATATTGAAAATATTTTTACTCAATATTAAGATGATTTTTATATATTTATAAACCAAAAACTCTAATTGAATGTTTTAGAACAATATTTAGGCACTTAGGATAAAATTGCAAAGAATATTTTTTAAATAAAAACATTCAGTTTTACATATCATGCAACTATACCCACCACTAAACCAAGAATTTGATTCACTACAATTAATGCAAACTTCCTCAATAATGTACAAGTCTGTATTTTCTTGGCTTCATCATGTATCTATATATATATATATATATATATATACAGATTTAAATGATCTTTTCAGCACCCAAATGGGTGTTTCTCCCACTGTTCAAACCATCAAGGCTTGAAGGGGCTAAAGCCACCAAACTTTCATGAATCACACATCAAGGCGTTAACTACTTAGTCGTTGTCATTGTTCACCTACAGTATTTCAGATAAATAGTACATCATAGAATGTAAAAGGAACTTGTAATATATGCTGAATCATATGTTGTTTTAAAAGGCCTCTACAACAGGTATTATTTAATGTTGCAGTCATGGAAAATTAAGTAATATGTAGAGAACAAACCGCTGCTCTAACAAGCTTGCAAAAGCAGTTGAAGAAATAGATAATGCATGACCTGTTCTAAGTTCGCTAGACAGATGAGACAAATCTTGTAAATGACATGGTAAAATCACATAACCTGGGAATGTAGGAAACTGCACAATAAGAGAACACAAGGCGGTTTTTGCAGACAGCCCATCCATACAATTTGTGCTTGATTTGCATTGAAATTTACAAGACTCCACTTGCACCAAAACTGCGTTGCTGAAGGTATGACGACGATACAAAAACACTTGGTATTATTCAAACACATTATTGGGTCTTCTGACTCCCCACAACATCCTCACAAAAACCTTTCCAGTTGAGCTGGAGTGTGTCTTTACAAAATAGGCTTTTGTGTTGCCTGATGTGAAAACAGGATTCTAGAGCTTCAGTGTCTTCGCCTTGTCTTGTAGTGAAGCCACTGCACATGAAAAGGGATCCAGACCAATAAATGTCTAGGATTTAATGGGCACGAAAAGAATGAACCCCAAGCTAAACGGAAATCTTTGTAGAGTCATAGCAACACTAAACCCTTATAAGAATTTTCAAATTAAAAATAAAAACAAAAGTAAGAAAGGGACATCATCCAGAGTTTTTTTACCTTGGTCATCTGTGAGCTTAAATTTGAGTACTTCACAATGCGCCTTTGCCTGTTGTGCATTCTTGCACCTGATTTTGCAAAACACCTTCAGTGATAAACTCAAGGCACGAATAATTTGTAATCACACTGATAAGCACATGACTAATTGATAGTGATCGTAAAGCCAATTCATTACAGATTCTGGGGGAAAAAAGTCGGACGTCATGTATCCACAATGCATGTTTGCGAGAGGAAAAATGCACGAACATGGGACCAATTTATGTATAGCGTAATTGAATGTCAAAGCGCTTCAGTTGTGCAGCAACCTTAGGGCGTGAGTGTGAGACTTAAGATAAATAATAGCTACTGAACTAAGAGACAGGAAAGAAATAAGGTACTGAAGATACATACCCCGCAATTGGAAGGGCTCCTTTACACATAAGATAATTTAGTGCTACCTGCCAATGGATCGACATTCAGCAGAGACTCATGACTGAAGGGCATTCAAGTCAATTTTGTACAGATTCTATAGCATAACATCATGATCAAACGGCAAGTCTAGGTTGCCATACTTGAGTTACGGACTTGTCACCGTGCTCTGCACCAATTGACTGCATCAGCTTTAAAAGGGGTTGAATCTGGAAAATCCCACGTGTCAAAAAACTAAGTCACGCTTCACCTATTTAAAAGCTCAAACATCATAGTATAAAAAAATTTAATTGAAAATGACATCATCCACTAAAAAACCGATTTGACACAGAATATAGTGAGTATACATACGCTGGTTGCTTTTGCATCAGTGCGGGTCAAAGCTTTATCCGTTAGCAGCCCAGAAGCAAGCGGAGAGTAAGCGATGAGTTGTATGTTTCGATCCTGGCCTTCCACATTACAATCTACATCAACAAACCGGTGGCCCAGGACAAAACACTCGGAGTAGCATACTTGTGGTGACACTTATTTCATAGTTTCGATGACATAATCATAGAATCCTTGTACATGATGCTCTAAACCCGCTGGATTTAAGGGAAGATTATGTTTAATTACCTTACACGCCTTCAAAAGACCATTCTTCTCCACATCTCGGCTGATCAGACTGAACCCCAGAAGTAGAGAAAATTGCAATCGAAAGAAAAGTCAGGCCTTAAAATAAAGGTCTTCCTAACAGTCATTCATCTCCTGGACATTCACTATTTTCCAGTGCACAACATAGTTCACAGCAAGGAGCTCTCGAATAGAGTACAAAACCAAAGGAAAATACAAACTCTTCCTCGAAGTGTTACGGAAAATAAAACTGTAGTCAGGCAGCTGTCTAGATTGTGCACCCGTCACTTGTGCCCTTTCAGCAAGCGTTACCTGTATCGGACTTGGTTTGACGCCAAAGGTATACCGTACCGAGAGAGCACGTCATCTGCCTCCTCCATCTATGAGATATCCAAGAATTAAGAAATTTCGAACAAAAAACTACAGGCTTAACAACTTTCCCACCCTCCCTAGCTACTCTCAGCAGGGTTTTAAGGCACCAAATTTTCACAGTTTCCATTGTTCTCAATCAATTTGCATTCCAGGGAAACCTCAAGTGCCAAGACCCCTGTTGTGCACATCGGTAATTAATCTCGATTGGTTTGGCTTCTCCAACTGCCCACCTGTTCCTTGGAGAAATTTGAAACACCAACTGCTCGGGTGAGGCCTTCCTCCACAGCGTCCTTCAAACTCTCCATGAGGGCAGCATTGCTGAAAGTAGGAAATGGAAAGTGTATCTACATGTTCATAGTTGAGCAGGAAATCAGCGCACCTCAATTACAATAGCAAATTAGGGATACCCACCAACTCAACGGATTGGAAAGCTTCCTATACCTGATAGAGGTCGACTTTTTCCTTCCCTATTCTCTTCAAGCTCTCTCGCAGAGCAGCTAGTAATGACTTCCGACCCAACCTGAATCCCCCTCCTGAATTCACATTCTGCAACATCACTTCAATCGTTCTCTATGTCTGAAGACTTTCATACACTGCAATGCACTGATCATGCTTGTGACCCTTCAATCGGTTCTTCAAGCATCTTGAATGGAAAGTTAATAACGTTCAACGTTTGAAGCTTCAGGGCAGATATGAAAGTGCTCACCAACAAGAAAGTTTGTCCAAGGAATGGTGAAAAATTTAGTAGCCACGACTGGTGGTACATCTTGCTGATTTTTCATGTCTCTCAGAAATTTCCCCAAAAGTTGCTCTGAGGATGATCCTGACTTAATGTTCTGATAACCATAAACCTGCATCGAAATGTTCATACTGGCTATAAATGGGCAATCTCATTGTGACTGTAACATTGTGGAGCAAATTTCCAATCTATTCAATTTTGGCTTACGCTGAATTTGGAAGTATACCTCGGCGGTATCGAAAAAGTTTATGCCCCCTGCGACTAACTCATCAAAGGCACTCGCGATTTCGGCTTCGCCAAATGTGGTGCCAAATCCGCTACCAGGATCGCCCCATTGCAAAGTCCCGATGCCTAATCTTGAAACCTGGAGATCGCTCCTACCCAACCTCATGACTTCTGCTCATGTAAACTTTCATCGTGCCTCAGAACATAGTAATATTCACAGCCAAAAGCTCTAATAAAATTAGCTGATTCTAACAATGTTAACACTCCCAAGAAATGCGTTCCTCACCAGCCAAGAATGAACTACACTCGCGTTTCTGCCCGCCATGGCTTGCAACCTCAAGCGATGCAACTTCGAGTGAGAACAAAATCCCCAAAGGAAAAAAAAGAAAAACTCTGGCCACTTCACCTCAAGGGTTACCAACTTCACGGCCACCAAATTGTCCGCAAATTGCAACACAAAAACTTATCTTAGCAAACTTGGCGAGCTCTCTTACCAGTTGAGCTCTCTAGATTGGCATTCAGCGAGGCATTACCCACAACCCTTTTCTGCGAACTCGAATTGGAAGAACCCACGCCTTGATGCAGTGCCCTGAAGATGGAGACATGGTTCAAGCTTGAGGCTGGACCTGCAAAGCATGTACTCATCCTGAGCAGATGCAGTTCTACGACTCTCCCCGCGTGCAAATCCTAAGTTGCTGCCCACTTACTAGAAGGTCGTCGAAGCAGTTGGGTAGGTCCTCGATTGATTAGAACAAGCAGAAATTGATGAAGTTGGTCGTGGCTTCAAACAGGTTGCGAAACCATAGTGCACAGAGAGCTTAGCGGATAGAATGGGTAAAAGTGGAGCCACTCCTGTCCTCCACGTTTCGCCTTATAAAGCTACACGATCCACTCAGGATCCTCATATTTCGCCACACAACCATGAACCAGCATGTGATTGTTTTTGAGCTCATCTGTCGCACTGAGATGCACATCACCGAGAAGCTTTAGTATGACGAAGGAGATTGCATTTGACAAATGGAGCTGGGATTGCCGCTCTTGATCCTCACGCAAGAATGTACGTAGGTTCATTGGGAGTTGGCGTTCCTTACAAATGGGTCACCGATCCAAGGCTTCTACATACATAAATGAGATTACTGGCTAATATTACCTCTTAATGAAAATTTCTGTAACTTTTTCAACGTCGCACTTGGGCATCGATATGCGAAAACTGTGATTAGACATTGTGTAGGATTTGAGGTTTTTGGCAACATTGATTAAATGTTTTACATTAATTATTTGAATGATCAGTGAAAATAACTGTTTAGGAATTGATCTTAATTAGAATGTACCCAATTGTTGTGGAATCAAAAGGTTTGAGACAACAAAAAATTTAGTGGTATGAAACATTTAACCCTCCAATTAAAGTTGTCATAAGTTGCAAAAGAATACATGCAATCTTTTGAACCTCAAAAAGAAAACAAAATGGATCCTTCAAAATGAAATATTCGGCTCCATTCTTAAAGCCCCGTTCTCTGGTAGGCCAAACATTACAATACATAATCCAGCCAATCCTGAAGTTCTGTTGAGCTTGGCCAGGTATAAATTTGAAGGCCTAACCAGAAAGGCTAAAAGGGCGTAGAATTGAAGTGGGTATGCTCAGTTGAGGGTCTAAGTCAAGTAGTGCAATTGAGTTAAATGACCTTGAAAAGAGCGGATAAGCATCTCGTACTGAGCATGCTTGAGGTGGTACTTGGGGACACACTGTATGATACCATCTCATTACTAGAGGGAAATGCACTGGCCAACGAAGTCAGCTGGGCAGCAAATCTTACGCAGCTTGTTACCAACTTAGGCAGCAGAGCTTAGGCAATACCCGTCCAAGTGAGATCCCCTATACTTAGCACAACAATTGAGGGAAAGCAGTTCTTTCTCAATTTTCAAACACACAACCTAGTCGAAATCTCTACACAGAAAGAACCTGACAAGCTGGATGCAGCGAATTGACCTCCCCAATATATCATTCCCTACAAACCATAATCAGACTGCTATTTAACACTACCAGCCGTATTTGGCATGAGTTTCTGCTTTCGTCAAGTTCCCTTTAGCGCGGCGCTCCAATAACTCCATTTCTTTTGACCTCATATCATGCAAAAGGGTGCCAATTTGGTGCTTTCTTCGGTGTACCTTAGACGGCTTATCTTTACTCGAGGAAACCGGCTGCAACAACAAACACCGTTAATAAGTTAGAATATGGAGTTTAAGATGTCACTTTCATCTTCGTAAAACACACACAGCCGCAGAAAAAACAAACAAACACACATAGTGCTGATTTTCATAAGGAAAATGTTCACTTACTCCTACAAGTTTCCTAGATACCAATACGGCTAAGTCAAGAATAAGAATAGAAAAATGAACTTACAAGGGACCATAAAACGCTAATGACTAGACATGATAGTTATGATCTGCCTTCTGAGGGAAAGAAAAAGGGAAATGAAAAAGCTTCAGTTCATGCACAAATAAAATGACCAAAAGCAGAATCAAAACTTCGAAGCTTACCTGATAAGATGGCCCAAACGCAATCCCGGTTACTCGCAGTTGGTCCTCCCTTATTTTTCCGCTAGTCAGATCAGCTTGCTTGACCTCAATCACATTAGAAGCAGCCAATTTATCTTCTCTACCTCTTCTTCTCTCAGACTGCAAGACTTGTGCAACTGGATCAACAACCGGTGAAGAACTCGCTGCTGCATGGTTGGCTTGAGTTGGATGACTAGCGTAATATGGAACGTTCCCGGAATACTGCCAATCCTGCTGTTCGTAATGGCTATTGACATTATATGTTGAATGAGGAATCTCCTGAGCGGATGTGTATGCTTCCGTTGGCGCTGAATAGCCATATATATTGTTTTCGGAAGGCAGCTGATACACACACAAAAAATTAGAACACTTCTCCGACGCTTTTCTGTAAAATCTTCAGTAACTCTGATATCTTCAGAGAGCTCCAACAGAAAAATACAGCAGGCACCCGGTTCTAAGCCGTCCGAAGCTCAGAGAGTCCAGATACAAGGCAAAAAAAACGACACGTGATTTCACAAACTCATACATACAATCAGAAAATAGACTCTGTAATAAATAAACCCTAATCTATAAAACCCATGCCCTGATTATTGCAGGTGACAGCCATGCTTCTTCAGGCGCTCGCTCAAATAACCACCTTGTTGGTCTTGTCACATACACCACCCTCAGAAAATGGACAAATGAGACACTAGTTAATAAAGTTTTAAAAATTGGCAACATACCCGAGGAGCAAATGCGGTGCTCTGATCTAATGCATACGAGGAATGATCGTACTGAACTTGGGCTTGGGAAGCACGCGAATCGTTTGCTCCAGACGTTGTAGATATCCTGGAGTTTACAACTACTGGCTCCGCCTTCGGCTTAATATCCTCCGTTACTGACTTCGCACCAACTTCCATGACTGCACGACGCCCACCAGAAGCAGCACCACCTCCCAATGTGGCACCTGATCCCAGGCTGTTCTTGGGGGCCGGTAAGAGAGCGCTGAGACCACCTCCGCTCTTGATCATCGGACTGGGCTCAGCTTTTGCCTTCTTCTGCGCTGGTCTCCAACCATCATCGTCGTCCTCAAGAACAGACACATCAATCGGAGGTTTGAATGCCACTGGTTGCTTCTTCACTTTAGGTTTTACGTCGAGGGTCTCGACCTTCACCAAAGAACTGTCAAACTCAACCTTAGGAGGCGGAAGAGCTGCAAATAGAGAAGATTTTGAAGGGGGATTCCCGTGATTAGGGTTCCCGTCCGACGTTTCAAATTTTTCAGATTTCGGGAGAGGTAGCTTTGCGAACAGCGAGGGTCGAGATGATTCCTGGGCAGTAACATCCGCGGTAGGAGAGGGAGAGCTAGCTTCTGCAGACTTGGCCCCGAATTGCGGCGGGGACAGAGAAGCAAACAACGAACCTGAGGATTGTACAGAAGCTCCAGACCCAGAATTCCTCGGTGGTGGGAGGCGACCGAACAACGAAACCTTTTGCGGTGCATCGAAGGCCGCAGGCAAGCTTGGCGCTACCTCTACGCGCGGCGTTGTCTCCTCCTGCTCATCTTCATCGTCACTACCGTAACTTGCAAGGAGCGACTCCATCCTCCTCCCTCAGTGCTCCAAATCAAGCGACCACACACGTCCCGCTCTAATCTATGGCAAGAAACCCAAGGAAACCCAGAGCCTAATCAATCAAGTTTGATGCTCGGAATTCCTTCCTCGAAATCTGCTTGCGCATCGTCCGAAACTGAAAATCGGCTGCGGGACCATCTCGCAGACTGCCCTACCCTGCCAAGCAGAAGCCGCGTGTTAGCCCGAACGTATCCACACCCGAGTGGAAACGACATGGAAACTTTACTTTACTTTTACTTTTAACTACTTTGTACTTTAAATATAATGTTTTTCCTTCATCGCTCTTGCAAGACATGGGCGAGGACTTGACCACATTCTTCATTCAGACCAAATATTTAAGCAAAAACATGTGTTCTCAAAAGATAATAATGAAAAGAATCTCAAAAATAGAAGCTTACTTGATTCTACAAAAACTGTAACAAGAACAGCGAATAGCTGTGGATAAATTAATTAAGAATACATAATTTGCAACTAGTTATTAAAACATTCGATCCCTACAGTGAAGATTTTCAATAGGAGAGTGTTCTGTCAAACTGTGGAATATATGAACAATTAACTAAAAATTTGACTAGCACTACTTGTTTTGATGTATGAATGTGTTACATCATGAGTATCTAAATCTCGAATAATTTAGAATCTAAATTTTGTTTCAATTACTTTTAATAATTTAAAATTTAACTAATTGATTTGTAATTCTTGGGTTCCTTGAAAGTAGTCAAACCCACTAGTTTATGCTACAAATAAACCTTAACGTGATGAATGTACAACTGCCCGTATGTGTAAAAGTTCGTTCACCTTTTAAACGCTCTCTGAAAACTTGATGCACAGTGAACCATCATGGTGAAGAAAAGCCAAGTTTTTTGACTCATAAGAAGTATTACTATTCCTTGGGACTTAGATGATATTGCTGTTCTACTCACACTTTCTCCAATCACCCATCTGTACTGCAATGTATTTTTCTCCCCAGTAATGAGTATATTTCACGACAGGTAACATGTTGCCAGAGACTAAGAAAACAATTCATTATTCGTCCCGGCAAACAGCAGGATTTCTGTTGAAAATAATGTCCATTGTCAGTTATCTGTACGCAGCTCCAAAGCAAGTTTTTCGAAGAGCCAACACCGAATATCAGTGTCATTAATAGCATTATGGAGTATCCGTGGATGAATGCACGCCATGCGCAAGTGTTAAAAAAATAGAGGTAAACTACAATTGTGAGAGGTCAATTAAGAGACGGCTTTAGAAGAGACCACTGACCTCTCTGGACTGACTCTATCAACTGAACACTACCATTCAGTAAATATGGACTAAGGAAACCTCTATTCGTTGCCATACTTGAGGTTGTTGACATCGAACCCAGGCATGTCAAAAGACATGGAGAACTTCTCTACATCTTTCTTCAGGGCGGCGATCTCTTCGTTGTTTTCCACTCCCTTGTTGAATTCCTTCAGCAACTTGCCCCTCTCCTTCTGCACCTTCAAGGTAATGTTCACGGCACGCTCCAGAAAGTCAGCAATCTGCTCGAAGTCCTTCTCCTTCAGCCCACGAGATGTCATGGCGGGTGCACCTGAACGTTACACGTGATGACGTTAAAGAAAAACATTACTGTGAAAGAACTGCTGCGAGCTAACATGTATCACGCCACAAGACAACCACATAGCAATATTAGTTTACGTAGCTGCACTAGGTGTACATAGAATTAAACACGAAATTTCTTAACACGTAATTCATCTCGGCTTCATTCCAATTATCCAGGTGAAACAACAAATTGCACCTATAGATCTGAAGATGTATCCTCCTCCATTGCAAAGGCTGGATATAGATACAGCGAGAAAAGAAACACAACGATAAACCAGCCATTCACTGTTGAATCAGTCGCTTACCAACTCGGACACCACCAGGGGCCAATGCACTGCTGTCACCGAATACGGCATTCTTGTTCAATGTGATGTGGGCAAGCTCACACACTTTCTCCACCTTGTTTCCGGTGAGTCCGAGAGGTCGCAGATCCCACAAAACCAAGTGGTTCTCTGTGCCGTCAGTCACCATCTTGTAGCCCTTCTTCATCAATGCTTCTCCAATAGCCTTGGCATTGGCTTTGACTTGCTTCGCGTAAGCCTTGAACAGAGGAGTATCTACCTGCTTCAGCGCAACCGCCAAAGCAGCGATCTGGTGGTTGTGTGGTCCTCCCTGCAAGGAAGGGAAGACGGAGAAGTTGATCTTGTCCTCATAGTCGTAGACAGCGCCCTCTGGCTGTCCCTTCTTCGCTGGCTTCGGGCCTTTCCTGTAGAAGATCATTCCCGCACGGGGTCCCCTCAGACTCTTGTGGGTCGTGGTGGTCACCACATCACAGTAATCAAATGGTTGGTTCACTTCCTGGGCGGCCACGAGACCACTGTAGTGTGCCATGTCGCACATCAACAGGGCTCCGACCTTGTCAGCAATAGTCCTGAGCCGTGCATAGTCCCAGTCCCTAGGATATGCGCTTCCTCCAGAGATGATCATCTTCGGACGGAAGTCCATTGCCTTCTCCTCCAACTTCTCGTAATCGATGTATCCAGTCTCGTAGTTCACCTTGTAAGGCAAGCTCTCAAAAAAGATCGAGGTTGCAGAGATTTTCTTCCCACCAGATGTGTAGTATCCGTGAGTCAAGTGACCACCCGAGGGAAGGTCCAGGCCCATGATGCGATCGTGAGGGTTGAGAAGAGCAGTGTAAACAGCGAAGTTGGCTGGGGAGCCAGAGTAGGGCTGTACATTTACACCCCACTTCTCGCTGTCCAAGTGGAAGGCCTTCAATGCCCTGGCTTTGCACAAGTTCTCGATCTGATCGATGAACTCATTTCCACCATAGTACCTGGCTCCGGGGAGCCCTTCTGAGTACTTGTTGGTAAGGGCGGATCCCAGAGCTTCGATAACGGCCTGAGATGTGAAGTTCTCGGAGGCAATAAGCTCAATGCCCCGGCATTGGCGCACCTTCTCGTGCTCGATGAGGTTGTAAATCTCCTCGTCAGCAACCTCCAGAGACTGGTTTCCCCACTCGGCGACCTTGTACTCGACTGCCTCCTCACCCATGTTCCCTGTGTTGGAGTTGTCTGTCACCAAACAAAAATATATATCTTAGCCAGAATGAGAGTACGTGTAGCTAAACACCAAACGTCTTGTGATTCCCTCACAGAAGACAATGTCACCAAATAACATCAGTCTCACAAAAAGAC
The DNA here is from genome assembly GCA_036785485.1 of Physcomitrellopsis africana. Taxonomy (NCBI): domain Eukaryota; kingdom Viridiplantae; phylum Streptophyta; class Bryopsida; order Funariales; family Funariaceae; genus Physcomitrellopsis; species Physcomitrellopsis africana. The sequence goes on from JAWRVF010000323.1 coordinate 324,132, forward strand.
AAAAGGCATCAAGAGTAAAATCACAATGTGGAGGTATATAACATTGGACTCTGAGCTGAATAAGGCAAATTTTGGCCGGGGAGTGCCAGTAACAAGTCGATCCGACACTCAACATTATCGCTAGCAATAGAGAAACACATCTGCCTTTTCTAAATGTCGCCTAGTAAACAACAAAGCCCTCCAAAAGGGAAATGGTTAAAAGAAACAACCCTCCACAGCGAAGCAGCAATCACTAGCCCAACGGTTCCAAGAAAAACCCCTAATAGACAACCTATGCTTGCACATCGCAAAATCTCAACCGAGAGCAACTGACACGACACTATCACATAAAAGATCATTGAAAAAAAACAACCCAAAACTCCGCACCCAATCTACACAGCACACATTGACACCCAGGAAATAACCCACGCCTAGCCACATGAAATCACCAAAACCCAACCCTCTAATACCACACCATCAACGACACCCACATCATCAAAACATGCAATGCATCGGAGAAAAAGAAAAACTCACGATGTAACCGGATAGCATACCTGCGTAGCAAAAAAGCGATGCTCTCCGCAGCTACAAGAAGAAAACCCTGGTGTGAGGAGTCGAGACCAAGGGAGAAGCGGGACGAAGCAGACAGAATGACGCAAAGGTACACAGGTCCAAGGGGTTTAAAGAAGCAAATGTAGATCTAGGAGGGGAGGGGAGGGGGGAGTTGGGCGAGGAGGTGTGGCGGTGGGGCCTTCCAGATGCATCTGAGAGGAAGGGCTACTGTCCAGCCTGCTCGCTCTGCTTTAGGGCCCCTGGGGAGGACCTAATCTGGGCGAAATGGGCTCCACCCCCAGGGCCGTCCAGATTAGCAAACACCCCCTGTAAGTTGCACCACCACCTAGGAGCCTTGTCCCCACGATTCGTTTTCTTTGTCAACTAGCTCCTTCGGTATTTTCCCCTGTTTGTGCCGCATTTGCGAAAACGGGAAAAAAGCCCCACTTCGGAAGGGGAGAAACGGCGAAAGATGCCCATCCATACCGGTCCAACTGGTTTCACCTGGGTGCGTGATATTTTGATCCCGCTGAGTCACAGGCTGCTGGAATCCTACCACTGGGCTCCTCCTCTCCTCCACCGGCAACAGCAACTCTCGACGTCGATTCCAGCAGATTTTTCCACATCCGATGTGCACCCAATCCGTTCGTTTGGTTCCTTCATTCACCCATGTCGTCGTAGGTTTTCATCCGTTTTTTCTTGCTTGCTTTTGTCGAGTGTATGTGTGAGTGAGTGTGGGTTTCTTGACGTGGGTCCCGTGGTCCCATGCCACTTTGCAGGGGGGGGGGGATATATCTGTGCAAAGAGAGTGGGACGAATGATGTGCCGATCATCATGATGTTGTCATTTCTAGCCCCCGAATCCTCCGCATCGCATGCACTCAGTCCCACGCTGTCAGGCAGGCAATCAATCGGGCAGGTAGGGATGGAAGAAAGGGAGGAAGGGAGCAAGGTAGGGAGGGAGGCAGGAAGACAATGAAGGATGGCTGCGAATCAGTCAAGGGTTCGCTGCCACACTGTATTCCGAAACAAGCTGGAATATTCTATCCATCATCCCGTTTCATCATTCATCGAATGTTACATGTTCATCCATTCAACACCCACGCTTTCATTCATTCGTCATTCCATGCTTTCATCTATTCACACCTCTTTTGACGTTAAGCTCTGAGTTTTATTATTTCCTTTTTAAGTTTTAAAAATGATGTAAAATGATGTAAGTAAATGTATATCTACTAGCAAACTTCTTTGTTGGTGAGCAAGCAACTTTAGCAAATCATTCTTGTTTAATGATCACTTTTGATATTTTAGCTAAAATTAGAACTAATAATTTGCAGTGAGATATTTTTCTAATACAAATGTGTTGTCTTCTCCATGCTAATATGATGGAAAATGTCTTGTAGATAGATGTCCTTGCATGGGCATTAAAGCAAATTCAAATAAAACTCAATACTGCAAAAGTTTTGAAATAACCCTTATGAAACATTGAAGTCCTTTCTCTACTAAGTTATATTTCTATTGCATTTGTTTTTAAACTTTTTAATCAATACCACTACTCCGTTTTATTTTAATTTATTATATTCAAGTTATGATTTAAAATTAGCATTTTTTTTTGTTATATATCTTGTTACCAATTTTTTTAAAATTTAATATATTTAATTGCAATAGTATTTGTGGTTGAAATAACATATCCTTTATTTTTATCAATTGTTAGATAAAAGCAATGAAGTAGATTGTGTAATTTTTTTTTTATATAATTTTAAGTCAATTTTTGAAACTTTAAATTATGTATATATATATATATATATATATATACATTAATAAGATTTCAGATACTATGACTGAATGCAATACAATGTATTAAATGGTATTGTTTTGTTTTTTTTTTTAAAACAAGAATTTAAACTAACCAACTTTAACACTACATCCATTATAGTTACCTATTTACATCCACATATATAATATTTAATTGGTCAATGTGGATTTTAAAGTTTAGCTCAAAAAATAAAAATATTATAATCACATTCAGGTCACATTGTTACTGTTTCAATTAATTTCATAGCCATCCTAGCATAAGTGTTCAAAAAACTTTGTTTTATAGAATTATTTAAATTATACTGGACCAATTAAATTTTGATCAAGTCTCAGATTTGACATTGGTTGAAAAGAGAAAGTTTTTATATTATTAAATTTTTTAGACTTATTCCAATAATAATAATATTTAACAATAAATATTTGATGTTACACTTTAGTATTGATTTTAAAAATTAAATAATAGTAATTATTAAAAAATAATATAAATTTAAATTATCTTAAATATATTAATTTTTTAAAAAAATACTAAATTAGTTAGTATTCATTATGTATTTATATATATATATATATATATATATATATATATAAAATTTAAAATATGTTATGAATAATTTATTTGTATTTATTGATAATTTATTTTTTATTAAATATTTAGGAATTTATAATATTCTTGTTAATATATATTCATATAAATATTTACTATGTAATTTTGTTATACTTTTAAAATCTTAGTATTATTTGATTTTTTGTAAATTAATGATTGTAATATGTTACCAATATGTAGAATTTATATTGAAATAGCATCTCTATTTATATTATATTATTTTTGGACACCTAATTAGATAAATTATGTTATGAAATATTATATCAATGACAATATTTAATTAGCAACTATAAAATAAAAATTAATAAAAAGATAATACTTAGTTAGTAACAAGCTCAATTACAAGATTAGAAACTAAGCATTAATTATATTATTTTAATTATTTTAATTATTTAAATTTTATTATCATTTTTATTATTATTATTATTATTATTATTATTATTATTGTAAAAATACTAATTCTTTACCTCCAATAAAGCACCTAAAGTTTACAAAAGTTTTTACAAAATACTTTAAGAAACTATAAATTACAATAAAATTTTATAAATATTTGATGAAAATATCTAAAAATCCATAGAAGACTTTCAAAGATTATCATATATTTTTAGAAATTTCTAAATTATTATAAAAAATCTATAACAATTTATTACAAATTCAAAGCTACATATTATTACTTATCAAGGTAATTTCTTCTTCTATTTGCAACAAGTTACATAAAGAGATTTAATTATGTATATTTTGTGTAATATAAACTTTAAAAATATTTAAAAATACTTATAGTACATTTTATAGATACCTATATTATTTAAGTGGTAGAAATAAGTAGTTGTATGTAAAAAGTTACTAAAACAATAAATTAGATAAATAGTATCTTCTTGCAAAATATTGTGAAAACTTCCTAAAGTTGGATTATATCAATAAATATCCTTAAATATGCCATATAGTTATAGTAAAATCTTTTAAAAAGTGTTGTTGATCTAAAAAGCTTTATAGAATTTTCTGTATATATATATATATATATATATATATATATTCTTATTCTAGAAGTATTGTGGTTCTAAAAATTCTTTCACATAATCTTTGTAATAGCTATTATATAAAACAACATAATTAAAGCAACCTTTATTCTTATTAATGCTTCAAGTATGCTTTAGTCTTGATTTGAAATTATCTAATTTCTTTGCACTTAGAAACAACTATTGTAGAATTATACTTTATTTATTTATTTATATTCCTATTTATAATTATATTAGTTATCTTTTAATGAACTTATAAAGATTTATATTTTTGACAACAAATAATATATTTTTATTCTTATTCAAAAGATAAATAAACTTTATTAATTAATAACCATATCAAAAAAAATTGGTGCTAAAGAAATTAAAATTATTATTAAATTTAGATTTAAAAAGATATAAATAAATAAAATTTGATTATTTAACCAAAAACTTAATGCCATCAACCTAATATAATTTACTTAAGATTTGATTTAATTAATTCATTGAAAGCTTTTATTACCAATTTTCTTATAATAGAAATATATTTAATATTTGAAGGATCTTTTATATCTTAAGAATATTTATATAATAAAAATATTATTATTTTTTTATAAATTTAATTATAGATCTAAAAATTATAAAAAAATCAAATAGAAGATTTTAAAGATTCTTAATAATAATTAATAATAATCAAAATATATTTAATAATATATATGTATATATATAGCTGATATTTTTTATTTTTTATTTTTTATTCTTTTATTCTTTTTCTCTCTCTTCTCTCTATCTTATATATATATATATATATATATATATATATATAGTACTTAACTTGGTGGCAAGATTGTTTTTAATACTACTTCATTAAAATTGTTTATATTATGTGATTTTTTTCTATAAAAATGTTTATTTTAATTTATTGAAGTAATTTTTATGATACTTATTAATTATATATAGAAAATTAGTTTAATTATATAAAAACTCCTATGCTTATTTTATGATATATATATATATATATATATATATATCAAAAAATCTAAATAATTTAATTTAAATTATAAATTTATTATTTTATCATTATTATAAATTTATATAAATTTAGTAATTATCAATATTTAATAAAAATATACCTTAATAATTTGTTAATGAAAATATTGTTTACTTTTGCAAATAATATCTTAGTTATTTGGTATAGTTTAATTCCTTAAAAGATCACACCTCTTAAGTATTATTTACCTTCTATAGTACTTAAATAGTGTTGTATCTTAATAATATATAAAAAATAAAATACAACACATTCTTCTTCTTAATTCAATTTAACATGATATTAGAGCAAGATTTCAAATAAAATTTTAATATGAGTTCTATTAAAATTTCAACAAAAAAATCCTACAACTCTACTTCATTTAATATTACAAAACCACAATATTATAAAACCAAAAAAATAATCTACAAATTGATGCAAGCATTCTATGTATGTCATTAAATTATCAAAATGTTTTGATCTCTATAAGAGATTAAACTATAATCATTTAAGTTTTGATTACCTATTTATTCTAAGAAGAAATGATAATAAAAATTTGGATAGTATAATTAAATTTTCTTCTTCTATATCTATTCTTACCATGAAAGATAAGCCTTAACAAAATAAATTCAAAAATTATTCTAAATATCAATATAGGTCTAATATAGGACCAAATTATAATAGATACTATTTAAATAATAAATCCAAAATTAAAGATTTAAATTTTTTACTTAATCTTTCATATGTCTTTTTATAATAATAATAATAACAATAATTATTATTAGTATACTTATTCAAGATCTTATAGTTATAAATCATTAGTATGTTTTTATTATGGCAAACCAAATTACCACATAAAAGATTGTAAAAATAAAATCTTTAAGAAAGGTTGTTTTAATTAAAATTCTAATTATAATTATAAAAAAAATATTATATATAATTTTTGCATATAACACTCAACTTATACACCATAATACTTAGATAATTAATAATTGAGCTATACATTATATGGCTTATAACAAAAACTTATTTTTTATTTATAATTCAATAAATATTAGATAATATGTATATATCATAGATGGTACAATCCATCATATATAAGATATTGACAATATATAAATTTTGTCTTCAAATGGTATCCAAAAGATTATATTTGATGTGTTTTATGTATCAAATTTATAATATGTATATTTTTTAATTAAGTAATTTATACAACCTAGAAAAAAAATTATATTTAAGATATCAATTCAATTTTATATGATTCCAATAATAAACTAATTGCTTATTATAATTTTTTTAATGATCTTTATATTCTAAGTGTTAAGGACATATACTTCAAAAGTTCACAAAATCTTCTAAAATATTTTAGAAGCTTCTAAATTAGTAGAAGTTATTTGAGAAGCTTCCTAGTTAATAGAAGGAGCTTGAGAAGCTTCTTAGTTTAATGAAAGTTGTTCTAGAAGCTTCCTAGACAAGAATACATATTGGAATCAAGGCTAAACAATTCTTCAATCTTGACAACACATCTCTTGGAGTTCTAGCTCATATTTTTTTTTAATATTTTTTATATATTCATTTAGATAATTTAAGTCCTTATCAATTTCTTCTTGAAACCTTTTCTAGTTCAAGTTTCTTATTTTGTATTCTTGTGTTGTTGACAATTTGTTGAGATTGCCTTTATTTTAAATATTAGAGTTAAATCCTTCTTGTTAAAGAGTGGATTAATTTTCTTCTTGAAAGTATACTAGCACTTTAGAGGTTGTAGATTATCTTCTTATAAACTCATATTTCTTTTATCATAATATTAGAGTTTTATCATTCTTGTGAAAGAGTGGATCATCTCTCTCTTTGAAGGTCTTAAGATATTTTAGAAGTTGTAGATTATCCTATTTTAAATTGATATTATCTTCTTAAAGATTTATTTTTTTTATCTTTTAAAATGATTAGAGATTAAGATATTAGTATGATCAAATCTTTTGAGTCTAAATTAGATACCATCATAAGCACTCTTACTACTTTATCTGTTAGGACTACGGAGATTGAAAGGATTATTGCAAAACTTCATAATTATGCAGCATCTAGAGTATCTCAATTTAGATTGTACCTACTTCCAACTTCTATGCTTCAAGATACAATACTATTTATATTGCGCCAAAAAAATCCACTTGTTCAATAATATAAAGAGCCTTTAATTAGTCTCTTGAAGAAATATGATGATATGCGTTAAAAGTTCCGAGGATTTTTCAACCAAATTTGATTCACAACGGTTCTACAACGTGATACTTATTCGATAGAAGAATCATTAATTACATGGTTGGCACCTTGCTTATGGAGCAAGCATTATCATAGTTTGTTCTCTTGTTTGAAAAGAGATCACCAATTTTAAGAAACTTTGAAGCTTTCATAGAAGCACTTGCAAAAGCATTTGGAAAATATGACAAGACTTATTAAATAATAAGGAAAATCCGAATACTGTGATGTCATGTAGTGACACGGCCATTAGGTGAAAGAGAGAGAGAATAACTATATTATATAGGAGCTCAAATAGAAATATTTGAGCAAATTTATCTTAAAATTATAGATAATAGAGAAAAAAATAAAAAAAGATTAAAAGACTAATGCTGTCTTTTTATAGGAGAGGTTTCTACTTATTTTGTATGGCCATAAATAAGGCAAAATAAAATATATTAGACAAATAAATAATATGGGAATCATTAAAGAAGAATTAAGAATAGATTTGAGGAAGTTTTATGTCAAAAATCTCAAAATAGATACCCAAAGAGGACCGGTTATGAGCTGGGGTCTGAATTAGATCCTGAGGCACAAAACCGCATGCCTATGGCGAGTTAGAAGCTCTTTGGTAGATCAAAAGGTGGGATTAGAGAGCAGACTAGAGGATCTTTCTTTGAGCATTGATTAGAAGTAATTTGAGTTTGTAACAACTTTGTAAGGGCTTTGCAAAATTAGGGTTGATTTTGGTGACTCTAATTTTTATGAAATATATTGGAATTTACATTTTTGAGCATTTTGTGAGATTGGTTATAGATCTATGGCTGAGATATTGTGGATTGATGCATATGATTGTGCTTATAGGGTGTTATAAATTTGAGATTGATCTAATGGTTCAATCAAAGATTATTGAAGTTTTTGTGGATTAGGATCTTGCAAATTGGGAATTGAGGGTCATTTAGGTTTTCTAAGATTTCTAGCAATCTATTAGTTAAATTGGAATGAAATCTATATGTATGTGTAGAAGACTTAATTTTTAAGATTTTTTAGAGTTTGACTAGAATTGACAAGAATTTAGTTAAGATTTATTTTAGGATTTGTTAGGATTTGACCAGGGTTGATTAGGATTTAATTAAGATTTGTTTTAGGATTTGTTAGGATTTGATCAGGATGGACTAGAATTTAGTTAGGATTTTTTTTAGAGTTTGTTTAGGTTTGACCAAGATTTACTAGGATTTAGTTAAGGTTAGTTTTAGGATTTGTTAGGATTTGACTAGGATTGATTAGAATTTAATCAAAGTTTGTTTTAGGATTTGTTAGGATTTAATTAGGATTGATTAGAATTTAGTTAGGATTTATTTTAGATTTTATTAGGATTTGACCAAGATTGACTAGGATTTAATTAAGGTTTGTTTTAGGATTTGTTAAGATTTGATCAAGATTAATTAGGATTTAATTAGGATTTATTTTAGGATTCATTAAGATTTGTTAGGATTTATTTTAGAGTTTGTTTGAATTTAATTAGGATTGACTAGGATTTAGTTAGGATTTATTTTAGATTTTGTTAGGATTTGATTAGGATTGACTAGGATTTAGTTAGGATTTATTTTAGGATTTGTTAAGATTTGATCAAGGTTGATTAAGATTTAATTAGGATTTGTTTTAAGATTTGTTAATATTTGACTAAGATTGATTAGGATTTAGTTAGGATTTGTTTTAAGGTTTGTTAGGATTTGACCAAAGTTGATTAGGATTTAGTTAAGATTTGTTTTAAGATTTGTTTGAATTTGATTAGAATTAATTAGGATTTAGTTAAGGTTTGTTTTAAGATTTATTAGGATTTGATCACCAATAATTAGGATTTAATTAGGATTTAGTTAAAGTTTGTTTTAGGATTTATTAGGATTTGATCACAAATAACTAAGATTTAATTAGGATTTATTTTAAGATTTTTTAGAATTTGACCAAGATTGACTAGGATTTAGTTAGGATTTATTTTAGGATTTATTTGAGTTTGATCAAGATTAATTAAGATTTAATTAAAATTTATTTAAATTTGATTAAGATTAATTAAGATTTAGTTAGGATTTGTTTTAGGATTTGTTTGAATTTGACCAGGATTAACTAAGATTTAGTTAAGGTTTATTTTAAGATTTGTTAGGATTTGACCAGGATTGACTAGGATTTAGTTAGGATTTTTTTTAGGATTTGTTAGGATTTATTTTACGATTTGTTTGGATTTGATCAAGGTTGACTAGGATTTATATAAGGTTTGATTAAGGATTATTTAAAGATTGATTAGAGAGGTTAAAACCAATTATTATTATTTCTTTTTATCTTCTATAGCCAGGTGTCTGGAGCATTCTTGAGCGAGACTTCACGATATACGACAACAATAAGGGGCGCGCTTTATATCAATCTATACATTTGATTTTAAGCAACTAGCATGTGACAATAATTGGGATGAAGAAGCCTTGATGAGTTATTTCTATTAGAGATTAAAAGACAATGTGAAGGATTTATTATTATCACTTCCAAATCCACAATCACTCAATGAAGCCATTAACTAAGTTCTAAAATATGAAAATTAATTGTTTCAATATTGGCAAGATCAACGTTCATGGACTTGAATAAGACAACATGTAATTCAATATATTTTTACTGCATTGGCAAGTTATTTGAATTTATGTTCAAAAGTAGAAGATATGCAACTTGAAGCAATATGTTTTAAACCTATTAGTCTACAAAAAAAGAAGCGTTGGATGGAAGAAGATCTATGTTTGTATTGTAATAAAGAAGGCCACAAGGCTCATAATTATTTGAAAAAACAAAATCAATGCATCATGAAAATCAAAAGTACAATTATTCAATAAAACAAAGATGTTTAGCCATAATAAGGATTGTGCGGCTGGATAATTCAACATTACAAAATTATTTAGGTTTTTTTCTTTTTGCTCAACATGTTTGTTGTTTTACAATTCTTTTATATTTTGGTCCTCAAAAGTTTTAGACAATTACCTTGTTAGATTTAAGGTGTCTGCTTGTTTTTTAGATGAAGCATTTGCTAAGATTTATAAAATTCTTCTAGTATAAAAATCCAAACCTGTTCATATAGAAGTAATAGATAGACGATCCTTATCTCCTAGTAGTGTCATCCATAAAACAATGCTTATAGAAGTGTCATTTGTAGACCATAGTAGTCAAATTCTGTTCAATATTATTAAGATTCGTTCAAATCATGTTATTCTTAGATTTTCTTGGTTGAAAAAGCATGATTCATCTATAAATTGGAGGTCACAAAGAATGACATTTTTGATAGAAATCCTTGTAAAAAAAATTTGTAAAAAGTCATGAATTGGTAAGCTTTTATTTGTTGGAATAAGGATCTTTATTTGTTGGAATAAGGGCCTTTACAAGATTAGCCAAAGAAAATACACCATTTGTTATTTATGCGATTCCAATTAAAGAAAATATGGCTTCATTAATAATTATTCTAGAGTAATATAACAAATTTCAAGATGTTTTTCAAAAGAAGAATGCTAATATATTACTAAAGCATCAGCTATATGATTGTACCATAGATCTTTAGGAAAGAATGCAACCATCTTTAGGCCTAATTTATAATCATTTTCAAAACAAGCTTTCATTTTTGAAAGATTATATTGATGAAAATCTTATAAAGAACTTCATCAAACATTTAAAGTCTCCAACAAGTGCATCTATATTCTTTGTGAAGAAAAATGATGGTTCCTTGCATATGTGTGTTGATTATTGGAGATTGAATAAGATAACGGTAAAGAATCATTATCCACTATTGTTAATCTTAAAACTTTTGGAACAACTTAGCCAAGCCAAGATTTATATTAAGATAGATCTTTGTGGAATATATAACTTGGTATGGATCAAGAAGGGAGATGAATGGAAGACCACATTTTGGACAAGGTATGGATATTTTTAATATAATATCATGCCCTTTGGATTAACAAATGCACTCACTACTTTTTAACATTTAATGAATAATATCTTTCAAGAGTATCTAGATATGTTTGTAGTGATCTATCTTGTTGATATCTTGATCTATTCAAAAAATTTGAAAAAACATAAAAAACATATAAAGTTGGTATTACAAAAGCTATGAGATGCAAGTCTGTATACCAAGCTAGAAAAATGAATACTTTATCAACCAAAGATTGAATTTTTGGGATACATCATATCTATTGAGGGTTTGATAATGGATCCCAAGAAAATAGAGGCGGTTATACAGTGGGTCATTCTGAAGACAATAAGAGATGTACAATATTTTCTTGAATTTGTCAACTTCTATCAAATCTTTATTAAAAATTACTCTCAATTTGTTGCGCTTCTTACTTGATTGACATGCAAAAATAAGTTGGAATGGGGGCTTTAAGTAGAAAAGGTTTTTTAAGATCTCAAGACAATATTCACCACAATTCTAATTTTGGTACATCTAAATTTTACAAAGGTATTTTATATGGAGACTAATATGTCAAATTTTGCATTAGAGGCCATACTTTCACAAATGAATATAGACAATAAATTCTATCATATTGTAATTTATTTTTAAAAAATTTATATTATTAAAATTAATCATAAAATCTATAATAAAGATTTTTTTATTATTATAGATTATTTTCAAAAATAGCATCATTTTTTTGAAGGAGCAATATATCTTATAATTGTATATACAAATTATAAGAACCAAGAATACTTTGTATCAGTTTAGATTCTTAATTGTCATCAGACTTGATAGAATATGTCATTATTTCAATTTAATTTTGTTATCACATATTGATTTAAGAAGCAACAAAGGTTGTCTGATGTTTTATTAAGGAGATCATATCTTGTATCAAGAATATAAAAAATAGTGTTAAATCAATAATATACAATTTTATTAAAACCAAAGTAATATTATTTGTGCGCCACTATTATATTGGTACCTATTGATTCTAGTTTTTTAGTTAAAGTGCATATTACAACCACTAATGATACTTTGGCCCTTGATATCAAAAGTCGCTTCAATAAAAATATTGACAAGTTCAAGCTTAAGAAAGACCTTTTATATTTTGAAGAATATTTGTATATAACAGAAGGACCAACACAACTGCATGTTCTTCAATCTTACCATAATTTTTCAACTGCGGGTCACTTTGAATTTAACAAGATCTTAAAATTTATTTTCTAAGATTTTTTGTGGCCTCAAATGTAGAAGGCTATGAAGGACTTTGTGCTCTCTTGTGATATCTGTTAAAGGTCCAAGAATCCTTGACATCTCCTTTATAGACTTTTATAGTCCTTGCGTATTCTAAGACAGTCATAGTCTTCTATATCAATGGATTTTATTACGGATCTATTACCATCCAATTCATTGAACAAAATCTTTATGGTGGTTGATCGATTTACAAAAATAATTCATTTTATTCCTTATCAAAAGATTATTTTTGTTGAAGAAATGGCAAGGCCTTTTTTAACAATATATATTAATATTATGGCCTATCAGATGATATCATATCCAATTGAAGATTCCAGTTTGTATCTAAATTTTAGAGATGTCTTTTTGAAATATTAAAGGTATATATTAAACTTTCTTCAACTTTCCATCCTTAAATTGATAGCCAAATAGAATGAATTAACTAAGTTTTGGAGCAGTATTTATAATACAACATCAACTATCAATAAGATGATTGGATCTTATATCTATGGTTAGCAGAGTTTATATATAATAATATTATTTGTTATTCAACTTAACAAACACCATTTTATTCCAATTATGGATATCACCCGAAGCTTTATCTATAGAGTACACCAAAGAATATCAATTTAGCAACTAAAAGATTTGCAAAACATCTATTACAATATCAAATAACCTTGAAGCTTCAATTACAAGCAACTCAAGATATTTACAAAGCATATGTAGATAAATTCAAGAATCAATTGCTTGATTTTTATATTAGAGATAAAATATGGCTTCTTCGACGGAACATCAAGACCAACAACTATATAATAAGTTATACTATCAGAAGTTATGACTATTTTCCATCCAAAAGCAAATTAATCCAGTGATATATCATTTGGAACTACCATCTTTTATAAAAGTATATCCAATTTTCCATGTCTTTTTTTTGGAGCCTTATAGAGTCATATATTTAAAAAAGAATATAATAATCACCACCTAATATTAAAATAAAAAATCATGAAGAATATGAAATTGAAAAGGTGCTTAATTTAAAATGAAGGTGGAATAAATTAGAATATTTTGTTTATTAGTATAGCTATGATATTAATAAATGCACATAAAAATTGGCCAAAAATTTCACCAATGCACCTCAAAAGATATAAGAATTTCGTTGACTCTATCCTCACAAATCCAAACGACTTTTGATAATAACTTCTTAATGAAGATTGGATTTGAAAAATATATATAAGAGAGGGAGAATCAAATCAAAGTCTTCATCAATATATAATCACCTATTCCAAGATAGAATAATATTGTAGAAGCAAATTTTGACTTTTTACATATGTAAGAAGATTTTTGAAGGTATGAGCTCCTCTTAGAACTTGTTACTAGAAAAAGAGGTGATGTTAGGGACATACACTTTGAAAGTTTACAAAATCTTTTAAAACATTCTAGAAGCTTCTAAGTTAATAGAAGTTGCTTGAAAAGCTTCTTAATTGATAAAAGGAGCTCGAGAAGCTTCCAAGTTGGTAGAAGCTATTTAAGAAGCTTCTTAGTTTGATGGAAGCCGCTTAAGAAGCTTCCTAGATAAGGGTATATATTGGATTTGAGGTTGAAGTGTTCTTTAGTCTTGACAATGCATCTCTTGGAATTTTAGTTCACTTTTTTTGATATTGTTTGTATACTCATCTAAATAATTCAAGTCCTTGTCAATTTCTTCTTGAAACCTCTTTCTAATTTAAGTCTCTTATTCTATATTCTTGTGTCCTTGACATTAGGTCATTTTTTTCACCCACATGAAAACTTTGATAATAAATTAGATATATTATTTTTTAAAGAATAAATTATATTGATTTCTATATTAAATAATTTAATTTTATATTGGCATAAATATCTTAGCTATATAAGCATTAATAAACAAATATTTAGTTATAGGTATCAATTTAATTCTAACAATTCTAAGAATAAGTTGTTCACATTGATATTTAAAAAAAAATTACTGTTATTTTTATTGGCTATTAATGCTTTATTATTTTTTTTTAATAATTTTAGCTATTAAATAAAAATTTACTTATTAAAATTAAAAATTCAAGAATTTTCTAAATTTAAGGATTATAAAACTAATATTAAGAATTATATTGAACATAAAAATTAAAATCTTATAAAATGATAGTAGTGGTAAATATACATCTAATGAATTTATTAAATTTTATATTGATAATTTAATATAAAGACAATTTACAACCTCTTATACTCTTGAATAAAATAGAGTCTTTGAATGCAAGAATCAAACTTTATTTGATATTATTTTGAGCATACTACACCATTCAAATTTTAGTCTAGTTTATTAAAACAAAGCACTTTTTATTACTACTTACCTTTAAAAAGAATTGCCTACAAAAGCTCTTTCAAATCAAATCCCTTATAAACTATAGATTAGACATAAATCTAATTTAGCTCATCTATAAATTTTTGGATATATTGCATATATTTTTGTTCTTAAAGAAAGAAAATAGATATTTGCTATGACTAAGAAGATCATTAAATATTAGTCTTTAAGCTATATACCTCAAATTAAAGACTATTGTTTATAAGTCAAATCTAATAAATCTATAATCATATCTTGAAATGTTATATTTTGTGAAGATGATTTTAAAATTCTCTCTTTTAAAGATATTTCTATTAATTCTTGTGATTCTAATCTTGATGATTTATCATTATTATCTAATTACCTAAAACCAACTCTAACTTTTATACAAAATTCTATTATAAATCAATCTCAGCCTCTACTTCTCCTACAACCTATGATGCTTGAAAATCATATCCCTTTACAACCTCTACATCAACTTATTGATTCCAATATACTGTCTCAAATTTTATTTAATATTAATATACTAATAACTACTCTAAGTACAAATAATTTTACTTGTGAATAAAATATTTCATAGTCTTTGTTACAATTATATATGAGTAAATATAGTTGAGACCTAAATCTTGATATTAATCACAACTCAACTCAAGATTCATCTCCTTCTTTACTCTCTTTATTTTAAGGCAGTTCTTCTCATTTTAAATAAGAATGTAAACCTCATGACCAACTAATTAATATTGTAGAAGGTAAATCCTTAAAGACAAAGCATAAATTAAAATCATAGTTTAAATAAATTCTTTATTTAAAAATTTAATAATAAGATAAGATTCTTTATCTTATTAAAAAAAACTTTAAATAGCCCTTATTCTAAAGAATAGTAAGATACTATCAATTCTAAATTTTATTCTTTATTTAAGAATAAAATTTAGAAATTCACACCTTTATCTTCTAATTGTACTCATGTTGGTTGCAAATGGCTTTTTAAAACCAATCATGGTTCCTAATATGATATAATAAAATAAAAATCTTTCCTTGTAGCTCAAGATTTTTTTTAGTAAGAAAATATATATTAAGTAAAAACTTTTTTACCAATTTTGAAATCTTCTTCTTTATGCATCGTTCTTGCCTATGCTATCCATCATGGATTATACATCCATCAATAGAATGTATGTATTTTATTTTTGAATGGTCACTTAATATAAGAAATATACATGATATTATTTAAAAATTTTGAATTATTTTTATAATTTTTTTTTCTTATATTGATATTTGTAGTAAAAAAATTTGATTTATAAATTAAACAAATAATCTTCTTAAGCTTGGTATAAAATATTAGCCTCTTTTTTTATTGCAATTAGATTCATTCAAATAGATTTTGATTCTAATATTTATATTTAAATATGTTTATATATATATATATATATATATATATATATATCCTTATAATTAGCATTAATAAAATTTAACTGATTATAAATGATCCTTGTATGATGCTTATCAAAACTCAAGAAGTTCTTCCTTTTGAATTTAAAATAACAAATCTTGGTCTAGTTAATTATACTATAATATTAGAATTTCAAGTAATATACAATCAACAAGCCAAAATTTTAAATATTTTTTTAAACTTATTATATTAAATTTTTACTTAGTAAAATTAATATGGAATCTTACAACCTTGCTATAACTTCTATAGAATCAAGTTAAAAGCGATCAAAAGATAATTACTCTCAAATAAATTAAGAATCTAAAGAGATGCAAATTGTTTCTTACAAGAATCTTGTTGGTTCCTTTATACATACTTCAATATACTCAAGACCTAATATATCTTATTCAACAAATTTTGTTACTCAATATCTTTCTAATCTTGATAAAAGAATTTAGAATTTTCCTAAATGTATCTTAAGATCTTTAAAAGATACTAAAAATTTAGGCTTATTATATAAAGGTTTTTATATGGCTTTTATCCTTAAAGGCTACTCAAATGCTAATTGGGCTGCTAGTGTGGATGATAAGAAATCCACATTTGAATTTTTTTACTTGACAATTATGTTGTTAGTTGAACCAACAAAAAAACAAGGTTTTGTTGCATTAAGTTCAACTAAAAGTGAATATATAGCCATATCCAAAGCCTCTACAAATATTATTTGGCTATATAAGCTATTAACTAGTCTTAATTGCCTTCAATAATTTTTAATTATTTTACACTCAAATAATCAAAGTGCAATTCAATTAACTTAGAATCCAAGGTTTTATGATCAAAGTAAATACATTGCTATTTAGATATAATTTGTTTGAGAATAAGTGGCTATTGGTGAAGTTCAAATGACATATATTTCTATAAGTGACATAGTAGTTGATATCTTAATAAAGAATCTTTCTTGTGACAAATATTATTATTATATCAACTTAATGTGGCTTAGATTCTCAACATGATTTAAAATAAAAGAAATATTAATATAAAAATTTATATAGATGTTTTAAATTAGAAAAGATATTAGATATAATTTAATTATTTTAAAGTTTATAATTCTTAAGTATTCTTCATATTCTATACTACTTAAGTAATAATGTATCTTAACAATATATATTATAAAACACAAAATATTCTTATTCTTACTTAAGCTTAATATTATTATACTTTAAAAATCTAAAAAAACTAAAACAACAAATATGTCTTATTTTACAAAAGATATACAAGATAAGATTGTATGCCAAATTATAAAAAAATATGAATTCTCACCTTTGGATTATTCCAACATTATTTAAACAACAAAAAAAATTGATCATATAATTAATAATATCTTACAATCTTTTAATTACATATTTTAAAATTTTCTACCAATAAAAAAAATTAAATAAATTTTTAATTTTTTCTTTTTTCTTTACATCTATATAATACAATATACTACCAAAATGACAAACTACCAAAATATAACACATTGTATCTAATATGCAAAATGATATCAAAGAGATTAATAGTTCAAATCCAACCATAAAATTACAACTATAGAACCACAACTATGAAATCACAACTATTGCCCAAGATTTACTCCTTCAGGAACAAGGAAAAAAAAAAAAAAAAAAAAAAAAAAAATCTTATTCAATACAAAAACAAAACAAAAACAATATCACACAAATTGTTCATGATACAAAGATCATTGCATTTGAAACAACTATTCAAATACAACTACATCAGGCAACAAACATCTAATCGAAGCATATGATGGTCCTAGTACTAAAATTTGAAACACTTTCCTCAGTATCACTAACTAGTGCGCCAGACAAACTAATCAAATGAATACGCCACAATTATGCCTCGCCTTACAAATCAGAAATAAATCCAATCCCTTCACTTGAAAACGCCTTTCCCCGTGCGGGATACAAACCTACGACACCAGTTGATACATCTATATGCTAGTTGAGAAATAGTGATTACTCCCAATAACTCGATTAGTGCTCACACCCAAATTACAGAAGCCGGATAAACAAACAACCTGCACAAAAAGCAGTGAGAATTGACGCATGTTTCAAAATGTTAGCTGCTGCTTTGATTTTTTCATGGTTCCTCAGCCACACTGGGAAGCTCGGCATGACTTGTAGTGAGCACAAGGAATTGCAGAGAGAAACGACGCACATATCAAGACACATTCCCTGCTTCATTGTGATTGAAGCTTCATTTCAACAGCTCTACCAATTCTTACTGCTTGCTCATCTACATCGACATCATCTTTTGCAAACTTAATGCACATGAAATGGTCCTGATCTTGCAGACCAGTGAATGTAACAAAGGAGAGGGAAAAACAAATGAGGACCCTGCTGTTGATAGATGAATAGCTGACACGAAAGTTGAGCATGAGTGTGCCTTCAGCACCAGCAACTCTCACAAGTTAACCGATACATTAGTATTGTAGAGAGGAAAGTAGGTTCTGCAGATGGCATAGTGAATTAGCAAAATGCTCGTAAAGCAATACCTGAAGTTGGGTCACTTTGGTCTGTGGATGTGCGCCGAGAACCTGAATGATGAGTCCTGCGCTATCAAGCACAGGTTTATCCCATGCGGTCTGGAAAAAGGAAATAAAAGTTGCAAATCTTGTAGTCTAAGATTGGTAAGCCTTTCGATTTGAAATTGCAGCAGTGTTACACAAGTCAATATGGGGAGGTTGCCGATAACTCTAATACTCTCTAGTGTATTCGCTAACAAAGCAATAAGAACGGGAGTCGTGAAGGTCCAGCTCTATAGCGAATTCGTAAGATGGAGACGATATGTGACCATGAATACCTAATGCAAGTCGTCTTGCACTGCATCCCACGAGGACGTGCGGTCGCTAGCTACCTCTACCCACAGAAATAGCATCACCAAGCAACAGGTTTCTATATTATCAGGCTTCAGGAATGAAAGAAAATCCATCAAAAACAATGCTGATGAGAGAATACCGGTAGGAACACGTTTGGAACGAGGGCTCTGAAATGCCGAGAAAGGGACCCATGTCGCTTTTCCTCCACCTTAAGGACGCATGATTCTTCCTCAGCTTTTCAAGAGAATCGATCGACCGCATCTCTTCCGTCAACGTCGCTTTCCTAACTGCGCGTGGGACCGCCCGATGCGAAACAATCAGCAATCTGGGAAGCCGCTGCAAATCCCCTAGGATAAAACTGTAATGCCGATTAGGAGGCGCACGAAAGCCTCGAGTGGCAATGGCGACAGCCCAATTCCTCCCCTTGATACACCTCAAATAGATCTTTCCACAAATTATTGCCAGAAACAAGTCGACTTATTTGCCCTCGAAATGCCCCACGCGGTTGCCAATACAATAACCTTTCTTCACAATGCAGGGGTCAACCCTGTAAGCCAAGCAAGGGCTTCAAAGCTAGCACAACGAAGCAATGATCCCTCAAAATTCCTTGTTGAGTTCGAGCAATATACGAGCACGAAAAGCTTGCAGAAGACATACAAACTCAACTTTGTGCTGGTCTTGACAGCGTCTTGCGGACTTGAGAGTGATGTGAAATAGCAAGCCCCATCAGGTAATATTGTATGTCATTGCAATCATGTTGTAAAAACGCAAGGATTGTTTGAAGATCTTAAGTTGCAAGGCACTCCTAAAGCACGAATTTAATAGAGAAGATTTGAACCAGAAGAGATAAATTCACTTAAAAGCTCTGTTCCATGGTGCTTGCCAGACCACCAAAGTGAAGGTTCTGCAAAGACATGGTGGGTAGCAGGACAAAATTGCAGTGGCAACAAAGGTAGTTATATATCCGAATACCTGCGACGTGCAACTACGAACGACTTTCGGTGAAGCTGATTCTGTGCACATTCGCCAATTGTAAAAAAAAGACTTTACCAAAATTATTACTTCCATGATATGCCAGAGGAAATGTTCCAAGGATACTGAAGCGCACATTGAAATTAATTATAATAACTAAATACTTACTCGGAGAGTCTACACAAAGTTATGGTAGGCGTTTCAAGTCTACAGCTGTACAAAAGTTTATATGATCGCGGCCATCTCCAAAACTGATCAACTATTGCATCGACTACACAAATTCCAATACAATCGACGTACCACAAATTGTAGGTGCTGTTGATTCGAATCTTTGGCTAATGGCAAACATTTGCAATAAATGCTGAGGCAGATGAATTCATCATTTGTCGCACAAGGTTTGCGTGCAAACCTCTCACGCCCCCTCAAACTTGCAACAAACGTGCAATCCACAGGCGGAAGAAGAAAATAGCTATTTCTTTGAATGAGTTGGAAGCTCTGACATGGAAGGAGGGAAGTCCTCGAGGGATTGTGACAGTGGTTGTGAGGCGTCTGATGAGGAATTACCCGTCCATGTGGTAGGATGCTTAAAAGAAGGCGGTGACTGCGAGAGAATATCTGTCATGGGCTGAGAAAGCTGCTCTGAAGCTTCTCGCTCCGCTGCTTCCTTGAGCTCCATTTCTTTCAAAGCCCTTCGCCCATATATGGTTGCAGTTATTGCCGTTGCTGCCGCAATACATGCTCCCACAATGTTGTAAGCAATTTCCAGGGGGGTTATGTGCCTCTTCTTGTGTTTGATCTCGGCCAGTGTAAACAACAATCTCCCACTGCAAAAATTAATCGCAATCCAGCTCAGAACCGGGACGATGGAAAAAGAAAACAATCCAAACGAAAGACTCCATTTTAGACTGACAACACGACAGAATAAATATGGCAGGAACAGAAACTGATAATTTGCTATTTGCATCTTCGGAAGTTTTTCTTTTTTTGACACGATCTAAATCAACAGCGTATCAAACCAAACATTAGAACAGGCAGTATACAAGAATCTTCTTGAATTGCACACTACAAACAATTGCAGGTGTCCTAGCCAAGGAATTGCTCCAAAGAGACTACACTTGGTAAAGATAATAAATAAGTAAATAAATAAATAATACCTGTATATTGTAATGAAAGCCTCCGGAACCATTCCACATATGGAACCAACGATATATGGGCCATATTTTATGTTGGTAACAGTGATGACATAATTGAACAAGGGGTAAGGAAATGGGGAGACCCGCAACAGCATTATTGTCCGAACTTGTTGAAACCAACCCCCTTGTTCAGCAACTCTTAACACGGCTGCCTTCTTTGGATACTTTGTTAGCCACATCTGGAGACGGATACAAGAAACCTCAGAAAGGTGCGGAATCCACAAATAGACATGTAATAGAAGAGACCGGCTGCTCCAAAATCAAAAAATACAAATGTGATTTCGACAAGGTAATAAAATTGTGTTGATACAAGCATGTCATAACGAGGACACACGAACTGACCTGTATTCGATCATGCAACAGCCATTGTCCAATGAAGTAGGGCAGGGTCTGACCAATCATGGTTCCTGACATAATGATCAGAAATCCTAATCCATAACCAAACATCATGCCTGATAACCACATGGAAGGTCCTGATGGAAGGATAAACATGGGAAATATTGCAAGTGAGCATACGAGAACCACCGCCAAAACAGGCTTGGAAAATTCGGTAGACTCCCATATCATCAAAGGTATAATAACCTGCACGGAAGGAGAATGCATATGAATTTCCTTCATATTTATACTGCATTTGACAGTGTAATCCACAAATGACATGAAAATTCTAGTTTTTATCAGAGCGCAGAATAATTAGTAAAGTAGCTTACCTTGTCTAAAAATAAAGGGGCTAACCAATGGAGAACTACAGCCGCAACACCAAGGAACACAATGGCAAGACAAATGAGTCCCATCCACCAACACCGCCGACTCTGCCAAAATCTAGGCCGAGGACGCTCTAAAATCTCGAATTCCTCCAAGTCGTCTCCTTGTTCCTCTGCATGTCCAAGCTGACGATACGCTGCATTGTCTGAACCTCCTTGAAGAAGCTCCATGTTCTCAAACAAGTCACTCCCTTTCGGGGAATCCATTGAATTGCTCATCCTGGTAGCCTGCATCCAGATGTTGTTTACGTGATTGTGACTAAAGACAAAACATTTACTTAACGTAACCGGTATGCAGGAGCATTGTTAGCAGCGGCGGAGTCACAACCGATCCTGAACAAAGTTGTGATAAAACCCTACCTTGAGCGTAGAGGCCTCACTGCTCAAAATCAGGAGTTTCTTCAGTGTTGGATAACATTTCCCTTCTTCGACAAAGTTTTCTTCAGACGAAGGAGTTAATCAGATCGAATTCTTAGTCAAGAATCCATTTACAGCGCAGAAAATGCCCGCCAGAACGCTCTTAAGCTGCTAAACAAGATAATCGCAAAAAGCTAAAGAACATCCAGGCAGAACTTCTGCGGCATAATCATCTGTGCAAAGTCAGCGAAATCACTTTGTAACACAACTGGCATTACGAGCGACGACAGACTTACTTCTGGCAGGTTAGAAAGTGGTGAGGTATTCGCATCCACAACTTCGATAATCTCCTTCAATAAACTCGGAATCAGGACTTTATTACCCAATCAACGTGAGACTCAAACGCCATTTTTGCGATCCTATCTAAAGTCAAATGTACTCCACTTCTTCACACCATCGTGCGCCTCACAAAACAAACCCTAAACCTTCGCACCACGCGCAAACTACAACAATGAGCCCCCGCAAATCTCAAAGAACACAACCACAACCAAACGCGCTTGAAGCTGCTCTGCAACCCACTGATCACCACCACCTGTCAATTACGTGCACATCAATCCTTCCAAAATACGATATCTACTCCTCTCCTGCATTATCGTTTACATGCGCGATCCATCTCTTATCCCCCCATCGCAACTAAATCCATCCCGTGTAGTCCAATGTCACTGGCCTGCTCACAAACGCCACAAACGCCACAAACGCCACAATACTTGCTCCCGAAACTCCAACCTCAAGTCACGCAGCTGTTTAACAATTCGACCATTTTCCAAATGCACTTCTAAATGCACTTCCAATTTTCCGATTTAACAATTCGACCATTTTCCAAATGCACTTCCAATTGCACGAGCATAGAGCTTGGAGTACTAAATTGACCATCAAAGGTAAGGCAAGGCAAGGCTAAGCAGGTCTGTCCCTCACAACCGAACACGTTCCAGCAACTGGTGTTCCGGGGACTTGAATATGTTCCTTCCTTCGACTGTTCCCCCACAGCAAGTGATTCACATCTAGGTATAGAAAGCTGAAACCCTCAACGAAATCCGAGATGAATGCGCGCATAAATAGAAGCTTTGTTTCCTCAGAATGAGTGCGAAGAATGCGGATTGTTGATTACATTATTATTGGCGGCGTCACGAGGCGTCGGAAGTGATGGTTGATACCCGTTCGGGCACTGGCGCGTGGCGGAAAGTGTTACCAAATCCAGCCTGGACGACGATGGGTCTATTTTATACTGCAGACAGACAACGTCGTGCTGCGGTAACCTTCACCATTTATCGACCCACTACGTGCCGACGAGAGCAGAGGGCTCAGGGCTCGCTCTAATATCGTTGCCATTTCAAGTGTGACGAATACTAAATCCTACGCATTCTCGTGGAAATGTTGTGTTGTTGAATAAAAGTTTCCGATTGCTCCATGTACGAACCAGATAACAAGAACGTGTGCATTTGGGAATTGGGTACCTTTTTGTTTAAGTGGTTGTAAACATGTTCTAGTCGGAGTAAACCAATCTAATGCAGACAAAGGAGAGTGCAAATTTTAGACACTGGATATAATTTGCTCATGATATTGTTACAAAATTCAGAGTGTACATTGCTAGTCGGAACTACTGAAACAGACTAGCATAACAACGGGACCGGAGTTTTCGGTAGTCGGATGTGATCAGTTCTCGCGTCGCACGGCGAGGGACGGATTCTCCTCCTGGGAAGCGGGAAGAAGGACAAGAACGTCATGAACTTCAGATTTGGACACCACACCTTGATCTTTGTCCATGGCGTAACAGATGTACACTGTATCTATAATGTTGCTCAGGACTCGCACAAAGAGGACGAGTACCAAGAACACAATTAGCCAACTTAGAACAGCTGCGATCAGCTTCTGGTCCTTCGCTAGGCTTGTTGAAAGAGATAGAACTCCGTATATCTGCACACAAAGCAAAATATGAATACATGTCGAGAGACAAGACCACCATTCCACACCTTGGTGAAATGCAAGAATGAAGGAAAGACGCCTTATTGACCGCTTAGATACACCCCGAACTTGAGAGAGAGAGTGCGCTTGGGCTCAACAGTTATGCCCCAGGTACAAGAAAGAACATGGAAACAGGACGCTGAGCCAAACACGGAACTTGTCTTACCAGCAGTGCATATACTAAAGTTAGGACGAATGTCACCATGGCCAGAAGTCGATCCGAAATAATTTCCACAAGCACTGTTGATAGCAAATTCCTCTTCAAAAGATTATATGTCATGGTAGCTGAATTACAGAAGCTTTCTCCAGTAATGGCTGCAAAGTTCGTTGTGAATCTGGTGAAGAATTCAACAGCATCGAGAATCGACTGAAGACAAGCACGTACAAAGATAGCAAGTGCGCTCTCCTGGGTTTGTTCATTGTCCGTACTGTTAGCTGCACCTCGAATAATTCGAACGATTGCAACGACAAGGCCAGCAAGGCAGGCTGTTCCGAATGATGGCCCAAATGCAACACTGAATCGCAAATGGGACGTTACAAAACATAGTTAGATGGTGCATCCAGAAACTCAATTCAGCTTGAGACCTCATATAACAGAAACACTGATAATTTCGCTCTTCCACCCCCAATGATGTATGGAATAGAAAATGTTGAGAATTCTATTTCAGAGGTATCAAAATCAGAAATGTACTCCAGATTCGCAACATGAAAGAAAATATTAGTCTAACGTACCTCAATGCTCGCTTTGTAGAGTTCATGGTAGAAGATCCAGCTTGTGCGAAGTACCACTGAGAGACTGTACCACTGATGGTGAAGACCTGGATTTGGGCCATTATCGTCGAAGACCAAAGAACGGAAAATCCGGAAAGATACATGTAATATGGTACCCATGAAGCAGTCTGCCAAACACAACATGGAGTGCCTGTACCCCTGGCACATTGAGTGGTTCGGCCCGCTAATACGTCTGGATTAGGCACAACTTTCCCATTTGTGTAGGAATACCCTATGAAGATGACAAATGGCACACAGAATGCAACTAATACAAGTGATAAACCAGGGAGAACAAATAGAAGAGCAAGGTTTTGATGTAAAGCCTCAGACGAAGTCTTGACTACCCGTATAGTGAGTTGAATACGGTCCCAGTTAGAATAAATCACATAGATCATGAGTGCACACATGAGAAGAATAATCCCAAATAATATGTACTGTCCTGCGGGGTCAAACTCCTTAAGACACTCTTCACTACGCTGACAGAGGATGAACCAAGTCAGATTAAGAACTATGGGGAGAAGGACGATGAGGGGTAGAGTGGCATATACAAGCTCCTTCGTATACACCCGTAGCAGGAATAGAACCCCCAAAGCGAATGGACCACTCAGAACAAGAGTTATACCCAACGTGATCCAAATCGGTGTTGCAGAAGGTGCCCTGCCTGAGAAAAGCAAGTTCTTCAATCTCTGGGGCATGATGATATACGCAATCTGCCATTTGGCATCGCTAGCTTGCATGGGCTCTAAAAGCATACCTTCTGGAATGGAGCAGGTTTGTTGCTTTGGCTCATACTGGGCGGTCTCAACCCATTGATACTCAGAGTTGGAGTGAACCACTCCATAGATGCCAAAAGCTACTGATATAACAATAAGCAGTAGAAAGATAATAGCGAAACTGACGTCCTGGAAAGGTCTGACACCCACATTGTAGCCGAATACAGTTGATCCTTCCTGAGAAGAAGGTATCGACACAACAGAATCCGGTTGGTTTTGGTAACCCCTCAATGTATAATCTTTCTTGTCCAGTAATGGCTCCTCAATTCTATCACCTTCGATGTCGTCGTTCCTGGAAGTCCCATCCTCAAGACCCATTTTGCCGTGCTACTTTTCAATAAGTCTGCAAAACAGAACCTGGAAAACCCAAGTTACAATAGAGAATCTCTTCCTACATACTCAATATGTACAGTATCCATGGTTGTCACTAATTGCATGCTTCACAGCCTGTGGTAAGTCGGCAAGAAAAAGGTTGGAGCTGAATTCGTTTAATATAATCGTAGTTAACTGACATTGATGTTGTATATATTAGAACCAATCTTATGCTAATGCACCCAATTAACAAAGGAAATCTCATCAACAGCCCCTTGCCATCAGTTCATCACCAAAGCAATACAAGCAATATGATCTCCACCATCCTCCAAAATATAAATAAATAAATAAAAACCAACACAAAAACCCAAATAGCACATTGACTTTTTAATTTTAAAACTATTTAATTATCATACAGCAAATACCGTCACATCCTCACCACTTTACAAGAAAATACCAAGCCAATCTACTCATCACGACTGCCAGTTGTAAGAAAACTCACCTGATTAAGCCGCAAGAAGGACCCTAAACAGCAACAAGACGGATAACACAGCGAAACAGAACGAAATTAGACAACAACTCACAACATCCAAGACTGTGACACTTCATTGTCTCCCAGGACACCACCAAAGAGACGAAAGAGCTGATTCAGTGCACTGAGCAAAAAGACACGAGTGGCAGAGGAGGTGAAACGCAACAGTGGAGCACAATACCGCAACCCTAAACACAAAGCACTTCTAAAGTGGCCATTTGCCGTCCTGTCAATCTGAGACAGTACGGTACTTAGATATCGACATGGAGCAGATAGACATGGAAGTGGACTGGAGGCACGACGAATGGAACTCACGGCGGCGAATTTTTCCAACGAACGGGTCCCTTAGTCGATCCTCGACACAGAAGGTTCATCACAACGGTAGCTCTAATTGCGGCACTTCTTCAGTTCAGACGATGGCTCCAGGGCACGATACTCTTGTCTGCGCGAGTCTGGGTTGATACCCCGATGTTGCCCGTCCTCACATCAGGGTATCTGGTTTTAGCGTTATCCGTTCCGGAGGGTTCCATGCTGTTGATGCTGACCTGTCAAGACGTGTGAGAGCATGTTTCAACAACAAAATGAGTGGAATTTTGGTTCGTGTTGGGTTTCTTGTTGACACTTCTCAAAGTCAACTTCTTACGTCTTCGAACAATCTTGATATTTGAGACCTTGTTTATAAAATTATATATTTATTTGTTTATTTATTGACTTTGTAAAAATAGATCTTTTGACAGATTTGAGCTTGAACTTTGTTGATGAATTTAACTTTTTTGGATTCCTATAGTTTTTTAAAGTATTATTCATGAAATTAGAAATTATCAAAAAATTCTTAATATTTTTTTCAATAATTTTGCAAATATACTTGTATAAAGTGTATGTATAAGTATGTTTTTAATGTAATTTTTTTTATTTATGAAAATTATAAATTATGTCTAAAAAGATACATAATTTAAATAATAGAACAAAAATCTATTAAATTATATATATATATATATATATATATATAAATTAATTTTTAAAATTTTCTATAATATCTTATATAAATATAGTATATTATCTTTGTGATTTTTATTTTTATTAATATTTATTGTTGTTATTGATGCCTATAGTTGTGAAAAATATCCATATTATTTGAATAATAGAAACAAATAGAATTTTTTTAGATTGATAAAATATATATATATATATATATATATATATATATATATATTGTAAACTATTATGAAAGTTTTATAGACAAAGATGAGATCTACAAAGTATCTTTACACGCACCATATGACACTTCTCTTGAAGGTTATTTAGATTAAGGAAGTTATAAAAGAAACATTTTTTTAACTTGGAAACTTGTCTTATAAGTTGTGTGGTGTTTAGAAAACTTCTACATGGCCATTTTGATAGCTAATGTGTATATATATATATATATATATATATATATATATATAATATAAGAAGATTACATAGCCTTGAATTAATGTGTATATTTATATATATAAAAATAAAGACGAATGCTTCTTATATATTCTAATTTTAATTCAAGGCTATGTAATCTTCTTGTATTTTATAATATCCATTATAATTCCTTACTATCATAAAATATTTATCTTCTTAATCTTTTTTTTCATATTTTTACTTACACATGTAATGTCTTCTAACAAGTATAAATAGATTTATAACTTTGCTAATAGTAAGCAAAGAATATTATCACCTGTTATTTGATATAATTAAAAAAATTACAAAATTGATGTACTTGATATTTTTAATATAATATTTAAATATAATTTAATAATGATGATTTCAATATAATATTTTATTTTAAAATAAAAATAAAAATAATACTTTTATTTTTAAAATCTATTTACATTATGATATAAAAATTTCATATATTAATATATTTATATAATAATATTTAATCTTTTAAGTTGCATTGTTAATACTTACAACTAACATTCTTTTGCTTAATATATTATAATTCAAATTTGTTGCTTCTATAAAGTTATATCCACATTCTAATTTATTCTTCTAAAAATTGCAATATATAACATTATGAATCAAACTACTTATTCCAATATAATAATCTTGAGTAGAAAAAAAGTTAATCATAGTAATTATTTATGTATTATTTATATTAAATTATTATATAATATAATATAATATATTAATTAAATTTCTTGTAAATTATGATTGATTGATTTTAAACAATTAACAACAAAATCCAAGCTTGGTATAGAACCTATTTCCTTGTATTGATTCAATAGGTGATTAAAATTAAATATATAATATATTCAAAATTTGAATATTAAAAAACATAATTTTAAAATTATATTTGGCAAAGTTGTCATTGCATTAAATATCTTTTATAATAATCTATATAACAATTAACTTAAAAATATAAAAAAAATTTAAATTAAAAATAAAATAAAATTTTATAATTACAAATTAGATTTAAGATTTTATGTCTAAAGAAAAAATATCTAACCATCTTTCTTTTTTACTTGCACAAAAGTATATTAAATTATAAAAAAAAATTAAAAAAGTTTATTTTATTTTATTTTTATTTCTAATTGAATTAAATTAAATTAAATTTTTTTATTGATTGTGTATTATCACTTGTATAAAAAATACAAATATTTTTCTAAAATATCAATTCTTTATCTTAACAACCACCTCTTTTGTATAATTGTATCACAAATATAAGATTTACTCCAATAATTATTTAAATAGAAGTAAGTAAAAGTAGGTTAATTTGATAATATCTTATAGAGAAGCTTCTTAGAAGCTTCATAGATACTGTTTCACTTTTATACATGTTTATAGATTATTGACAGGTTAGAAACTTGGCAAACAAGTTAGCCACGTGGTGCACATATAAGAAACTTGTCTTGCAAGTTTAACATGTGTTTTACAAATTAGACACGTGTTGGAAGTTATATAGAATGTCGCCATGTAGTTCTTAGATAGGTAATATATATAGAGACAAGAGTGAAGCCTTCTTCACTCTTATCAACGCCTTTCTTGTTTTTAGTCTTGTTTCAAGGGTCTCTAATCTTCTTGTCTTTGGCAATAGCCATTCTAGTTTTAATATTATTCTATCTTTGAGTGAATTTCTATTCTTTTAAGTGATACAAGAATGTATTGACATTTTGTTCTTTTATGATTCATATCCTTGACAATTTGACAAGAGAGAAGGTTTAATATTCTTGTTTTATATTTAAAAAGTAAGTAGATTTTTCCACTTCTATTGTTGCGTTTGAAGGTTGCGGACTACCTACTTTTAAATTAATATTTTTTATTTTTTAATCTAAAATTTTTCTCTAAAAGAAAATAGATTACTTTTCTTTGTAGAAATTTTTATTAAAGGTTGCAAATTATCCTCCTCTAATTCAAATTGTAGAGTTATTAAGTTATCTAAGATAGAAGGAAAGATCATGGATGTTATACTTAGCAGAAGTAAAAATAAACTTACAACTATTATAGATCTTCAGAAGTTTGTCAACACTCTTAGGATGAAAATTTCATGAATCACTAATGCCAATCATAAAAGTACTATTCCTACGTTTATAGAAGAAGTCTAGAGCCTATACCAAAAAGTTATACAATTGAAGAAAGCAAATAAATCAATTTTATAATCAAATCCAACAAGTCTTGCTTCTACAAGCATAAAGTAGGCAAAGATTAATATATCTAAAAAGTTTGATGGAACAAGATCAAAATTCTAAGGATTTCTACAACAAGTCAAGATATATCTAAGATTGCATCTTTTTTAATATCCTAATAGATTTACTCAAGTTGGATTCATAGATGCATTTTTATTTGAAAGTACTCTTTATTTGTATGCACCTTTGATGAAAAAAGATTCACAACTCTTTTATGATTTGAATTCATTCCTTAAAGTGTTTATGGCCACATTTGGAGAAAATAATAAAAAAACGATAGTAGAAATCAAATTTTTATCTTTACAACAAGAATCACGATCAGCCACAATATATGTTGTAGAATTCTAAAACCTTACTTGCAATATGGAGTAGAATAATAAAGCCTTTATCAATCAATTTCATTATAGATTGAAGGATAATGTCAAAGATTTGTTATTAATAATATCAAAAGCGGACTCCTTAGAACAATTTATTGCTCAAGCCATTGCATGCAACAATTGATTATTTAAAAGACGTTAGAAATATAGATTCAGATGGAGAGAAATGAGTCAATTAATGACATCAATTCC
Source organism: Physcomitrellopsis africana (assembly GCA_036785485.1). Taxonomy (NCBI): domain Eukaryota; kingdom Viridiplantae; phylum Streptophyta; class Bryopsida; order Funariales; family Funariaceae; genus Physcomitrellopsis; species Physcomitrellopsis africana. The sequence continues at coordinate 355,107 of JAWRVF010000323.1, forward strand.
TAAGTTTTTATAAACTTATTTTACTAAGCTAGAACCAATGCAAATTGATATGATACATTTTAAATTTCTCACCAAACAAAAAAAGATTCAATGTCAATAAGAGGATTTGCACTAATATTATAAAGAAGCTAAGCACATTGCTTAACATTGTCCAAAAAAGCAATGCAATTATAAAATGAAGAGTATGGTTGCTAAAGAAGATAATATGTCAGAAAATGAGTTTTTTTCAATTACAATAGGGACCGTGCAATTGGAATCATGTATAACACCTTGTAAAGGTCCTATTCTCTCTTTAGATCCGTCACTTTGTTTTACAATAAATATATTTTTAGGACTTAAAAATCACAAAGTCCTTGCTTTGTTAGATTCAAGAGCCTCAACTTGTTTTATAGACAAAGATTTTGTCAAAAAATAAAAAATACCTCTAGTTAAAAAAACTAAATCCGTACACATAGAAGTTATAGATGGTTGTTTATTGCCTTGTGGAGATGTTATCTATAAGACTGTCTTTTTAGATGTAGCAATTAAGAGACATAATAGCATAATATTATTTTATATGATTAAATTTTCTTTCAACCTAGTTGTTTTAAGATTATTGTGATTAAAAAAATATAATCTTTAAATAGATTAGACTTCTTATAACCTTATTTTTTTTTGTAGTTTAATCCAAAAATCTAATAGTCAAGTAGACATATATAATTTTAATATATCCAAATTCTTACTGATAGGTGCAAAAGCTTTAATACATGCAACAAAAGAAAGATCATCTTTTGTTATATATGCCACATCCATTTCTAATGTTAAAAAGATTACAAGTGGTATTCCTAGTTAATATCAAGATTCTTAAGATATTTTTGAAAATAAGAACGTAGATATGCTTCCAAAGTATTGACTTTATGATTGTTCTATTGATCTTCAAGAAGAAACTCAACTACCGTTTGGACCAATCTATATTTTATCACAAAATAAGTTAGCTGTATTAAAGAAATATATTGACAAGAACTTAGCTAAAAATTTCATACGCTATTCAAAATCTCCAATAAGAACTCCTATCTTATTTGTAAAGAAAAAAAATGGATTGTTGTAGATTTGCGTAGATTATTGCGGATTTAATAAGATTATTATAAAAAATTGATATCTTTTATCTTTGATTTTAAAACTTTTTGATCAATTCAACGAAGCAAAGATCTATACAAAAATAGATCTATGAGGAGTATACAATTTGATCCACATTAAAGAAGATTATGAATGAAAGACTCTATTTCAAACTAGGTATGGATATTTTAAATATAATATTATGCTTTTTGGACTTAAAAATACACCAGTTGTTTTTCAATATCTTATAAATGATATTTTTTATTAATTTCTCGATGATTTTGTTGTCTATTATTTAAACAATATTTTCATCTATTCTAAAAATATAAAAAAATATAAACTTTATATTTGTCATATGTTACAAAAATTTATAGATATAGGATTATATATCAAGATAAAAAAGTATATATTTTATACTACTCAAGTTAACTTCTTAAGATATATCATTTCAAATGATGGTCTTAAGATGGTTTCTAAGAAAGTCCAGATAATTATGGAATGGAAGATTTTAAGAACAATAAAAGATGTGCAATATTTTTTAGAATTTGCTAATTACTATCAAATCTTCATTTAGAAATTTTTTCAAGTTGCAACTCTATTTACATGCTTAACTTGTAAGGACAAATTTGAGTGGAATAAAGAAATAGAATCCTTGTTTAAAGCTTTGAAGGCAACTTTTATTTTTGCACCAATCTTGTATAGCGTCAACTTTTTCAAGGCATTTTTTAAAGAAACAAATGCATCAAACTTTGCTTTGGACATAGTATTATCACAAATAAGAACAGATGACAAACTTCACCTAATCGTTTTTTATTTTAGAAAATTTTAAGCAATAGAGATCAACTACAAAATCTATGATAAAGAATTTTTTACGATAGTGGATTTTTTTCAAGAATGGCATCACTATTTTGAAGGCGCTTCTAATCTAGTCATCGTATATACAGATCACAAGAATCATAAATATTTCTTATCAATATGCATGTTAAATTATCATTATGCTAATTGGAGCATGTCTTTATCAAGATTCAAGTTTATTATCACTTATCAGCTAGAAAAATAATAAGGTCTGTCTGATGTTCTTTCTAGATGTTTTTATTTTGTATCCAAAAAATGAGATTTAGCTTTTGATCAATAAAGAACGATCATCTTAAATCTAGAGCAATTCCATCTTTGAGCAACAAAATCAATATTGACTGTTGATTCAATTTTTTTCAAGCAAATTTAGTTAAGTATGTCTTCAGATCTTTTTATTCATGATATTAAGAATAATTCATCTAAGTTTGATAATACATCCAAGTTTGAGTTTAAAAACAATCTGTTTTATTTTGAAAGATGCTTATATATTTTAAAAGATGAAATACGACTACGTACTCTTGAAGCTTGCCACAACTTCAATGTAATTGGATATTTTAAATATAATAAGACTTTAGAATTAATATCAAGAGATTTTTGGTGGCCTCAAATATGGAAGGCTATTAAAGAGTTTGTACACTTATATGACATTTATTTAAGATCAAAAACTTCGCGTCATCAATCTTATAGACTTCTCTAATTATTATTTATATTAGAAGAACCTTGATTTTTTATTTCTATGGATTTTATGTCAAGGACAAGAACTCGATGAAAGCAAATAAACATATAAAACTTCTATTAAAAAAAATAATAAAATAGAAATAAGGAAATATGTATATTAAAAGAAACTAGAATAGCTATTGCCACAAGGCAAGAAAACTATAGACTCTTGAATCTGGACTAGAACTAGGAAAAGAGTTGAAAAGAGTGAAGAAGGCTTAACTCTTACCTCTATAAATACTATCTAACTAAAAACTATGTGGCGGTATTTTATAGGACCTCCTACACGTGTCTAATTTACAAGACACATGTCAAATTTGTATGATGAATTTCCCACATGTGCGCCACGTACTTCACTTGTTCCGCAAGCTATCAACATGTATGACATATGGCTAGCTTATTCCACAAGCTACCAATATGTGCGCCATGTGGTTAGCTTGTTGACCAAGTTTCTAATCTACCAATCACCTATAGACATGTATAAAGGTGATTCCACATCTATAAAGCTTTTAAGAAGCTTCTCTACCAAATATTATCAAATTAACTTATTTTATCTACTTCTATTGATTTATATTAATTAGGTAATTATTGAAGTAAATCTTATGTCCGTGACATTATCCTTCGTTCTAAGAATGAGTTCTATGAGGAGCGGAGATTATATATTAAAAAAGTCTATGATACGTCAAATTGTGCTTGCTACATACTCTGATCTTTGTTCCCTTCAAAGGTAGTTAATAGGTCCTTTCAGCCATCGATAATGTTCCATACCAGGACGAGAGGACCACCCTAATATTTGATCATTGTTAAGGCCTTCATAACTCCCTTCAAAGAAAATATTAGGAATACCATCAAGAATAGTTCCTACCTCTAAAATTATCACCAAACATTGGAAGTCTCTTCCAAGGTCGTGATACCAAACACATTGTATTTCACTATCAATCCGAGGAAAGACATGTCGTTCTTGAGGGTCTCTATTCTGTCGTCTTGAACATTGTGATAGTCGTAATGTCTCGTCTGGTAAATTAGCAAATGATGGCTCTTGAGCTGAATTTGCTGGTTGTTGATCCTCCATCTCTTTAGCACAAACAAATCTAAAAAAATAACAAACAATGATATAAGGTAGGATGAAACTTTTATAGAACTTTCTTTATTTTATAGCAAAGATTTTCTTGATTTTTTATCTTAGATTTGATAAATGTCGTCGATGAAATGTATTGACTTTTATTGATGCATTTGCTAGATTCTTAGATAGCTCCCATGTGCATTCACTAATATCATATCCGTGCTAATGCACAAGATATTCTAGTCGATTTTGGCGCTGCCTTGAATCTAAAATCTCTTCATCCTTGAATTTTTCATCATTGTCCATTTTTATAAGAAGCGATGGCATTTGTCTTCTTCTTTGTATATCCATTGTCTTGTATGATTTGAGTAGTGATACCTAGAATACAGGATGGATCTTCATGGACTCCGGAAGGTATAATTGATATGCAATTAGATTAATTTGTTTAGAAATAGAAAAAGGTCCAAGCCTACAATAATCCAACTTATCACAAAGATAAGTAGTCTTGATATTGCGATGAAGTAACTATACCTTGTCCTCCACATTGAATTGTGGTTGTTCCTTGCAATACATATTTGTATTTGTTTTTTGTCATTCTTAAGTTCTTTTAATTGCACCTTCATTATTGCATGTAGCTTTGACAAACGATTTATCAAATTTTTTGTTGTTAGATTATCAACTTTTGAAAAGTCAAAAGCATCAAGTCGTGGGTGGTAACCATAATTGGCAAAGAAAGGTATTTGTTGCGTAGAAGAATGTATTGTATTATTATAAGCAAATTTTGTCAATGGCAAAAAAGCTATCCAATCATCTTATTGGTAGTTGATGGTACACCTTAATTATTGCTCTAAGACTTGATTCACGCGCTTTGTTTGTCCATCAGTTTGAAGATAAAAAGCTGAAGATAACTTTATGTCCACTTTTAAGATTTTGAAAAGGGTTCTCCAAAATCTTGACACAAATTGAGTTCCCCTATCTAATATAATATCCTTAGATAACCCATGATAGCGATAGATATTATTAATGAAAAGCTTAGCTGTTTCTTCACCTGTGATAGATTTTGTGCATGGCACAAAATGTGCCATCTTAGTGAACCGATCTACTATCACAAATATAGAGTCATAAGATCTTGAGCTTGAAAGTTCTGTGATGAAATCCATAGAAATAGAAGACCATGGTTGTTCTGAAATAGGTAATGGCTGAAGAAGTCCAAAAGATCGATGACGAGGAATCTTTGATCTTGAGCAAATATCACATGATTGTACAAAGTTTTTGATTGCCTTCTACATTTGAGGCCACCAAAAATCTCTTGATATAAGTTTCAAAGTCTTATTGTATCCAAAATGTCCTGCTGCTGGAAAATCATGACGTGCTTGAAGAACACGTAAATATGCTTCTTTTTCTAGAACATATAATCGTCCTTCAAAATATAGTAGATTGTTCTTGAATTCAAATTTAGAAGAATGATGAGACTTGGAAGAATTATTCTTGATATCATGAACAATAGGATCTGAGGACATACTTGATTGAATTTGTTTGAGAATAGTTGAATCAACAGTCAATATTGATATTATTGCTCAAAGATGAAATTGCTCTGGTTTCAAGAGGACCGTTTTTTGTTACTCAAAAGCTGCATTTCCTTCTTTTGGTGCAAAATAAGAACGTCTTGAACGTACCTGGTTCAAAATGCAGTTTTCTATTCATCTCCTTTTTTTATGCATACTAGATTGTATGCTCCTCTTATATCTATTTTTGTATAGAACTTAGCTTGATTTAACTGATCAAGAAGTCTTAATACCACAGGTAATGGATATTTGTTCTTGATTGTGATCTTATTGAGTCCTCGATAGTCAAGACACATTTACAATGATCAATCTTTTTTTTTCACAAATAGAATTTGAGCTCCTATTGGAGATTTAGAATGGCGTATGAAATTCTTGGCCAAATTCTCATCAATATATGTCTTGAGTTCGGCCAACTTAACTTCTGATAAACTATAGATTGGTCCAAATGGTGGCTGAGTGTCAAGGATATAAACTAGAAAAAGATGCATAATCTAATGAAAACTATATCAAAATAAAAGTCACAAAATAGAAATAAGAAAATATGTATATTCAAAGCAAATTTGAAATAGCTATTGTCAAAGACTAGAACCATGAGGACTCTTGAAACTAGACTAGAACCAAGAAAGGAGTTGACAACAGTGAAGATGGCTTCACTCTTATCTCTATAAATACTATCTAACTAAGAGCTACATGGCGGTATTCTATAAGACTTCATATACGTGTCTAATTTGCAAGACACATGTCAAACTTGCATGACAAGTTTTCCACATGTGTGCCACGTACCTCGCTTGTTTCGCAAGCTACCAACATGTATGACACATGGCTAGCTTGTTCCACAAGCTACCAACATGTGCGTCATGTGGCTAGCTTGTTGATCAAGTTTTTAACCTACCAATCACCTATAGACATGTATAAAAGTGATTCCATGTCTATGAAGCTTCTAGGAAGCTACTCTATCAGCTATTATCAAATCAACTTATTTTATCTACTTCTATTGGTCTATATTACTTAGGTAATTTTGTGGAATAAATCTTATGTCTGTGATATTACCCCCCCTTCTAGGGACGAGTTCCATGAGGAGCGGTGATTATATATTAAGAAAGTCCAGGATACGTCGAATTGTGCTTATCACATACTCTCATCTTTATTCCCTTTGAAGGTAGTTGATAGGTCCTGTCAACCATCAATAATGTCCCATACCAAGGCGAGAGGACCACCCTATTATTTGATCATTGTTGAGGCCTTCATAACTTCCTTCAAAGAAAATATTAGGAACACCATCAGGAGTAGTTCCTACCTCTAAAATTATCACCAAATATTGGAAGTCTCTTCCAAGGTCGTGATATCAAATATATTGTATTTCGCCATCAATCCGAGAAAGGATATGTCGTTCTTGAGGGTCTTCATATCTATTCTGTCATCTTGAAGGTTGTGATAGTCGTAATGTCTCGTCTAGTAAATCAACAAATGATGGCTCTTGAGCTGAATTCACTGGTTCTTGATCCTCCATCTCTTTAATACAAACAAATCTAATGAGAAACAATGATACAAGGTAGGATGAAACCTCTATAGAACTTGCTTTGCTTTATAGCAAATATTTTCTTGAATATTTATCTTGGTTTTGATGGATGTTGTCAATAAAATGCATTGAATTTTATTGATGCATTTGTTAGATTCTTTGATGGCTCCCATGTGCATTCACTAATATCGTATCTGCGCCAATGCACAAGATATTTCAGTCGATTTTGGTACCGCCTTGAATCTAAAATCTCTTCAACCTCGAATTCTTCATCATTGTCCACTTCTACAAGAGGCGGTGGCATTTGTCTTCTTCATTGTATATTCACCCTCTTATATGGCTTAAGTAGTGACACGTGGAATATAAGATGGATCTTTATGGACTCCGGTAGGTGTAATCGATATGCAACTACATTGATTTGTTCAGAAATAGAAAAAGGTCCAAGCCTACAATAGTCCAACTTATTACAAGGACGATGTCGTAATACATGCAAATTTGCTCGAGAATGCTTCGGGCACCTGGCTGTGGAAGATAAAAGGGAAATACTCAATAACAAGATCCTAACAACTCTAATAGAATCTTAAACAACTTCTATTAAATCTTAACACTATTAATCAAACTTTGATCCAATCTTAAAGAAATTACAAAAGAAGAGTAAATGAATCATACATTAATCATAAAAGAAAATAATATATAAAATACTAAATTTAGAAAATACTAAAAATAGAAATCTTAAAACCCTAAGTCATATCTTGTTCAAATCCTAAGTCAAATCCTATTAAAACCATAGGTTAAATCCTAAATCAAATCCTAAGTCAAATCCTAAGTCAAGCTTTGGTCAAATCCTAGTCAAAATCTAAGTCAAATCTTAAGTCAAATCCTGATCAAACCCTAATCCTAATCAAATCCTAAATCTTATATCAAACCCTAAATCAAATCTTAATCCTAAATCAAATCCTAAATCCTAAGATAAATCCTAGGTCAAATCCTATTCAAACCTTAATCCTAATCAAATCCTAAATCTTAAATCAAATCCTAAACCAAACCCTAAACAAATCCTAAACAAATCTTAAACCAAATTCTAACCAATTCAAATCAACCTTAGGGAAAATTAGAACCTAAATATCTGTTGATTAGACCGTTGATCTTACTTAAAACTTTGTACACCTTTCAATCTCTTAGTCAACAACAAGCACATTAAATTTGAAGGAAATCGAACTTACCAAATGGAAGAAAAATCCTAAAAACTTCTTGGGTGTTGGCCGGCCTCCTTCTCCAACCTTGATGTTGATTTTCCAGTATTGATTTCTCCCTTCTTCACCATTCAATTAGTTTCAAATCACTCATGTGTATAGGATAACAAGTTTACTATCCATACAAATAAAAATTACTCCAATCCAACTAGCAAATTGCTCAAGATCTCAAAAACCCTAAGTAACCTTCAAAACTTAATTTCCGAGACCTTGACCCACTTAAACCTCAATTACGTACAACGAAACTGTTAGATTTTGCTCAAATTTATAGCACACATTCATAACAACAATATCCAAAAACTTACAAATTTCTAGCTATGGATCTGCTACAAAACTTTTGAAATTGCCTAAAATATTAACCCTATTTCGTTTCACAAAATCCCAAATTGCCAAAAATAACCCTGACTTTGCAAAGCTATTACAAAGTCATTATTTCTCCAAATCAATTGAAACCAACTCTTATACCAAACCTCTTAAGTCCACTTTCTAATTCTAATCTCCGATCTGCAAAAACCTTCTTGGATCCGCCGTAGGCACGCGGTTTTGTGCCCCGGGATCTGATTTCAACCCTAACTCATAATCGGTCCTTTCCGGGTATTTATTTTGAGATTTTTGTGGTAAGTTTTTCTGAAACCTGTTCTTAACTCCCTCTTATATATGCCTATATTATTTTATTTCTCAATCTACTTAGTTTTGCCTTACTTATGGCCCTACAAAGTAAATAGAAGCTCATTTGTAAAAAAGGCAGCATTAACACTCATTAGTTTTATTCCTTTTTTACTATTATTTATTTTTCTAAGATAATTTGCTACAATATTTTGAACTAAGATCTTCTATAATATACTATTGCCACACTCTTTCACCTAATAGTCACGTTACATCACAACAATGAATAGTCTTGTATTACAACGAAGTAACCATACCTTATCTCCCACGTTGAATTGTAGTTGTTCCTTGCGATACGCATTTGCATTTGTTTTTTGCCATTCTTAAGTTCTTTTAATTGCAC